>OZ005655.1:119927269-120307269 GCA_963930645.1 Salticus scenicus
AAGGTCGAGGCTGGGATAAACAGTTGCCATTCTTGTTATGGGCATACAGAGAAGTGCCTAACGCTACAACGGGTGTTGCTCCATTCCTACTAGTTCATGGGCGACCACCTGTAGGACCTCTAGCCATCCTCAAATCAAGTTGGGAAGATGAAGTCGTACTTCCTCAAGGGATTGGAGAATCTGTAGCTGACTACCTGTTGAAACTCCGGAAACGTTTAGAAGACGCGGCACAGTATGCGAATAGCATAGCTCAAGAACAGCAGCAGAAATATGTACATTATCATAATTTACGGTCAAAAGATACCAAATTTTCTGTTGGGGATGAAGTTGTAGTGTTAATCCCTGATTCAATAAATCGTCTTTGTTCAAAATGGAAAGGACCAGGAGAAATAGTAGAAAAGAAGTCTCCACATTCTTTTTATGTCAAACTACCTGATGGAAGTGTTCGACATCTTCATCAAAATAAATTTCGTAAATATATTCAACCTGTCAGAGCTGTAGGAATTATTTACGAAACAGATGAAGAGTTTGGAGATATACAACATGCGCCCGTAGAATCACGGCAAGTAACAGATGAAGAACTAAAAGCTGATATAAAATCAAATTCGATATCAGCAAAGCAATATAAACAGCTGTTGAATCTGATTAAAGAATATCTAACAATATTTGATGGGGAATTAAAGAAAGCCAAAGTTCCTCCACATGTTATCAAGTTAAAGTCTGGAGTAGAGAGGAAACAACCTCATCTTTATAAAGTTCCAGAAACATTAAGATCTAATATAGAAAAACAGATAGCGGAATTATTGGGAAAAGACCTAATAGAACCCTCTTCAGCAGAAATAGCATATCCATTGGTATGTGTAGCCAAGAAAGATGGAACTGTCCGACTTTGCGTGGACTACAGAGAGCTGAACTCAGTTAGTAAAATTCCACCTTTGCCTATGCAGAATTCAGAAAATCTTAGATTTAAAGCTGGTGGAGCTCGTTACTTGACAACTTTAGATCTCCTTAAGAGATATTGGGAAATACCCTTAGCAGAGCAAAGCCGAGAATTAACCAGTTTTGTATCTCCAAAGGGTACATTATCATAATTTACGGTCAAATATGTGTTCGGGTCAGTATCAGTGGAAGGTGATGCCATTTGGGTTATCTGGAGCACCAGCAACATTCCAAAGAATAATGAATCAAGTATTACGACCTCATAGTGACTACGCCGAAAGTTTTCTTGGTGATATTATCATATTTTCTTCAACCTGGGAAGATCATCTTAATCATATTAAATCCATTTTAGAAACTCTGAAAAAATTGAGTTTTTCGGCAAATTTAAAGAAATGCTCGTTTGCGATGTCGAAAGTAAAATATTTAGGACATGTCGTAGGCTCAGGAGAGCACGGCCCAGATCCGGACAAGATATCAGTTATTAAAGATTTGAAAGCCCCTAAAACTAAGAAAACATTGAAGTCACTCCTAGGATTATTTAACTACTACAGAGACTATGTGCCTCGGTATGCCAATATAGCAAAACCTTTAACGGACTTAACTCGAAAAACTGTGCCAAACGACCTTCCATGGTCAGAAGAAGCCGAAAGCGCATTTAATTCGTTAAAGAATTGTTTGTGCTCTATAACATCTCTGTATACACCTGATATGTCGAAACCTTTCGAAATCGATACTGATGCTTCAGTGACCGGAATTGGAGCCTGTCTAATGCAGAGAGATGAGCAGAATAAACTGAAACCTATAACTTTCGCAAGCCAAAAACTGACCCCTGCTCAATCAAAGTGGAGCACTATTGAAAGGGAAGCTTATGCTGTAATATGGGCATTAGGTAAATTCGAAATGTGGACATATGGAACCACTATTATCTTACACACGGACCATAACCCTTTAAAATATTTGACAGAAACAGTTCCTAAGAACGCCAGATTACAAAGATGGGCATTGGCTCTATCTCGCTATCAAGTGACTATTGCTCATAAGCCAGGAAGCAGTAATACTATTGCAGATGCTTTATCACGCATTCATGAATAAAGTCATAAGTTAGTTTAATATTGTATTTGTTATTACATATATATGTGTGTGTTTATTTTGTTTCTTATATTCAAGTATATTAATTCATTAAGATTATTTAAAGTGCATAAGAAAATCCATGTCAAGATAAATGTTTATTCATATATATTATATATATATTTTATTTCTATTATGTGTTTAAATGTTACTTATTTTATACCATAGAAAATATTTAAATTTTAAGTGAAATATAAATGTTATTGCTCTTGATGGAACATTGCATATTAGGTCAAAGATGAGACACTAATTAAGAATTTAAAAGGACAATTAGACTTTCATGAACAGTTATATAAATTATCCACAAATTTTGTTAGTAGTTTCACTTCCATTGTCCCTCAAGTGAAACTGGAGGGAAGGTGTGAACTCCGCACCTCTGATTTCGAGAGTATCCCAAAACAAGAACTGAAAAGTTTGGTACGAAAGTGTGGCAACGTGTGTGCGTATGTGAATCAAGATGGACTAACGTTCCATTCTATATGTTGGGTTTAAAATACTTTATTTGATGTTAATTTATGTGTTCGTTATGTATTTTATGTTTGTGCCGTAAGTAAAAGTAAAATCTTAAAAAGTAAACCAAGCGTGATCAGTGTCTTAATGTGTCTCGAGATGAATTTAGTGGAAGAAAAGAACCAGGTGCGAAAAAGAAGTCGCCACACCTTTCATATCTCAAACTAAAAAAAAAAAAAATAATAATAATACAGATATCTGTAAAATTTTTGGTTTAAAATACAGCTAACACAAATATCTAAAAGCTGATTTCTGGAATTTTAGAAATTCGGTCCCCAAGGGGGGGGGGGAGAAGGGGGACAAAACGTGATTTCACATAATACTATATATATTTAAAAAAAAAAAAAAAAAAAAAAAAAAAACAGACATACGTAAAATTTTTGCTCTAAAATATAGCTAACACAAATATCTAAAACCTAATTTCTGAAATTTTAGAAATTCGGTCCCCAAGGGGGGTAAGGGGGGAAGCAAAATGTGTTTTCACATAATCCTATATATATCAAACAAAAAAACAGACATAAGTGAAATTTTTGCTTTAAAATATAACTAATACAAATATCTAAAATCCAATTTCTGGAATTTTAGAAATTCAGCCCCTAAAAGTGGAAGAGGGGCAAAACGCGATTTCAAATAATCCTTTATATCACAAACAAACAAACACAAAAAAATGATATATGTGAGATTTTTGCTCTAAAATATAGCGCACACAAATATCTAAAAATCAATTTCTGGAATTTTAGAAATTCGTCCCAGGTGGGGTGAGAATAGGGGAGGGGACTATGGGGCAAAAAAAAAAAAAAAAAAAAAAAGAAATTTAGACCGTTCAGGATTGGTACAGATAGGTTTTAGAGGCCTGCAAGTCGAATGAGGATATTTTCGAAAGTGTAAATTTATTAGGAGGGGGGAATGGAGGGGCAAAAATAAATAAATAAATAAATAAATAAACAAAATAACGTTAGATAAGTTCAAAATTGGTACATAGAGGTTTTTGATACCTATAAATCGATTGCGGATATTTCCGAATTCGTAAATTTTTTAGAAGAGCCGATAAAGGGAGGGGGGGGGGAGGCAAAACAATAGAAATAGAGTTAGACCGTTCGAAATTGGCACATGTATGTTTTTGGGACCTACAAATTGAATGCAGATATTTTCAAAAGGGAAAAATTATTAGAATAGACGGGGAGAGAGAGAGAGGGGGGGGCGAAGAGGCAAAAATATATAAATAAGAGTTAGAGCGTTGTAAATTACTATTATTAGGTTTTAAGGTCTGATAAATCGATTGTGTATATTTCGAAAGTGCAGAATTATTACGAGGGGTGGGAAGGGGGGCGGACACAGGGATAAAAAATGAAATTCAGATAGAACGTTGGAAATTAGTATTATCAGGTTTAAAAGCCCCAAGAAAACGATCGCGGATATTTTTGAAAGTGTAAAATAATTAGGAGGGGCGGGAACGGTGGGTGAAGGAACACGCGCGCACGCTGCCGCAGGCAGTGGGGCCTCAGACCGATTATTCCACCGATGAGAGAAGAATTTTTTTGTATTTTATCTTTATGCTTTTCCCTTGTGATTGTATAGTGATTCATTAAGAGTGTCTAACATAAATGCGCGAGCGCAGCACATAATGGCCTGCGCTGCCAAAGGCAGTGGCGACTTTTTTCCCGATCAGAATTTTTTTTTTTTCTCTTTTTTTTTCACATGATAAAAATTAAGGCAATTTTGAAAATTCTGTAATTATAGTGATTCATTTAAAAATAGTGACTAACGAAGCGGGCGTAGCCTGCTAGTTGTACCTATATAATAAATTCAAAAGTTCATTTAAAATTATTCAAATAACTTTTACACGAAACATACCCGAAACTTATCAATTTTGATCAAACTTTTCTAGTAACAAACATATTAACTTCAAAATACAACATTTGGATCGTCTGAAATTATTTGTTTTTAATTTACTTTAAAAGATACAGACAAAGATCAAACGTTAAAAACTTGATTTCAGTGTTCAGGAAACCTCAATACGTGTAAATATACCAAAATCCAAGAGGTGAATATTTAGCTTTAAAAAAATACATTATATACAATAAGGGTATGAGGAATTAATTTCAATTCCTGAGCAGGTTTCCTGGTCATGATAAAATACTATACTAAAGCACTTCCACTAACAATAAAAAATAATGTAATGGCTTAAATATTAGTAGCCCTGTATATCTTCTGAAGGTTCTGTAAACGAACAGTGAATGATTTCCATACCATATTCTACATGAAACATGCTTTTACGTATATGAAAAAAAAATCTGGTGTGAAACAACCACACGAATTCCATTACTCAATATTGCACGTATTGGTATTGCATGCATTTTCTGGAGATAATGTGATCAGAAGATATAAAGTGACCTAAAGAAGTACAAACCTAAAATTTTTCCGGTAAGAGAAATTTTATACACATGTAAAGACATATAAAACGAAGCTTACATACAGCGAGGTAAAAAATAAGAAAAAAAAAAAAAAAATGGTAGATTTATTTTTTAAAACACCAATTTCCGAGATCTACCTAAACTTCTGACCTACCTAAACAGGATGACTGTTAAATTTCCTCTAATAAACACCTGATACATAAGAAAGGGATGAATTTATATAACAATTTTCACGAAAATCGTTAGAGCCGTTTTTGAGATACCAACTTTTACCAAAACTCAATTACTGACTGGAAAACAATAATTACATACAAAAGATATTTAAATGTGAGTTAATATGGCGAATTTGAAAAAAATCCGTACAGTCGTTTTTAAACGAACGCGCTTGCGAGACATTATTTTGAGCTATTTATACAGGACGCCTATCAATTTTCCTGAACTAACCAACTATATCATTCGAAAGGACATCTAATAGAGTGTTTATGCAGCAAATTTGAAGAAAATCGTTAGAGTCGTTTTTGAGATACGGAGTTACGGTCCCACTTCCGGTTCTTGAATTTCCCCCAAAATTTGGAAAATTCATTTGTACACCAGACTTGTTTAAATTCTAAAGTTTCGTAGTTCTATCTTTATTAGTTTCCAAGATATAATAGCCAGAATATTCCACACACACACACATACACATACACACTGACCAATTGCCAAAAACCAATTTTTTGGACTCGGGGGACTTTAAAACGTGTAAATCAGGAGAAATCTCGATACCGAATTTTCAGACCGAATACAATACTTCCATTGCCTGCGGTAGTAGGGTAATGGAAGTAATATATATTCGTTTCATTTGGTTTAGTGCAGTCTATAGATGTTTAAAATCTAGTTACCTGCAATTTCCTCCATAAACATAATGTATTTGAATTCTCTTGGGTGTCCCTGTACTCGAACCATTTGCTTTATCTCAACGAAAGGTTTAATGTAGCATCCCTATATAATACACATTTAGAATACCAAGTTTAGACTTTTTGCTAGTATTTATTCTTGAGATATGCTGATAACAGACACAGACAGACAGACAGACAGACAGACACACACGCACACAGGCGCACAGACAGACACACACACCAACCGCTAAAAACAGAATTTTTGGATTCAGGGAACCTCAAATCGTATAAATACAACAAAAAACTCAATTTCGAAAATTTGACTCAAAAACAATACTTTCTCTATAATATATATAGGTAAGAGAAAGTAATTAAGTAAATGGTCGTGTTTCCTTAATTTTCTTCTTATTATTATTCGAAGTGTTTTGAAACAATTACTTTTTCTTATAGGTGCTTAAAGATTGGCGTCGGTTGCATCATTTTTAGCAACTTTATCGCCTGCGCCGGCGAAATGGAAAAGTACCGAATCCCCATATTCAATGTTAAATTGAAATACATAATATTCAATACCACATTTTTAAAAAATGAAATATTATGCTTAAAATCAGTATATATCAGTATATATATATATATATATATATTACAATAGAAAAAATTTCGTAATATCTAGACCATCTTTGGTTACAGCTTTAGTAGATGACCCCCCTTGGCGACTTTTAGAATTCTTGTCACTATTTGGCGATGAATTTTTTAGTATAATTGTAAATTTTTTAGTATCTTGTAAAAAAAAAAAAAAAAAAAAAAAAAAAAAACTAGTTCTACCTATACCTTTTACTATTGAATTTTTTAGTTAATTTAGTGCAGTATATAATAGTCTGTATATATTTCTAATGTACAGCTAGGTAACAATTTTAAACATTTGAAAATATCTGAAAAGAAAATAAGTTTATTATTAATATTTTTATTTTAATTTCAAAAATCTAATACAGCTTCAATTTTTAATTCTTTCCTACCTACTTCTTAAAATACTGAAAGATAAAATGTACCCAATTCTCTTTAAGGGTTTTAGATGATGAATTTTTTTCTTGCCATAGTTAGGAACATGAAATGCATCATAGAAATGTCTAATTCTGTAATGTTCAAAAAATATCAATGCCAAATTAGAAGATTTATAAATGAGTTTGAATTTGACTCAGTTTTTATGCTGAAATATATCCGAAGTATTTTAAAATATGTAAAAAAAAAAAAAAAAAAAAAAAGATAAATACACTTTAAAGACAAAAAGATTTCTAGTCAATTATACGGACACGACATTATTTCCTTATTCACACACACACACACACACACAAAAGAAAAAAAAAAAAACTTAATGTATATATATATGTGTGTGTGTGTGTGAACAACATAAGAGACTGCCAGTAAGAAAATTAATTTTCTAAAAGTAGATTAAAAAAAAAATGTATATATATCTGCAGATAATATAATAAAAGATTTAGCAACATTGACGTTTATTTTACTTTCTTTCTTTCTTTTTTTTTTTTACACTATGGATCACAGTTTAATTTTCCCGTTGAAAATGACGTCACGAAGAAAAAAAAACAACGTCCTAAGAGAAACTTTTGATAAATGACAAATAGAGTACCTTTATAAACCTGACGTTTTTAATTAAAAACTTCGTTAATTAAGATGATAGAAATTTCTAACTGACTTAAATGTCTTCCTTTAAGTATTTGGTACACATTGATACATCTCATGACTCGTAGAACATTGCCCTCCGCGAGGAGATGCGGTCGCAGACAAAAAAAAAATTGACGCCAGCGACTGTAACTTTTTTTCAAATATATAGATATAGAGTTTTAGAGATTTTCCATGATGAATGCAGACGATTTTCATCGCAGAAAAGTATAACGCTAAATGCCCAATCAGTTTTCTTCTATACAGGAAATGTGTTTTGGAAATTCCTTTTTAATAATTATAACCATGTTTTTCAGTGAAGATTGCTTTAAGATAAAGTTTAGGGGGCCGGTAGCAAACTGAGCAAAATCAATATTGTTTGTGATCACCCTGTATCATTAAGTAAACGAAATGATCTGTAAATTTAGGATATGTTAATATAGACCAAGTACAATTTATGGAAAAATTTGTATGACGATAGCATGTTAAATAACGGAGATATAAATATTTATTTTAAAACTCAAGCTTAAAAAAAAAAAAAAAAAAAACAGTATGTTTTTTATTTATAATATACAGGGTTTTAAACGAAAATTAATCAAACTTTTGGATGAATTGAAAAAAGCACTTTTGAAACATTCGGAATACAAATATCTTAAATATATCATGAACTATGAGCATTTTTATGAAAAACGTTTTCACTGCGCATGCGTGAAAGATACAAAAAAATTTTATTACATAGGTTGAAAGCTAGATATTCTGGGCAACTTTTGTCAAAATTAATTTGAATAGAGTAAAAATTAAGCAAATTGCTGGCAAAAGAACGAGCTAAATTTTAGGTATTTTCCACGAGTTAAAATTTCATAAGGGGTTTTTCCCATGCTGCGTAATTAATTTGAAGATCCAATCATTTTAACCATGCTCCAAAAATGCTTTTTTGTGAAAAACCCCTTATGAGCTTTTAACTTTAACACATCTTTGTTTATTTGTAAGATCATAAGGGGGTTTTTACCAAAAAAAAAAAAAAAAAAAAAAAAATTGTGAAGTGTTTGAGAGAGAGAAGTTTTTAAATTGAAAAAAAATTGGTCGTTTAAAAATCTTGCTAAACTTTTGAGCAGAAGTGTATATATATCTGTAATATATATATATATATATATATAGATTACATGATTTCAAAAAAATCAAAATTTATATCTTGGATATTGTTTCTAATAAAAGTGAAAGACTTGTTATGGAAAAACTTTTTATGTATGAACTTAAAACTATTTATCCTTACGGGTTAAATTCTGAATTTAATGGCACTAACGTGGCTAATAAAAAGGACTGTTGTATTTTTAGCAAATTATGTTTAAAAAATAGAACTTTTAAATATAATAGAAGAGGTTGTAGAGGAAAAGGTAAAATTAACATAGACAATGATATCTTAAAAGCTTTGGATTCAATTAATAAGGAAAATATTAAATTCTGTGATATAAATATAATAAAAACCAAGGTCTTCAGTTTGAAAAATAAAGATATAAAGTGGTTCATTAGAAATAAATTAAAAAGCTATTGTTTTAAAAATATTTTAATTAAAGATATTATTTTGGATTTATTTAAACATAAAATTGGTAACTATGATTTGGATAAAGAGGGGAATTCGAAAGAACACCCTCAGGAAAATTTGGTTTTGTCGTTCAGAGATAAAATTTTTGACTCCATTAAATTTAAAAAAGTTTTGAAAGCTTGTGAAAGTTTATTTCCTTTAAAAAACAGTTTCAATATTAGGATTGCTAATAGTTATGATAAAACTTTAAAAAATTTGATTTGCAATTATAATCAATATAGTAAATGTATTAGTTTAATTAAAGAAGATGAATGTTATTGCAATACGGATAGTTTAAAAGATTTTATTGATCCTTATTATGGTCATATTGTCTCAGGAAATTTGAATATAATTGAAGATGATCATCTAAAAAGTATTATGAATTTAGGATCAAGCTTCAGGTTGAATTTTAAATATAGCCATAAAAAAATCATTGATTTTATAGAAAAAGATCTAGACATTTTTATTTTAAAAATTTCTTATAAATATAGCTGGCCTTTTGAAGATTTTAAACAATGGAAATTTAAATTTTTGTACCTTTTTAAGAAACAATTGCTTTTCCTTAGAAATTACTATAGTAGATTAAACCTTGATGAATTTAATTATAGTGCTGAACTTAAAAAAAGTATTGAAAATTTAAAAGATAAATTTATTATTGCTACTGTTGATAAAGCTAATAGTAATTTTGCTATTATTTGTAAAGTTTTTTATAAAAATCTTCTTTTAAAGGAATATTCAATTAATAGTTCTTTCAATAAATTAACTGACAACCCCTCTATTATCAAAAAACGTATATTGGCCTTTGATAAAAAACTAAGTTTAAGCAGAAATTGTTTTAATTTTCCATATCTTTTCGTTACTGTAAAATTTCATAAAAATCCAGTTAAATTTCGTTTTGTCACCTGTGGTACTAATAGCTATAATGATAAAGCCGGTAAAATCTTGTTTAAATATTTAAATTCAGTTTTAAAAGTAATTAATTCTGCTAATGATTGTAACATTATAAATAATAACCAGAAAGTCTTAGAATATTTCAAGAATAATTCAGAAAGCATTACTTCCGTAAATACCCATGACTTTGAAAATTTGTTTGGCAGTATTCCACATAACTTGGTAATTGAAGTTTTTGAAAGCATTTATGATGAATTTGGCAGCTACTTAAATTGTGATAAAAATTATTGGACTAATCTTATCAGGTTTTGTATTTTTGAAAACGTTTTGTTTAACGGGAAAGATTACTTTCTACAGCGGAGGGGGATCCCAATGGGAACGAGTTTTTCGAGTGCTTTCGCAAATTTATTTTTATATTTTTTCGAAATTTTTTTTATAAATATTACTTTCTTTAGATATATAGATGATTTAATTAAAACAGGAATAAACTACTACGTCAGAAACGCCAAAGAAAAATTATTGAGGTGCATACAGCTGTTTCGGTAGCCTAAAGCGTACCGTCTTCAGTGCAAAAAGAATTCTGAATCTGGAGAAGTGCTCTTATATATAGGAGAGGGACCGGATTTAGTTCAACCAATAGGATTACGGAAGAGGTGGGGAGTGTGGCCAATAGGAATTAAGGAATGTGTAGCTGTGTAAACAGTAGAAAAATTAAGGAAATGTGGACTGAATGTAAAATTTCCAACAATCAGACAAATAGGGAACAGCGAAATCACAATTTACAAGGTTTTTAAAATTTTTATAAATATGAAAAGCTTCAAAGAAATCGAGTTCATGAATGGATTTAGGTCTGCAAATTATTTTAGCTGAATTAAATTTAAAATTATGATTTTCCTCCCAGCAATGTTTAGAAATAGCCGATTTATTGGTTTCTTGTTTGCGGACGTAATTCATATGTTCTTTTAGACGAAATTTAAGACTGCGTTTAGTTTGGCCAATATATGATAAACCACACTGACAGGAAATACTATAAATGCCCCAAGAATTATGCATATCAATAGGATCTTTTAATTGAGAAAAGGTGAGTTTATTGGAAGGCGAAAATATTATTTTAAAATCATATTGTTTGAGAATTTTAGCTATGGTTTGACTGGTTTTAGAAAAATAGGGTAAAACAATACTGATATTAGATGTGACTGATTTAGTAGACGAAATACGAGGGAGTTGTAATTTTTGGATAGCTTTGTCTATAATGGAAGGGTCATAACCTCTGTCAATTGCGATGGTTTTCAGGTATTTAATTTCAGATTTCAATAAAATAGGATTTGAACAAATATTAAGGGCACGGTTTACAAAAGTATAGAAAGCAGCCATTTTTTGGTTAGGTGGGTGACATGAACGCGCATGGGGAGGAAGGGAGACTGCAAAATTTTTACGATAGACAGTGGTTGAAAATCCATTTACAGTGCGAGAGACGAGGGTATCAAGAAATGGAAGGGAGCCATTATTTTCTATTTCATATGTAAACTGGATATTACTGTCAATTGAATTTAAGGTTTCTAAGACATGGTCAATATTGTGATGAGATATGTCGATAAGCGTGAAGGTGTCGTCAACGTAACGGGTCCAAAAAGGAAAAGATATTTTCTTAAAAAGCTTGCTTTCGAAATAGTGCATGTAAATGTCTGCGAGAATTGGGGAGAGAAGGGAACCCATGGCTAAACCTTCAGACTGACGATAGAATTTATTTTGGAAAAAAAAAGTGGTTTGTGATAAACAAATGCGGGTAAGAGAAATTAATTCTTGTATTTCGAAAGAGGTGAAATGAAACTCTTTTAATCTATTTTCGAGACAGCAGAGGGCGCCACTTGTTGGAACATTAGTGAAAAGAGATTTTACATCAAAAGAAACCATAGTGAGATTAGTGTGAGGGCAGTTTTGAATATTTTTTGCAAAATTTATGGAATTCTTAACAGTATAACTATTAGCAGCAAGAAGTGGAGCAAAAATTGTGGTGAGAAATTTAGCTAGATTATAGGAAGCAGTACCGATATTAGAGACTATTGGACGAAATGGAATATTGGGTTTGTGAACTTTTGGTAAAGCATAAAATCTGGCACAATTAGCAATAGAAGGGATAAGATGGGATTTAGTCGAGTTCAATAACAAGGGGCAAGATTTTATAGCAGATTTAATTTTAATTCTTGAGGAGAAGGGTCACGGGGCAGAGGAATGTATGGGCCATCATTAAGTAGTTCGGTAACACTTTCGATGTATTGTTTTTTATCCAAAATAACAATCTGACCACCTTTATCAGCTTTAGTAATGATGATTTTTCATTAGATTTTAATTCCTTCAAGGCGTTTTTTTCTGCAGGGCTGAGATTTGATTTAAAATTTTTAGAGTTGAAATTGGCATTATTAAGGAATAAATGACGAAGATTTTCTTTCTGTTGGTCAGTCAGTCGAGAAAATCTTCGTCATTTAATACTTAATAATGCCAATTTCAACTCTAAAAATTTTAAATCAAATCTCAGCCCTGCAGAAAAAAACGCCTTGAAGGAATTAAAATCTAATGAAAATATCATCATTACTAAAGCTGATAAAGGTGGTCAGATTGTTATTTTGGATAAAAAACAATACATCGAAAGTGTTACCGAACTACTTAATGATGGCCCATACATTCCTCTGCCCCGTGACCCCTCTCCTCAAGAATTAAATAAAATTAAATCTGCTATAAAATCTTGCCCCTTGTTATTGAACTCGACTAAATCCCATCTTATCCCTTCTATTGCTAATTGTGCCAGATTTTATGCTTTACCAAAAGTTCACAAACCCAATATTCCATTTCGTCCAATAGTCTCTAATATCGGTACTGCTTCCTATAATCTAGCTAAATTTCTCACCACAATTTTTGCTCCACTTCTTGCTGCTAATAGTTATACTGTTAAGAATTCCATAAATTTTGCAAAAAATATTCAAAACTGCCCTCACACTAATCTCACTATGGTTTCTTTTGATGTAAAATCTCTTTTCACTAATGTTCCAACAAGTGGCGCCCTCTGCTGTCTCGAAAATAGATTAAAAGAGTTTCATTTCACCTCTTTCGAAATACAAGAATTAATTTCTCTTACCCGCATTTGTTTATCACAAACCACTTTTTTCTTTCCAAAATAAATTCTATCGTCAGTCTGAAGGTTTAGCCATGGGTTCCCCTCTCTCCCCAATTCTCGCAGACATTTACATGCACTATTTCGAAAGCAAGCTTTTTAAGAAAATATCTTTTCCTTTTTGGACCCGTTACATTGACGACACCTTCACGCTTATCGACATATCTCATCACAATATTGACCATGTCTTAGAAACCTTAAATTCAATTGACAGTAATATCCAGTTTACATATGAAATAGAAAATAATGGCTCCCTTCCATTTCTTGATACCCTCGTCTCTCGCACTGTAAATGGATTTTCAACCACTGTCTATCGTAAAAATTTTGCAGTCTCCCTTCCTCCCCATGCGCGTTCATGTCACCCACCTAACCAAAAAATGGCTGCTTTCTATACTTTTGTAAACCGTGCCCTTAATATTTGTTCAAATCCTATTTTATTGAAATCTGAAATTAAATACCTGAAAGCCATCGCAATTGACAGAGGTTATGACCCTTCCATTATAGACAAAGCTATCCAAAAATTACAACTCCCTCGTATTTCGTCTTCTAAATCAGTCACATCTAATATCAGTATTGTTTTACCCTATTTTTCTAAAACCAGTCAAACCATAGCTAAAATTCTCAAACAATATGATTTTAAAATAATATTTTCGCCTTCCAATAAACTCACCTTTTCTCAATTAAAAGATCCTATTGATATGCATAATTCTTGGGGCATTTTTTCCTGTCAGTGTGGTTTATCATATATTGGCCAAACTAAACGCAGTCTTAAATTTCGTCTAAAAGAACATATGAATTACGTCCGCAAACAAGAAACCAATAAATCGGCTATTTCTAAACATTGCTGGGAGGAAAATCATAATTTTAAATTTAATTCAGCTAAAATAATTTGCAGACCTAAATCCATTCATGAACTCGATTTCTTTGAAGCTTTTCATATTTATAAAAATTTTAAAAACCTTGTAAATTGTGATTTCGCTGTTCCCTATTTGTCTGATTGTTGGAAATTTTACATTCAGTCCACATTTCCTTAATTTTTCTACTGTTTACACAGCTACACATTCCTTAATTCCTATTGGCCACACTCCCCACCTCTTCCGTAATCCTATTGGTTGAACTAAATCCGGTCCCTCTCCTATATATAAGAGCACTTCTCCAGATTCAGAATTCTTTTTGCACTGAAGACGGTACGCTTTAGGCTACCGAAACAGCTGTATGCACCTCAATAATTTTTCTTTGGCGTTTCTGACGTAGTAGTTTATTCCTGTTTTAATATTCCAACGCCAAGTCTCCTGCTATTATTAGATGATTTAATTGTTTTTAACTGTAATTGTTTCGAAAATATCTCTAAAAAAATATATCCTAAGGAATTGGTTTTGAACCGTACAGATACCGATAAAATTTCTTTCCTAGATTTAAATATAAAGATAAATGGCTAATTGGATTATATGATAAAAGAAAGGATTTTAATTTTAAAGTAAATAGTCTTACTAAATAGTTTTCAAATATGAGTAGAAAAGTTTTAAAAAATATTATGTTCGCACAGCTTAAAAGAATTCATTCTATTTGCAATAATGAAGAAGATTTAAAATATGCTCTTGAAGACTTAAAAAGTACCTTGCAAATTAACTGTTTCCCGTCAATATTTTTAACTGTGACTTTTCAGAGTTTTCCTGTCTCGGTTGGTTCTACTTCCTCATTTAAGGGCGATATTGAAGTACCAACGAGTAGCCCCGTTGGCCGAAGATAGTTTGAGTTCCAGTTGAAAGGTTGTAATTTTTATTTCTTTTTATACTTTCTTGTTTACTTTCGGTGATTCTCTTTTGTATTGTATATATTTTTAAATGAGTTGATGTAATTTTGTAACTTTTACAATTTGATAATTTTATAAAATATTTTTAGTAGTTTTATACATTATATGTATGTTTGATTTCTCTTCAGTTATTGGTGGTTTTCTGTTTGGTGAGAAGTTGGGGGCTAAGGATAGTTATTAGCTTATAGCTACTGTCCTTTCAGAAACGTCTCATTCACCCCTACACTGAGGGGCCTCCCTGATGAAGATCTCAGTGTTTTTTGGGGTATAATTTCATTCATTTGTGTATTTATATTTCTACATTTAATTTCATTCATTTGTTTATATATTTCTTCATTTATATATTACTATATCAAAGTTTTGCATTTCCTTTCGCTGCAATCTTGCGCATTGGTTTGTAATTCTCCTATTGGTTTTTCTTATCAGTAAAACTTATATTTTTATATATATTCCTGTCAATTGTTTTCTATATATATATATATATATATATATATATATAATTTGGTTGAATATTACTGTTATAAATATGTTATATTATTTCACATTCAAAACATAAAAATAATTATTATTTTCATCAAAACTAAATTTTGCTCTATACTGTCAAATTAAAAATCATGAAAAAATTCGATGACAGTGCCATCTCTTGAGCAATTAATCCCTAAATATAATCACAACATACTAGCTTTTCAAAGTGAAGAGGAAGTAAATATTACGATTAATTAGGATTGAAACTCGCGACTTCACAATTACTTCATAGTAGAACCTTGAACCGAAAAGCACGGAATCAGTTTCATGTGCATTATGTTAAATTATTTCGTGCAATTTTTACTCTCTTGTTTAGAGTTTCCTCTGTTTTCAGAACAACAACAACAACCAAAAAAAAAAAAAAAAAAAAGGGTAAGCATTTATTGAGGAAGTTTTTTTCTTTCCAAAAAATCTTTGTAATTTATGGGTTGACACAAAAGATGACGTTGTTATGTTTGCAAAACAAAAGAATTTTCGAACGTAACTGTCAAAGCTGTTTATGGAAACACCCTTCTTTGGAAAATGTGTTAATGACATTTTCTCTAGCATGCACTTGAATTGAAATAAACTGGGATAATGCATATCGTTATTAAGGTTAATCATTTATCTGCTTAAAATTACTAAAATTTAAAGGTCTACTTCTTTCCCCCCTCCTATAAACCTTGGACTTCTCATGTCCTAGGAGTTTGCATGGGTCTGAAATTTTAAGCCCGGGCCCGGGCCGGCCCGCGTGGAGGTAATCTCGGTCCCGCCTGGCCCGAAGTAAAAGTGAAAGTAAAATTCACCTAACGAAGTCGACACCTAACAAAATTCCTGCAAGAGAAAGGTGATATTGATATTTATATAACTATATACAAAGATAAAAACATTTAAATCAGAGTTTACACAACGAGTTAAATTTAAGAAAAAAAAATGGTGCAGTTATTTTTTGAAACACCAATTTTTGAGATCTAAAACTGACCTACCTAAACAGAATGACTGTTAATTTCCCTGTAAAAACCACGGATTACACAAGAAAGGATATCTAAAATGGATTTATATAACAATTTTCAAGAAAATCGTTAGAGTCGTTTTTGAGATACCAACTTCAACATACTCAATTATTGACCGGAAAACAATAATTGCATACAAAAGGATATTTAAAAGGGAGTTAATATGGCGAGTTTGAAAAAAATTCGTGCAGCCGTTTTTAAAGGAACGCACTTGCGAGACCTGAAATTGAGCTATTTGTACAGGAGCCTATCAATTTTCTTGAACTAACCAACTATATCATTCGAAAGGACATCTAATAGAGTGTTTATATAGCAGCTTTGAAGAAAATCGTTTGAGCCTTTTTTGAGATACGGACTTACGGTCCCACTTCCGGTTTCCGATGACCCACTTTCGTTTTTCTAATTTTCACCAAAATTTGGAAAATTCATCTGTATACCAGACCTGTATCAATTCTGAAGTTTCGTAGTTCTATCTGTATTAGTTTTATAGATATGTTAGCCGGAATATTCCGCACCTACATATATATATATATATATATATATATACACACACACACACGCTGACCAATTGCCAAAAACTCCTTTTTTGGACTTAAAATGTGTAAATCAAGTGATATCGAATTTTTGGACCGAATACAATACTTCCTTTACCTACGGTAGTCGGGTAATGGAAGTAAAAATCTGATGAGCTACCATTCTCCAGTTTCAGTCTTTTCTTTTTCTTTTTTATCTTCCCCCTGTTTTTAACTTGGAGTCAGGCAAAGAATTAAAAAAAAAAAAAAAATTGAATTTTATTAATCAACTGAATGTATAAATAATTAATCAATTAAATGAAAGTAGTATTTTTCAATATTTCCTAAATGTTAAATTTAGCAAAATATGTACAAAAACAGTCAGTTCTACTATAAATGTTTTTTCATTTATTTATTTAAAGAAAAAGAAAAAAAAGAGTTTTACCAAGGATTAAAAAAAAAAAAAAAATGCTTATAAAAATGCAGTTTTTATTGTTTTTCGAATTTTGCAGACACACGCACACGCACATACATTATTTAAAAAAAAAAAAAAAAAAAAAAAAAAAAAAAACCGCTTTTATTTGCTTTTTTAAACATAATGAAAATGTTCACTATTTTTTAAATCATTTATGTTTTACTTCACTTTAAGTGTATATATATATATATATATATATATATATACCTGCCAACTTGTACGTTTTTTTTTTTTTTTTTTTTTTTTTTCTACTGGAAAATTTTAATAAGTTTTTTAGCAGTTTTCTGTGAGGAAACTTGATATATATATATATATATTTACAAAGTAATACTGGTGTTAAAAAACCGTACAAGTTGGCACGTATGTAAATATATAACTGCTTAACATAGTGCATCATAGTAGGTAAAATAAATGCTAGTTTAATATTATGTAGTTATTTTTTCAATTTCAACATGGGGGGGGGGGTATCAATTTCACTTCAATCAGTGATACAATAACTTGAGCAAAGCTTTCTTAATTTTATCTGCAATATTTGTTTTATACAGAACAGTAAAAAAAAAAGAAAAAGAAAAGAAGGAAAAAGAAACAAAGATAAGAATGAAAAACGAATGAAAGTATAAGTTATTTTTGTATGTGTTATTTTATTTCGTGATGTATAAAGTAATAATTTCCGTAAAATTTTAACATATTAACACCAAATATCAGGGCCTGATTATTGCACAATTTCTGAGGGGCACAAAATTTTACTAATGGTTAAAATACCTGATCTAAATCCCCTAGTTTTTTTTTTTTTTTTTTTTTTTCGTTTTCTAACTCAACTGTGTTTTATTTTTATGAATAAAATTTTAAAATAAAATCTTGATTGATACTGCACATCAGATCATTTGAAATACATGAAATTGTACAATTAACGTACAGTGAAGCATGGATAATACGGTAGCATCTATATTTGGCTGAGTGAAGTAAATTTATTAAAGCCAAAAACAGAAACAGATTTTTTTTTCTTTTTTTTTTTGCTCAAATACTTTTCCAGTCAGTCTGCCTCGCCCACTATAAATTGCAGAATATAATAGGAGTTTTTTTTTTTTTTTTGGGGGGGGGGGGGGGGGGGGGGGGCACGAAAAAAAAAAGTGCCCTGGGCACAAAATTTTGTCAGTCGGGCCTGGCAAATATTAAACTTAATTAACGAATATAATATATTCAACATGTAAATGTCGTGTGCATTGTAGTGATAATTTTGTTTTGTATTCCTTTATTAAATAAGTTTTTAAATATGAATAAAATATGTCAGTATCAGTATTATAGCAAAAATTTAAAAATATATTTTTTTGCATACTTTTTTTATTATTATTTATTTTTACTTTACCCATTCAAAAATATGTAATTATTTGTAATATGGAAATAATGCATGAAAGATTTAAGATATTTTGTTTTTATTACAAGTTTTAATTTTACAAAGTTATTATTTATTTATTTATTTATTTATTTTAATTATTAATTTCTAAACTATGACAAAATACTTCTTTCAATAATGCAATAAGATTTGCTTTTATTTTTCAGGTTAGATTAACCAAACATTAAGAAGATTGAATTTTTTTTTATTTATAATTATTATTACTATTATTTTTATAACACTTTTTTTTAGACTAAATCTCCTCCCCCCTCCCACTCCCAAAAAAGGTTGTTTTTTCTTTAAATAAACTTTTTATTATTATTATTTATTTAAATCCTGGTTATTTTTTAGGAGTGTGTAAAACATGGAAAGAAATAAAAATGTCAGTTAATTTTTCCACAATTATTCATTAACCAATGTTTTTTTTTTTTTTTTTTTTAATTCCATTTTTACATTGGGAAAATTCACAACCGTTAAATTATTTCTCGTTTTCCAAAATTTATTTGCTTATTGTTTAATATTACTTCCATTACCCGATTACTGTAGGCAATGGAAGTATTGCATTCGATCCAAAAATTCGATATCGAGGTTTCACCTGATTTACATTTGTTAAGGTCTCCTGAGTCTAAAAAAGTGGTTTTGGGCAATTGGTCAGTGTGTGTGTGTATGTACGTGGGGGATCTTCTGGCTATTATATCTCGGAAACTAATAAAGATAGAACTACGAAACTTTAGAACTGAAACAGGTCTGGTGTACAGATGAATTTTCCAAATTTTGATAAAAAGTGGAAAACCGGAAGTGGGACATCCGTATAGTCTAAAGTAAGTCCATATCTCAAAAACGGCTCAAACGATTTTCTTCAAAATTGCTGTATAAACACTCTATTAGATATCCTTTCGAATGATATAGTTGGTTAGTTCAGGAAAATTGATAGCCATCCTGTATAAAAAGCTCAATTTCAGGTCCAGCAAGTGGGTTCTTTTCAAAACGGCTGTATTTTTTCAAATTTGCCATATTAACACTCTTTTAAATAAATATCCTTTTGCATGTAATTGTTGTTTTCTGGTCAACAATTAATTATGCCAAAAAAGTCGATTAAATTGGTATAAGTTGGTATTCAAAAACGCCTCTAAAGATTATCTTGAAAATTGTTACATAAACTCATTTTAGATATCCTTTCTCATGCTTTACTTGGTTATCACAGGAAAATTAATAGTCATAATGATCAGATAGATCAGTTTAAGATCTCGGAAATTGGTGTTTCAAAATAAATAAATAAAAAATTCTACCAATTTTCTTTTCATTTCTTTTTCTTAACAAAACAAAAAAATTGTGTAAACTCTGTTTTATTTTTATATTTACATGTGTATTAACTTTCTCTTACCGGAAAATTTTTAGGTGTATATTTCCTGAGGTCAATTCTATGTCTTCTGATAACATTATCTCCAAAAAGGGCATATAACATGTGTAATAGTGGGTAATGGAAGTCGTGTGGTTGTTTCACACCAGATTTTTTTTTTTTTTTTTTTTTTTTTTATTTTATTTATTAGTAAAAATAATTAAATTAATTTTTCCCATTTTTTAGCTAGGGAAAAAAAATAAAAATAATAATAATAATAAAAATAAAACAATAAAAATGAAAACATGGATTTTTTTCCCCCGAAAACCAGTACAACTTAACGATAAATTACTTTCTGAATGTGAAAAAAGAATTTTGAAAAATACATCAGCTAATGAGTAGTTGAGAAACAGATTTCTCTATAAAATTTCGTGTACTTTGGCTCATCCTCCAAACCCCATGTTAACCCATAGGAAAATAATTCTCATCCTTTTTTTGTTTTTAAATTCATCCACCTGGAAATTAAATTCTTATAGAATGGAGTAGAAGGCTGATTTTTACCAACTATGTGAAAAATACCAGAGCCGGGAATCGAACCCCGGGCCTTCCGCTTAACGCGCGGATGCTCTAACCACTGAGCTACCCTGGCTGATAACCAACCCGGCACTTCTCACATAATTTACGTTGGCTAGGTCACCGAGTCTGCATTAAAGCAGCTATATCAAGTGACAAATTTGAACATGGCATAACTCCAAACGGCCACGAATTTTTTTTTTTTTTTAATTCAGAAATTTAATTCATCAACCAGGAAATAAAATTCTTATAGAATGGAGTAGAAGGCTGATTTTTACCAACTATGGGAAAAATACCAGAGCCGGGAATCGAACCCCGGGCCTTCCGCTTAAACGGAAGGCCCGGGGTTCGATTCCCGGCTCTGGTATTTTTCACGTAGTTGGTAAAAATCAGCCTTCTACTCCATTTTATAAGAATTTAATTCTCATCATTATTCATTACATAATACGAATTTTTAAATTCCATTTCCGCATCCAAATTTTGCTTTTACAGCTTAAAAATAAAACATTAAAAGTTGAAAAAAAAAAAAAAAAAAAAAAAAAACCTTTTGAAAAACGAGGTATAGTTTAATGGTACTGAATTTTCTGAATGTAAAAACAGAATTTAAAAATCTGAATCACGGAATGAATAATGATGGAGATCATATTTTCCCGTAGCTTAACATGGGATTTAGGTGACAACCTTCACACTCACTGATAGAGTGCTTTAACCCATTATTTACCATTGTTCCTTTTTTTGGGACGTTACTTTTTTTTTCAATATATATATATATATATAAAATATTCTAGAAAATGCATTCTGACAGTGTCGCAAAAAAATGGAACGATGTACACTTAATTGATCCAAATTTGTTGTAATTCTTTAATATTGATTACTAAAACTTGTAAATTTCAGCAATTAAGAGAAAGTTAGATGTGAAAGTTTTGGCAAGTAATAGATTAACGTTACCGAAATTGGAGTTTATAATATTGATGTAAATTTACTTTGCGATATTAAATTAATGTCGAGTCAGGTTTTTATAATGTCAATTTTTTTTTTTTTTTTTAAGATTTTATCAATTCTGCTTTTTTTCTCTCGTCTTCATTTTCTTCCTCAATTTTCTCAATCTTAATATTTCATAATTTACTGTATAATTAAAAGCAATTTAGACGGACGATTAGTTAGAAGCAAAGTAATTTATAAAGAGAAAAAAGGAGATATAACTAAAATAACAAAGTAAAAATGCATTGCTAAATTTCTAATATTTTCCAGAAGTAATGTAGAAAGATGACACCTTTGATTAAAACATATATATCTACTTTTAATCATAGAATTTAATAAATAAAAATAATTATTTGTACATCGATAAAAATGCGAATAAAATAAATATTTTTTAGCACAGTTGGGGGGGGGGGGGGAGGTTAAACATAAACAAATATAAATCATAAATAAATAATAAAACAATATAAATCCCTTTTAGTTGTCTAAGTAAAAATATATCTTAATGAAGTTCTAAACGAAATAAATGGTGTTATAACAAGGACCATAAGGACCAGCATTTTAACCCTCGAGAGCTATGAGCGAGGGCGCAAGAAAAGTTCGTTTAAAAACTGAATAAAATAAAATAAAGACAAGTAATTAACTACGATTAAGATTTCTTAAAAAATAAAATTATCAAAAATACATAGATTAATTAATCATAAATATTATTCTTAGTAAACTGTGCTTCCATTTCTAACGAACTCTTAAATTTGTTTTAATCAATATTATTTCTGCGTATTGTGAGAACTGTTGTTTCACTGCATTGTTTTTCTTATTCCCCTTCTAGCAAACAATTAAATTATCCTGTTATTTTTCTCATTTCATGTAATTATGGAGAGAAAGATGCGTGGCGTTGGTTTCAGTGCTTTCAAGTTCCATAGTTTTTATAGTTAGTTATATTTTAATATTTTAACACTTTTTCTTGAATTATTTTATTATATGAGGGGGAGCCATTCCCTCCGTGGAGGATCAAAATTGTGATGGCATGTCTCCGGACCATCTCTAGGAGTGCGTCCCAGACCGTTGCCAATTACTCAGAGCGCAGTACTAGAGTAGAGTGACCATAATTTTTTCATTGAATTTTGGGACAAAGATGGTGGCGTCTTCGAATTTCGAGGACAAAAAAATAAAAAATAAAAAAACAATTGAATCACCTTAAATTGTAAAATTTTAGTAATTTCTATGTATAAAGCACATAAAAGAGCTTATTTATTATACATACAATAAATTACTATAATAAAACATTAATAATTTTTTAACCGGCGTCCCCAAATGTTTTATAATTTTTTGGGGACGAAGAGTTTTGTCCTCGAGATTCGGGGACTGTCCTCAAGATTCGAGGACATGTGGTCAGCCTATACTAGTGCGACGTTAAACCCAATCTACCTTGAATTATTTTAAAAGCCGTGTTTATAGACTATTTCAATATATACTATGTGTTTCTTTTTCCAAGTAAAATAATTTATGATAAAATATGCAGAATGAGCGTGGTCCCGGATCATTGACTTCTTATGATTCGAAATTATTTGTGGTGTAGAAGGAGGTATAGAAAATTGTTACATCCAGGAAGATACTTTTACCGAGCATTTACTAGAATTTCTTATTGTTTTTGTAAGAAATTCTGAAAGTAAATGTTGAATTTTTTTTAGGCGATAGGAATTCATCGTCTGTTATTTATATCAAATATCATTTTTCAAAATTATTGATGATTATTGAATAAAAAAGTCTCTAAATTTGGCAACATTGGTCTTGAAACTAAATTTTTTAAAGTGCCAGCGTTTTGCAATTGTATATTTTTTAAAAAGTGTGAAGATCATTAAGTAGAAATTAACAGAGCCTGATTATCGCAAGGGCAAACGGGGCAGTTGCCCTGGGCCCCCACTTAAAGGGGCCCCCAAATCATACTCATCAGTTTATTGTACTTTTTTTTTTTCCCTAACTCTTCTGATAAACATTTTTGTTGTATTGGAAATATAATTCTTTTTTTCCCTAAAATTAAATAAAGGATTTTATTGTTATTAAGCTGATTGGCTATTAAATTATAGGGTAAATAAAAATAATTATAAGATAAAAAAAACCCTTTTTATATACCATTTTTTAAATTTTCTGAGGAATCATAGAGCTCTTATCAATGTGCATAAAACTTTTAAAGTGATAATGACGTCAATTTTTGTGAGATGCATAATTTAAACTTTTCATAATTTTTTAACGTTCACGTTTAATTAAATGTATTTATTTTTATGTCGAAAGAAAATGAACTCGTTAATTTTTTTGGCAACAATTAAATTATAGCTACTATTTTAATGGCTATTTTAACACTATGAGGATGTTATTATTTTCATATTTTAATTAATTATAAGAAAACTAATCAAAAATTCAAAAATCGGACTTCGAAGTATTGTGTTGTCACCGGGTTCTGAGCTACTGTGAAAGTTTCAAATGTCTAGCTAGTAGGAAAGTTTGTTAAAATTCGATTGCAAGATTTGTACCGGACAAACAAACAAGAATAGAAGTTAATAAAAACATGGTAATAATTATGTTATACATTTAACATTCATAATAAAAAAATAAAAAAATGTCAATTTATTTTAATTAAATTATTATATTTTGCATCATTTTAATGAAAACTCATAACTTTCAATGTGATTTATTGTTTTGTAAATTAGGGTGATTATTGAATAAATTTTTTTTATTGTACTGGAAATGTAATTCCTGTTTTTTTTTTTTTTTTTTTTTTTTTTTTTCCCTCCCTAAAATTTATTTTAAACATTGAAGCAATTGTTATTTTTTAATACTTTACACTTATGTTTACTCTTAAATTGCACTTTATGAATTATATAAAAATGTAATTTCTTGTTCTGAAATAAGATTATTTTGGTTTTTCCAAATTTTTTGAAATGTGCTTTAATAAAATCATCTAACTGTGATTGCAAAGTATCAAATATTCTTTTTAATTTTTAGTCTTCATAGGAATACTGACATTCTTATCAATTGCATTAATAAATTAAAAATAACATAGTTATATATGGTTCAGGGGAAATAATTTTCCATAAAAGAATGAAATAAAAAAGTAATTACTACTGATTTTGCCACAGTAAATTTCATTTTTACACCCAAAAGTGAATTATGGATTAAAGGTCATGCAAATTTGAAAGAGTTAACTGTATTTATAAACATAAATAATATCTTTTATTTATAAAATCAACATTTTGACATATTAAATTATAAGTAAAAATATGGATTTTTGACGGTTTTGACAGAATGTTTTTGACATGCTGTTTAAACATTAAAAAATTATCACACGTCAAAAACTTACCAACCCTGGATATGATAACTATACATTAGCTGTGTAAAAATTAGATATTTTTAGATTTATGTAAAGAGAAAAATTTCGTACAGAAATAGAGGGGGCCCCCAAATAATAATCTGCCCTGGGGCCCCCTCTGGGGTTAGTCGGGCTCTGGAAATTAAGACTTATATACATACAATATTATTGTTTTTAATGGCAACTGTTAAAAGAAATCTGCATTCAGAATTAGGAGGATTCGAATTTTGAATTCCTTTTTTGTTAAATGTTACAAATCTTTATGCCAAAATTCTTGTTAGGACTTCTTTTTTCCTGTAAATTATTAATTAGTCCCCTCCTATCCTCCCTTAAAAAATAAAATTTAAATAAATAAATAAATAAAATAAAAATAAATAATAATATTAAATTAGATTCAAAGTCTCATTAAACTAGTATGTTGTGGCCACCACGAGACTTTCTTTATATTTTCCTATACAAATTCACTCAGTAACAATATTAAAAAAAAAATAAAAATTAAAAAAATCCAAGGGTTTTTTTTTTCGTTAAAAGTGAAAAAAATCGATAACTTTGTTTTAAATTACCACATATTTATAGTTCAACCATTCGTTTTAAAGGTATTGACGAGACCTTTCGAAAGATACCCATCTTGAAAATTTACCCCACCCCAGAGGGTACTTCCCCCCAGGGGGGAAGCGATGTCCCCCACATGCACAATTTTTTTTCCTAATTAACTACTACTATTAGCAATAATTCATATTAATTATACAATCACAGGTTAAGAATAACTCTCATTATGTACATTTATACGAAATTTTGTCCTATACTACCATGTTAAAAATTTAGAAGAAATACGATCACAGCGCCTCCTGTTGTGCGATTGATCCCCAAATCTAATCAGCACCAGTTTATGTCAGGAGCCAACTAAATACCAAGTTTTGTTAAATTTCGTTAAAAAAAAAAAAAAAAAAAAAATCTAAGTTTTTTTTCGTAAAAAGTAAAAAGAAAATCGATAACTTTATTTTAAATTATCACAGATTTATAGTTCAACCATTCGTTTTAAAGGTACTGACGATACCTTTCCAAAGATACCCATCTTGAAAATTTTTGCCTTATATCACCATGTTAAAAATTTAGAAAAAGCGGGATGGCAACGCAACCTGTAAGACGACTTACCAAAAGTTGATAGGCATTAATTTATGTCAAGGTGCAACTACATACCAATTTGTATGAAATTCTGTCCAGTAGTTCCTGAGGTACAGTTGCCACAAAATTTTGTGACACACACACAGACAGACAGACATTTTCTAAAAATGGTCAAATCGTGTTCTACAGCTCTCAAAACGTGTAAATCCATCAAAAACCCGAAATCGAAAATTTTTACGAATCCAATACTTTCTTCTATTGAAGATAGAAGAAAGTAAAAATAAATAAATAAAGGAGAAAGAAGCGTATTTTAATATTTAATTAGGATGGATGGATGGTTGGGTTTTACGTCGCACTAGTGCTACGCAGATGGGCAATTGGCGACGGTCTGGGACACACCCCTAGAGGTGGTCCGGAGACATGCCATCACAATTTTGATCCTCCACGGAAGGGTTGGCTCTCCCGCTTCGGTGACCCCCAGAGGTATAATTTTTGATGGGAACATGGAGGACATTGCGGCCACGACAGATTTTACGTGCACCAGCCACGTGTACACGACAGTCTTTGGCCGGCTCGAGTACCGAACCCGCAATCTTCCAATTACGAGGCCGGCACTCTACCGATTGGGCTACCGCGGCCCTAATATTTAATTAGAAAACCTTTAATTGAAAAATTCATTGCATTGTGTTTTCTTATGAAATTTACATTAATGAAGTAAAAGGACCTTCCGTGGCCGAGTGGTCATGCCACACTACTAATCGCCTTCGAGCGTAGGAGAGCGAGTTCGATTCCCACACTGCCCCTGGGTGTCTTTTCATTTCTTCATATTGTACTGTCATGTGCAATCTGTCTTTATCTGACGAAGATTTACTAGCGGACTAGAAGTCAAGGGCCCTCCGTGGCCGAGTGGTTATGTCACCACACTGCTAGTCGCCTTCGAGCGTAGGAGAGCGGGTTCGATTCCCGCGCTGGCCATGGTTGTTTTTCCATTCTTCGTACTGTAAATCTGTCATGTGCTATCTGTAATTATTTGACGAAGATTTACAAGCGGATTACGAGTCAAGCATACAAATCTGATGTATATGTTATCAATAAAATAAACTACAAGTCAAGCATACAAATATGATGTATAGGCGTTATCAATAAACAAAGAAATGTAATAAAAATATTTACATATTAATAAATAAACTTACTTTGTATAATAACTCTGTGTTAGGATCTTCACCATGAGCAATTTTGCAAAAGATACACTGATTTCGCCGATTATTACTATCAGATTTTTCTATTATTAAAGGTTCATCATTATATTCCTCTACTGTAGGTATTACAAATGTTGAAAGCATTTTCTCCATTTTTCATCTCTTTCCTTTAAGGTAATCAAATAAAATCTGACTGATACTGAAACTGATTTTGTTCGTAAGGGTGGGCAACAGGCATGCTCTATTTTCATTGGTTGTTGTCTCCCGCTCGAGAAATTACTTTTCATTGGTTGAATACTAGAAAACGGGAGGGAAAGGGAAATCTATGTCAACATTAGCTGCTCTGTTTTGATTTTGGTAAATCTAATAATTTTTCCGGTTTGTTAACTTTTTCTTGTACAAATTATTTTGATAACATTTGTTATATTAACAAAAGCATCAAAATATGTGGGGCAATACTGGTAAGTTGTCCTAAAGTATTTGTAATTATAGATTTGAGTAAAATAATCTAATTTAGAACATGAGTGATCCGGTATGCTTTGATCAATCTGTAAATGCATTAAAGCCTTTTCTCTTTATTTACAATTAAAGTTTTTTGATTGAATGTGTACTTATTAGTAATACTAGTGATGTGGGGTGAAAAATTTTCTACTATTTTTTTCCGGAAAATTTTCAAACCAAAAAAAACAATTTTTTTAGTATCTTCTTTACATAACATATATAAACTTTTCTTCTATTAGTCACAATACAATTAGTTACAGTAATGTCAGGTATAAAGGGAAAAAAAAAAAGTTTATGATTAAAGACATTATTTAGAAAAGCTACCTAGATATGATTTCAGCAACTTGTCGAAGGAGGAGAGGTTTTTTTTTTTTTTTTTTTTTGTAATACAAGAGATCTGTTGTTGCTAATCAGGATTTTAAATTTTGATTCAATAAGTTTGTGTGAACATAATTATAAAGCATTTAGCAACATAATATATATATTGATAAATTAATGCACTACTGTATTGCTGAACTTGTATCTGTTTTTCAAAATATTCATTTCATAAATCAATGATGATACGGCTATGCATTTCAAAATCAGGCAGCAATTCTGGCTTAGGTCACCTTATGGTCTCTGGTTTTGAAAGTGATACGGAAAGTTAGAATATTGTCATAATTTATTATAATCAATATTATAATCATCATTTATTATAATTAATATTTAATCAATAAAAAATAATAATAATTAAATAAAAAAATAATAATTATTACAAAATTGGCATTCTTGAAAATTTTAGAGAAAAATCTTACAAAAAACTTAATTCTGTTTTTTTAAATCACTTTTTATACAAAAAACAGAAAATACAATTAATTGCCTTAATAAATAAAGAGCTGGATTTTGATTAAATTTAAGGAAGTCTAATAGGTAAAATGAATGATGTCATAACTTGTAACTGAAGGTTCATTTGAAACAACTCAATATTTCTTTATTTGCTTAAAACACCTAGAACTGAATTGAACATGAAAAATTTCAGTGGGTGACGGGTGTTATATTTAAAGTTAAAAAAAAAATAGAGAATTTTTTTTTTTTTTCTCAAACTTCCAGATTAATTTTGTTGAATAGAGGATTACATCCATAATCCAATATTATCATCTGTTAAAAAAAATGTGATTTTGTGTTTTCGCAAGTTATGCTTAAAAATAGAACAAATAGAAAAAAGTAAAAATGAATAAAAATAAAAAGAATTTTAGTGAAGTGAACCCTTACATGGTCCAAGCCGTACCTTGCTAATTACCTTGTACAATTTCTCTGCTATTAGCAGCCAAACCCCATATTATTCTATGAAGAAATTTGTTATGAGAATTACTTATTATCTCTCTCTCTCTCTCTTTTATTAATTACATGTTTGCTTTCAGAAAATCACAATTGTGAAAATTATTCTTGTTTTGCAAAAAGTGTTATATATATATATAATGTTTCATTTTGATCTAATAAAGCACTTTGTTCAATCTTTTAAAATTTATAACTTTAAAATGAAATATTAAAACTTCAAGAAATAATTTTGGGAAAACAAAGGCAAATTTAAATATTCCAGATTTTTTTATAATGAAAATAGAAAAAAAAAAAAAGAAATCCTTATTTCTCATAACAATTTTCCCTATACAATAAAGTGGGATTCAGTTGTTGGCTATGAGGGTCCCTGACAACTACAGATCATATACAGACATCTTATTTATGTAGATTATTAAACCATCATGCTTGCAAAACAGTCTTTAAAAATTATTATAACTTTCTAGCTTTATACATGTTTAAAAACCATTAAATCATAATTTCTGTGTTTTATTTATTTATTTTTGAATTGAATAATTATTTATATTTTTCTTTGAATAGTTTTGTTTACTTGTAGCTTTAACGTATTAGTTTTATTTTATAAAACCTTCATAATTTACAGACTGAAAATTTTCCTGTTTCAAAAATTTCCGGAAAACCCACATCCCTAAGTGATACAACTGCATTATTTTAAATTTAACAGCTAAAGTGATGATAAAAATCCAAATGTCTGTACGGATAGATATACTGAATACCTTTAGTTACTAAATCAAATTTTTATTTTTAAAAAATAACTTTTATCAATAAATAAAAGTTCTAAATATTTTCTACTATGAACACCACGTTCGTGTGATACCGTTTAATAATTTTTGCAGCAACTATTTTCGTTTGATTTGACTGGTAATTTTGTTTTCTTAACAATCGGAGATTTATGAATAAACTGAAATTTTAACATAATGGTGAAATAATTCAATTCACGATACTCTATTCAGTATAAGGTTTTAGCATCAAATTATTTGAAAATGTTAAAAAATTATTCAAATGTTATTGTTTAATTTCATAAATAAATCTTTCTTTAAAAAAAAAAAAAAAATTTCTATAAAAGTGTAATTTCTATATTACAATTAGTCTAAATTTTAAATAGTTTATACCAATTATTTTATTTTCTGTTGATTTAACCTTTCATTAAATAAACTAATAAATGACAATCTGAAATAAAATAATAGTCAAATTAAGTGTAACTGTTTTCTCTTTTTTTTTTTTTTTTCTTCCACTGGCTAAAACAAAGTTTTTATTATTATTTTTTTATAGTATGTCTATGATTTTATTTATTTATCTGGTGTTTTTTAAAGTTGTTTAAAATATATCTGTAGCTAAACATCTCTGTATATATGTGCACTAATTCATTTTGCTTATATATATCATCCTCAATTTTCACTGAAATAGTTGAATTTTTATACAAATGATTTTTTAATAGTTAAAAAGAAAAAAGCAATTGTAAGTGATAAAGAGTGATTGTTAACATCAAAATATTGGGTTATACTGGGTCAGGGTTGGGTTTCTTCCAGGACAGTGGAAGAAACTGGAAAAAACCGGAAGAAATTGAAGAAGCCAACCAGAAGGCAAAACAGATGTTCAAAATTAAAATTTATGAACAATATAAACTCAAAGCATAAATATAATGTCAAATCTAAACTATAATTCAATTAATATTAAAAATATTTTTAGAAAAATAAGTTATTTGAGAACAAAAACTAAATATATACAGGTGACGGGCTTTTACTTTTTGATGCTAATGTTTTTAGAAGTTTTTGCATAGATCTATACTGTCTCTTATTATTATACGTTCAAACAGTACAAGTGATAATAATTATGGAATTTTTAGCCATAATATATACAGTGAAACTTGAATAATTCAAACTTGTTTAATTCGAAATTCTGGATAATTCGAATTTTTTACTCGGTCCCTTGAATTTTGTACTAAAATAATGTTAAAAAATCAGGGATAATTCAAATTCTATTTTGGATAATTCGAATTTTTCATACGATTACCTTTAAAATATTACAGTAAAATTTGTTCCCGAGATATTTCTCAGCTAAAGTTTCTTTTTCTTTCTTTTTTTTTTTTTTTTTTTTTTAAATGTCTTTTAAAAGAAGGATAAGAAAATACAAGAGAAGCCCCTACCTAGTGCATCAGAAGATATGGTCCAGATACATGAACTCTGAGATTTGTTTTTAATTGAAAGTTATGTCTAATGTTGAAGATTCTATTTTTGTATCCATTGATAGGTTGAAGTCATATGCTATGACAAAAAGATTGTACTTAAAGAAGCAATAACAAATATCTGACTATTTTTAGAAAAGTGTTGAATAATTAAGCTCACAGAATCCTTAGATATAAAGTATATGTGTTAAATCTTTGATCGTAGAGTTTTAATTTTTTTAACTTATCTCTTCTTTATGACAAATAGTATATGTAATTCGAATTTTTGGATATTTCGAATTTTTCTCTGGTCCCTTCAACTTCGAATTATCCAAGTTCTACTGTATATATATATATTGTTTTTAAAGGATAAAACTTTTTGTATAAACTTGAAGCTGGTACCCAGTGAACTGTATCAATAAGTAAGATACCTACTTTTAAACTGTCCTGCAAGCTCTCTAGGATTAAAAAAAAAAAAAAAATCCATAGTTTGTATTTATCTATTTTAAGTTGAAAAATAAAGTGCAGTATTAAACTACTAAAAAACTTTTCATTTGTTTTACAGTCAACTCCCTCTAACTCTCAAAAGTTTTGTCCACAGGTTGTGCGGATTATAGGAATTTGCAGATTAGAGATTATTGCCTTTGTTTAAAGTTTTCTTTTGTAGATACAAAGTCAGTTATTATTAATTCATAAATAGACATCAAAATGGAAAGACGATTTCTAATAAATTTTAGAATAAAATATGTTTTCAATATTAATAAAACTAATCTATCTCATTAATATATGATGATAAATAATTCAAGCATATTCAAATAATAGGTAGGTACCTGTATAATGTAAACAAACATATTTAAAAAATACAAAACAAAATACTTTTGAAAGTTCAGAAATAATATTCATCACTGATTAATTTTGTTAAACATTGATGTAATAGTGGTTTGTTTTAAGTGATCGTCTGTATGAATTGCAGGATAATATATACAAGAACGTTACTCTTCCCCCCCCCCCCCCCCCCCAGTTGTGTTTCAAAGCAAGGATTAAGCTAAAAATTTTATTTTAAAAAAAGTAAAAGTGTGAAAAGAGAAATGTGATATTTTTTTTTTTTTTTTAAATATGAGATGTAAATTTCTTTTACATTAAGAAATCAATTATTGATTAGAAGGATTTGCAGATTATAAATCTGCGGATTTGAGGGAGTTGACTGTACTGTATATGATTATAAGGAAAATAAAGTTTTTGATGACATTTTGTAATACAGTAATTATTGAATATTAGTACTCTTAATTAACTGGATGTTTGTTAAGAGCTGTTTTATCTGAAAGTATAAGGATACAATTTTTTGTTTAAACTCTAAGCTGGTACCCAACGAACTGTATCAATAAGCACTAAGATACCTATTTTTAAACTCTCCTGCAGGTTCTTTAGGATAAAAAAAAAAAAAAAAAATCCATAGTTTGTATTTATCTATTTTAAATTGAAAAATAAAGTGCAGCATTGAACTACTAAAAAACTTTTCATTTGTTTAACAGTCAACTCCCTCCAACTCTCAAAAGTTTTGTCCAGAGGTTGTGCAGATTACAGGAATTTGCAGATTAGAGAACATTGCCTTTGTTTACAGTTTTCTTTTGCAGATACTGAGTCAGTTATTAATTCATAAATAGACATCAAAATGGAAAGCCGATTTCTAATAATTTTAGAATAAAATATTTCTTCAATATTAATAAAACTAATCTATCATAATTCATACATGATGGTAAATAATTTAAGCATATTCAAATAATAGGCACATATAAAATTAAAACAAATTTAAAAAATACGAAACAAAATATTTTTGAAAGTTCGGAAATAATATTCATCACTGATTAATTTTGTTAAACGTTGATGCAATAGTGATTTGTTTTAAGCACTAGTTTGTATGAAATGCAGGATAATTAATACAAGAATGTTATTCCCCCTCCTCCCCAATTGTGTTTCAAAGTAAGGATTAAGCTAAAACTTTGTTTTAAAAAAGTAAAAATGTAAATTTTTTTTTAAATATGAGATGTAAATTTCTTTTTCATCCAAAAAAAAAATAATAATAATAATTACGGATTAGAAGGATTTGCAGATTATAAATCTGTGGATTAGAGGGAGTTGACTATACTGTATATGACTACAAAGAAAATAAAGTTTTTGATGACACTTTGTAATACAGTATCGAATACTGATTCTTTTAATTAACTGGATGTTTGTTAAAAGCTGTTTTATCAGAAAATATAAGAAAGTGATCCAAACTATTATTTATTACCAGTTAAAGAAATAAAATTGTCTAAATTATAAAACTTTACACTGTTTAAATTGAAATTGATTTTTACTTTCCGAACACTATAGTGAGGAAAGTATTGTAATCATGTCAAAAATCCGAATTCGAGATTTTGATGTTTCTATACGTTTTGAGGTCCCCTGAGTCCGTTTTCACTATTTTTACGATGATATATGTATGTATGTGTGTATGTCTGTGGGTGAACACGCTAGCGTCTAAACGCTTTGTTCGATTAACCTGAAAGTTGGTACGCATATTGTAAGTCACCATAGTACGAACCCTGTAGATTTTGGTGAATCTAGCACTTATAGTTTTTTTACAGGGACACAAAGAAAAATTCTTTATCATTATGGCCTATGGGAGCAAAATCTTAAAAGTGCGATAGCATCTAAACGCCTTATTCAATTGAGCAAAAATTTTATACACATATTATAGATCACAAATACGCAATCTGTATAGATTTTGGAGAATCTAGCACTTATAGTTTTTTTACAGGGACACAAAGAAAAATTCTTTATCATTATGCCTATGGGGCCAAATTTTTAAAAATGTGATAGTGTCTAAACGCCTTATTAATCCGAGCAAAAAAATTGTACACATGTTATAGATCACAGTTGAACTAACTGTATTGATTTTGGTGAATCTAGCACTTACAGTTTTTTTACAGGGACACAAAGAAAAATTCTTTATCATTATGGCCTATGGGACTAAATTTTTAAAATTACGATAGCATCTAAACGCCTTATTGAATTGAGCTGAAAATTTATATGAGTATTATAAATCACTGTTGCACTAACTATAAGCATTTTGGTGAATGTAGCATTTATAAGTTTTTACAGGGACACAACGAAAATTTCTTTGTCATTATGATCTATGGGCTCAAAGTTCAGTAGCGTTAAATAAAACAACGTGTAATAGATGGAGAAAAATACTCAAACACTCTATTATGGTTTTCTCTCTTTTGTTTGTTTAACAACTACTCTTTCTTTACTTTATCTACAAAATTGTTAATTACTCAATGTTCGGAAAGTCGAGTGGAGTCACTCCAGATTTTTTTTACTGGATTTTGAGTATTTTGGAACGTAATCATCAGATACCGAAGATCACTTCGGAAAAAATCTCATAATTATTAATTAAATATGTTATTAAATTTTTATAGGTATAATTAAAGTTACTTAAAGTTGTTTATAAGATAAATGCATCCATCGTATCTTACAAATCTGCAATTTATAGGATAAATTTTTAAGAAAAACAGTTTCTTCCATTTCTTCCACTTGGAAGAAACCTATTTCTTCTGGCCGGTTTTTTCCGCCTTGGAAGAAACTTGCCAACCCTGTACTGGGTGATCAATTTAAAAGAGTACCCGTTGGTTTTTCTTATTACCCTTAAATATGACGGATGTGGCAACTATTCCAATACTGAAGTATAATTGTTTGATTGAACCTTGTTTAAGTGTTGGAGACAATTTCCAACACTGTTGGACTGTTACAACTTTATTTGTGAGGTAAAGCAGAAATGGAGACGTACAATGTTATTTAATCCTGTGATAATTTTGTTTATGAAAAACAAAATTTAATTCAAATTTTTTGCATTACCATTTCTACATTACATTATCATTATCACATTATCAAATTTCATAGGGTTTTCCAGGGAAGTCCTGCAAACATCGATGAATTAAAACAGATCTGACTGAAGCCCAGTGGCAGAAACACTGCGACACGGCGACATAGTTGCGGACACAGAAAAACGGCTTGCGGATAGTTTTTATCTGCACTGATAAAAAAAAATTTGTCTGCAACTTTCGAATAACAGTTCACTTAAAAAAATGTTCTGTATCAAAACTAAAACTAATACTTTTATTATTTATAATTATTTATATTGTGTTGTGTCAAACATTGCTATAAAATATTTAATTGAATGAGTTGAATTGAATGAATACACACAATTGTTTATACTATATTGTTTTGCAGTAAAATTGTATTCGTGTACTGTTGCATGAGATCACCACTGATGTTAAGCCCCCCCCCCCCCCATTGCAGGGCATTTAGTGTGGTCCCTAAAGTCCCTAAAAGTCCCTTAATTTATTTTAGGTTCCTAAAAGTCCCTTTTTTTGACAAAATGGTCCCTAAGTCCCTTTTTTTTTTCTTTGCCTATCGAAAATCTTAAGATTTTTTAGGTATGCCAGAAAAAAAAAAAAAAAAAAAAAAAACATTCAAATGCGATGAAATTGCTTAGGCGCATACTTTATATTAACTACAGAATACTGAAATGACTAACTTTTGGTAGCCAGTTATCTGATGTGTAACAGGGACACTAATATTCATAGATAATTCAGCAAATGGGCCATGGGGGAAGGAGCTAAGATTAAAGAGGTCATTGTGCTAACTGTCCTCTTACCATTGCATAGTGCGATACCACAGTTAGTTGTACTGCATGCATTAGGTCAGAAGCTCGATTATTTTCAGTTCAGTAATGAGCCCAGTTACAAATTCAACTCTGATGACTAGCAAAGATATGTATATCTTTAGGTTAAAAAAAAAAAAAGTTGCAGTACCCAGGGATCGATCCAAGCAAAAATTGGGCCCCTTTTCAAATTTCTAAAATGAGTCCCTTTACAAAATTCAAATCTATAAAATAGACCCCTTCACAAAATTTAGATTTATAAAAAAATCCCTTTCATAAGATTTTGTTTTGTAAAAATGATAATTTTGTAAAATTTTTCCAAGTTTCCAGTATTAATTTTAATGAGTATCTATACTTGGTTCAGTGAAATGCTATTAACTTGATATTAAGGATCAGATAGAGTAACTGCTAAAATGAAAGGTTTCATACAGTAATAATTTTTTTTTGCAAAAAAAATCAAAATTTCACAAAAATTATTTGTTTTTCACAAAAATGGGCCCCAAAAATTAAAACCTGTGTCGACCCCTGGTACCGTAACATTACTACTTTGCTTTGGCCTGGTAATAAATAGTTTAGATTTAAGTCTGAATGGAAATCTGGTACCTTTAACGCAGTTAAGGGAGCACATATCAAAATTTGGTACAATGAAATATTTCTTAATACTAAATGAACATATCCAAAAATTATCTCAATGCCTAATTGTTGTGCAGTCATGAAGGCCAGGGTGGCCCCATAAAGTGTTAATGGCATAGGATTTCCACTACGGTCGCATTTTCCACAAAATGCGTGTATACAGAATGCAAAAATTACACAAGAAATTTTTGCTTTTTTTGCTGAAGCATTTTATTAAACTGCTATTAAAAATAAATAAATAAATAAAAAGTTAAATTTTTAACACAGAATAAAAAGAAACAAGAACAAAAAATCATATGGTACGCATTGATTCTTAGCATTTTCCAATTATACATACTTGTTGTGTCATTATAACTTTCTGTATTATTTATCTGCATTATCACACAATGAAAAGGCAGACAAGTAAACTATATCACTCTTAAAAATTGTTAGAAAGTGTTAAAAATGCTTAATACAAATGGAAATGTAGCCATTAATTTCTAACTGCAGCTCTTAATGTATCTAATTATTTTAGTGTAGGCCTATAAATCTGAAGATTAAACATATTCTATACAAAACATTATTTTATCATATTCACATAAATGTCAACTTTTTTATGATTTTTGCAGTAGATAGTTATTAAAATGTGATTTATAAAAATGGCTATCCTAAAAAGCAATGTATTGGCCTTTTTGGGGGGAGATGTCCCTGTATACAAACCAAGTTGTGCAGGACTCATTAATGCTATTTTAAATAGAGAACATTACATAATGAACTTGAATAACATATATCATTTTTAAAAAAATCTGAAAATATTGACGAACACTGGAGTCGAGCAGATAGACATAGACAAACAGACAGCTGGGCAGACAAATACATTATTTCAAATCTAATTTATACTTAAAAATTTTTAGAAAGTGTTAAAAATGCTTGAAGTAAACAAAAATGTAATTGCAGTAAATTTTCAAAAATAGTCCTTAATGTAACTGAATATTTTTATAGTCCCTTTAAATTTTATTGCTATTCGTACTACATTCTCTAGAAAACATTCTTTTGTACATATAACATATTTCAATTTCATTAAGATTTGTGCCAAGTGGTAGTGTGTGCCTGTATGGTTTATAGAAATACTTCTCATAGAATGAATGCTTTGGCATATTTTCAAGTGTTCTTGTACACAAATCATTGGTGGTATTTACTCTATTTTCAATGGGAAACATCTGATAGTGAACATGAATAACATATTTTAATTTCATTAAGATTTGTGTAAAGTATATTAAAATCAGGTTTATTGTAATACCTTTCATAGAATGCAATGCTTTTGGAATACTTTTGAGTGTCCCTGTACACAAACCAGTAGAGGTATTTACTCTATTTTTAATAGGGAATATGGGATAGTGAACTTAAATAACACATATCAGTTTCAAGAAATTCCATGAATATTTAAGGGAAATAGAATATGGACAGACAGACAAACTGAAGCCATTAAGTTTTTTTCAATCTTATTGGAAAGTGTTAAAAAACACTGATATACATTACATTGTTTTACTAATGTGATCCTTGTATGAAATGATGGGCATATTATGCATAGTTCTTTTATCGAGAAGTATAAAAGATTTTATTTATATCACATCCTATGGGGACTAATTTTCTTAAAATAAATTAAGTTATTTAAAAGTATGAAGTGAAACTAATATATATTTCAGAATGTTCCTACAGAATTACCGAAATTGCATGTATACTATTTATTTTCTTTTACAGGGATGCCTAAAAATTTCAGATATATTACTTGTATGTTCATTGACGGATATATGAATTTGGGAATAAAAACATACTGACATCATGTTCACTTTTATTTATTTACTGAAATATTCAGCGGTTCAAATTTGTTTAAACACCCAGAAACTATACTAAATGTTCAAAATGTCCATGGAAGCCACTTCAGATTTTTTTAAAGATGTCATTATAAAATTTAAAACTTAGTTTGGAAAAGAAAAATGTAACATAAAGATACATCCATAATAGCATACGAACAGGTATCATAAGCCTAATAGTATTGTAGCATTTTGCTTAAGACGTTTTTTTTTTATTTTAGCTTTTTCAGTAAAAAAATTATGAACTCAGGTTAAACCTTGTAGTGGCAGCCGATGTTGATATGATTCTTATTTTCACTTGTAGCTTTGAATTACATTTATTTGACTAATATCTAACTTTGTTAGCAACACAGAATGAAGTGGGCTTGTACCTTTTAATCAAAATGTCATGATTATTATTATTATTATTATTTATTTATTTATTTATTTTTTTGTCACATCATGAAATGCATTACATGTTTTGTCTGCAGTTCAAACTTTTATAGACATATACTTTTTCTGTTATTCGCAGCAGTTCATGGCAGTTGCATATAGCATAGTTACTGCAAAACTCAGAACTGCACCTGCAGCATATTGTGCAATTTTTTCTTTGCACATCTTAGTTCAATTTGCCCTATTGTGCAAAAAATGACCTTAGAGCTAAATTCTTTTAATAGTTAGTATGGTTTTGCTTAGGTTGTTTACAAAAAAGATTTTTGAAGCAACAAACCATACCAGTGGCTGAAAGGTTCTCTTCTGAAACCTAGTTGATAAAACATGCCAGATTCGGGTTACACTTGTGGGCCTTGCCTAGCTATTTGAAAATTTCGTTTTCTCTGAAACTCGCATGAATACAGGCTAAATTCCCTTAAACGGATCCCCATGGAGGGCAAAACACTCTAGACACCTTGAGTAGGTAATAGACTGTTCCTCTTGTTGACCCTCCCACACACTTAGGACAACAAATTTTGAAGACAATAAATTGATAGGGAAATATGTATATTCTATTTGCCAAACATAGCTTTAAATGTAAAATCTGAAACTTTTCATGTTGCATCATAAAGAGCAGTAAAAGTGAGCGCTCATCATAGAAATTATTGGAGGACCAAGAGTCTCATGGCTCATATAACTCAATGCCTGTATCTTGAGGTATTCAACAAAACCAAAAGAATATGAATTCTTTTGACACTGACTGTGTATATTTTTAAATTATTTGATTTTGGGCATTACGCTTGGCTTATACATGGTAGGAGATCATAAAAGAACACGTATATGTGTATATTACTGATATTTAAGCATAAAATAAATAGGTCCCTAAAGTCCCTTTTTTTTCAATTTTGGTCCCTAAAGTCCCTTTATTTTTGAGGGAGTTGTGCTAAATGCCCTGCCATTGCAAGTTTGAAAAAAATCCATACAGCTGCTTTGAAAGGAATCCACTCGTAGTACCTTATATTCAGCTGTTTATACAGGACCCCTATGAATTTTCCTGAACTAACCAACTGTATCATTCGAAAGGACATCTAATAAAGTGTTCATATAGCAACTTTGAAGAAAATCATTAGAGCCGTTTTTGAGATACAAACTTCCAGTTTCGGGTGTCCCACTTTCGGTTTTCCAATGTTCACCAAAATTTGGAAAATTCGTCTGAACACCAGTTCTGTCTTAATTCTGAAGTTTCGTAACTGTATCTTTATTAGCTTCGCAGATATGATAGTCAGAAATCCCCCCCCCCCCCACACACACACACACAAACACTGACCAATTGTCAAAAACCAATTTTTTGGACTCAGAAGACCTTAAAACATGTAAATCAGGTGAAAACTGTATATTGAATTTTTGGACCGAATACAATACTTCCATTACCTACGGTAGTCGAGTAATGGAAGTAAAAATAAGAAGCTTCTAAAAAAAATATTTATTTATGTATTTTTTACCTAAAACTTTTTATTTGGTGCTTTTTTTTTACTATCAAAAATATTTTGTGATTTTTAATATCTAAAAAAAAAAAAGTTTCTTAAAAAAAATTCCTCAAAAAATTCTTAGGATACTGTGTAAGTTTACGAAAAATTTTCTTGTATCAATTAGAGATGGGAATGGCCCGAAAAAAAATGGAAATTTTTGGGAAAAAACCAGTTTTTTTCCGAAGGGGTTTATTTCCGCCCGGAAAAATTGAAAATTTTGAAATTTCTAGAATAAAATAACGTGTTTAAAAGTTTATAATATTTACATTCTAATGCTTTTTTTTGTGAAATATTTTTTCATGTTCTGTATCTTACATGAAAACACCGACTCTGAGCTCTGATAATATTCATATTTCAGAAATAAAGTTTTAACCATGTAATCAAATGGTAATCCTGAAATATTTAAGTATTACAATGACCTCCCTCCCATCACATTCATTTGAAATTACTTATTCTTTTCAAGTTCGTTTATACAGTCGGTAACAAAAGTATCCGAACACTAGCGAAAATTCCTATATAAAAAAAGTAGAGTTAATACTGTTTTGTTAAATAAATCCTTGTCGAATTATGTTCTTAGACTGACTAAGAACATGATTCGACACGGTGTACTTTTGTCTTTTTTTTTTTTTTAATATATATATCCTTAGACCTCTAACTGTATTATTTTAATGTGTGTGGATATATATTGCACACACACACACACATAAATATAAATGCGTGTAACAGCAAAAAAAAAAAAAAAAAAAAAAACCTAAGCAACTACTTTCTATCAAAACATTTATTTCTCAATTTATAAAAATTACATGTGCAAAAACCTACTTGATGTATGTCCTTTACATCTTAGTTAATAAATTCTATATTCTATATATATGTATATAATAAATAAATAAATAATAAAATGTTCTTTAAAATTTCTGAAGTTCAATTAACTTTAAATTAAACTTTTATTTTATCTTTGTGATTAATTTAAAGTGAATCTGTATTAACAGTCCAGCGTCAGGTCCAGTAAATCGGTAAGCCTGACATGCAATCAGGTTTAGGTCTAGTGTCTAGTTGACTAAATTTCTTCTCTTGCGTAAACATTTTCGACCTCGGGTTTTTGATGGATTTACACGTTTTGAGAGCTGTAGAACATGATTTGACCATTTTTAGAAAATGTCTGTCTGTTTGTCTGTCAGTCTCTGCGTGGTTGTGACAAACTTTTGTGGCAGCTGTATCTCAGGAACTACTTCACAGAATTTCATACAAATTGGTATGTAGTTGCACCTTGACATAAATTAGTGCCTACCAACTTTTGGTAAAAATTGTCTTACAGGTTGCGTTGCCATCCTGCTTTTTCTAAATTTTTAACATGGTGGTATAGTACAAAATTTTGTATAAATGTGCATAAAGAAAATTACTTTTTAATAATCATTATGAAATTTACCAGAATTATTTATAATATAGATAGTCAACTGGGAAAATTTTTTTGTATGTGTAGGAGCCTCGCCTTTCCCCTTGGGGGGGGGGGGGGAATTCCCCCCCCCCTCGAGGGGAGTAAATTTTCATGATGGGTATCTTTCAAAAGAGCTCGCCAGTACCTTTAAAACGAATGGTTGAACCATAGATCTGCGATAATTTAAAATGAAGTTATCAATTTTTTTTTAAATGTAATATTGACAATAAAATTGACTTTTTTTGGATATTTAGTGTTATACTACTTCTCTAATATGGAAATCATCTGCATTATCATGGAAGATAATTTTTTTAAATAATAATTTTAATAAATTATTTTTACTGAGCGAATTTGTATAGGAAAATATAGAAGAAAGTCATGTGGTGACCACAACATACTAGTTAAAAGTGCGATAGCATCTAAACGCCTTATTCAATTGAGCTGAAAATTTATATGAATATTATAAATCACTGTTGCACTAACTATAATCATTTTGGTGAATCTAGCATTTATAGGTTTTTTACAGGGACACAACGAAAATTCTTTATCATTATGATATATGGGCTCAAAGTTCAGTAGCGTTAAATAAAACATCGTGAAATATATGGAGAAAAATACTCAAACACTTTATTATGCTTTTATCTCTTTTGTTTTTTAACAACTCCTCTTTCTTTACTTTATCTACAAAATTGTTAATTACTCAATGTTCAGAAAGTCGAGTGGAGTCACTCCAGATTTTTTTTTACAGTGTTCTTTGAAAGAATGGTTTTGCGACCATTTTTCATATTTCGGCTAAGCTTTTGGTGATTCATTACGCCGTGATGCAATTCGATGTTTCGTACACTTTTGGTGTCGTGCCCTTAGCAGAATGGGTGAAAGGGAAGAAGGAGAAATAGAAGAAGCCGTGCCCTTAGCGGAAATAAGAAGGTGTGCATGTGGAAGATAGAAAATGCACAAAATAATGCTTTCTATAGAATGTAGTATGATTAGCATTAGAATTACAGAGTCACGCAAAAATATTCAGTTACACTGAGGGTTATTATTGGAAATTTTCTGAATTGCATTTTCTTTTACATTAAGCGTTTATTCGACCAATTTTTAAAATGTGAATATGATTTGAATTATTATACTGTCCGTTTGTCCGCCTCCAGCGCCCATAAATATTTTAAGAATTTTTTATTTTTACTCTCTTCTATATTCAATAGAAGAAAGTATTGGATTCGTAAAAATTTTAGACTTCTGGTTTTCGATGAATTTACACGTTTTGAAAGGTCTAGAACACGATTTGACTATTTTTAGAAAATGTCTGTCTGTCTGCGTGTGTGTGACAAAAATTTTGTGGCAACTGTATCTCCAGGACTACTGCTCAGAACTGCATATAAATTTAAATGTAGATGCACCTTGAGCTAAATTAGCGCTATGAACTTTTGATGCCAACCGCTCAACAGGTGACACTGCTATACAGTGATTTCTACAATTTAAGTGGAAGTTATATATCAGGTTCTATTGCGTATAATCAATCAAAGCTTGGTATGAGAGAAGGCCACCATGAGACATTATGCTGATTCAATTTGAATGCTTATGGACCGACAAGTGGTGCTGCTATACAGCGATTTCTACAATTTAAGGGAAAGCTATATCTCAGGAATTACTGCACTGAGTTCCATATAAATTTATATGTTGATGCACCTTAACCTAAATGAGTATCTGTCAACTGCTCCACAGGTGGCGCTGCTGTACAGTGGTTTCCGCAATTGAAGGGGAGGCTATATCTCAGGCTCTATTGCATATAACCAAACAAAACATGATGTATGTGAAGGCCATTGTGAGATATTATGCTGCTTCAATTTGGGTGCTTATCGGCCAATAGGTGGCGTTGCCATACTGCAAATTTCCTCGACAATGTGAAAGCTATATCTCAACTTCTATAGCACACAACTTTACAAAACTTGATATGTGACATAACTATTATAAAAATGCATTTTTTAAGATGCCATTTATGGACAATAAAACAACTGTCTTTCTTTGGATATTTAGTGTTAGTTTTCTCTAAGATAAAAATTTTTTATTTGCACTTAGGGAATTTGTATAGGAAAATATAGTAGAAAGTCTTGTGGTGGCCACAACTTACTAATTTTTACTTTTATTTATTTATTTATTTTTTAATAATATGTGCTATTCAAATTCATTATTGAATATTCCCTACTTAAAATGGCTCTAACACAACCTATGCCACTGGTTTGTATACATGAACATCCAAAAAATACCAATGCATTGCGCTTTATGGGAGACATTTTTTTAAATCATATTCAAATAATTTCATCAAAAAATCATAAAGAAATTCACATTTGTTGCAGGGTTGTAGTGATATAAATCAATTGATTTAAATCGCTGATTTAAATCAAGATTTAAATCAATTGATTTTTTTGAAAAAAATCACTGATTTAAATCATTTATTTTAAATATCAAAGTTATTGGCTTTAATGGAATGTAATTGATAATCTAACTGTAAAAAATGAGATATTTAATCATTTCTTATGTAAATTTAAAAATACAATTCGTAAAATATAACAAAATATTTCATTAGACGAGTTAATATTTCTCATTTTTGACTTTAGATTCATCTCTACAAAGCAACATTAATAAACAAAAAATTAAGTTATATCTTAACTTTCTTAATTATTTATAAATTTTATTATATATTTTAATAACTCATTATATTTTAACCCGTTAATGCCTGAAATAATTTTGAAAAATATATTTTGATGAATATTTCAATTTTAAACTAATATGGACAACTGAGAATGAAATATTTTAAATTTAAAAAACTCTTCTAATAGTTTTAAATTAACAACCTATCCTCATTTGAGGACATTTAGTATTTTAGCGAAAAATCTTCCAGATTAAAACAACTTTAAGATAACAGATTAATTTTCTATTATATGCTGACAAAGACCTCGAAAGTAAAGTATTATAATATATGTTATTCAACTTGATTTAAGTTAATATATCTACGCAAAAAGCAAATATATGTGCGACTAATGAAAAACCATAAAATGACTATCCGAATTACGAAATTGTAATTAATAGTAGACACATAAAACTCTGGGATCATTCGGAGTGATGCTGTAAACTGTCACTAAAAAGCAGAAATCATTCCAACAAACCCCCCAAAATATACATGCCATTTTATTAGCTGTCCTCAAATGAGGACGCTGGGCATTAATGGGTTAATTATTTATACAAGTACAGCCTTACGACTGGTGTATGAATTGTAAATATTTAATTAGTGCATAATTCATTGATTAATATTATATACATATTCTAGTTCGCCTTTGCCCACCTAGCGGTTGATATTTCAAAAAGAAAATATTTCCTTGTTTATTTAGCTCTCATACCAGTTTATGTCATTTAGCATTGGCTCATATGATATTTAAAAAATAATAGCATAGTTTACATTGTATTGTTTAAAAAGCTCTGAAGACTCCAAAAAGTTTTTAAAAAATAACATTTTAATTTAACTACATATAATCAGTTAAATACAATTTGAGGCTGCTGTCACTGCTTGTTTTAATGAATTGTACCCACTAAATATAAAAAAAAGACAAAAAAAGTAAGTGAAAGTATTAAAATGGTAATGAAGATATGAATTTTGTTAATGGGTAATGTGTGAAAATATTTTCTTGATTCAAATGATATTTGTTAAACCTAAGTAAAAATTTTTTAGGTTTTAGGATATCATCTTTTTTTTTTTTTTTTTTAATCTTTCGTAATTCCTTATTATTTTTTTAAATTTTGATTAGAAACTATGAGTAAAGTTTTCTTTCTCTTAATATATTGCTTCAGTTTCAGTTATATGTCATATTTCCTATTAAATTATCCTTTTCCAAAATTATTTTATGTGTTCAATACCGTGAGTAAAATTTTGCTTTATTTCAATACATTATTGTAGCTACAAAGTCAAAGTCTGAAGTTGAGTGACTCATACTACCGCATTTATGATTGTTATAAAATTACTTCTTATTATGAAGATACTATGTTGAATAAAAATGTTGGTAATAAATGCGTACATGGATTTTTTCTATAGAAATAGAATATTACTTATATTTTTATAATTTAAGTAAAATGATTGATAGTGTGGATATCGTGCATATATACACACACGCATACACTTAATAAAAAACAAATGTTGTACAATAATGTATGAATACATAATAAAAATCATTAAAATCGAATAAATCTTGATTTAAATAAAAAAAATCCGATTTAAATTAAAAAAATCGATTTTTTTTTGAAAAAAATTAAAAAAAATCAACAACCCTGATTTGTTGTTATTATGCTAAGAAAATGTTTTCTATAAACTATAATATGCTTAACCTCCAGATTTACAGAGCTACTCAAAAATGTTACAATACATTAAGGGGTGCAAATAGGAAATTAAGAGCAACATTTCTGTTTGTGTTAAGCATTTTTAACACTTTCACCAATGTTTCAGAGTGATTATGAATTCAGTTAGTCTATATGTCTGTCTTTCTGTCTGTCCATCGTGTGATAATATAGACAGAGAGCATAGAATGTTATACGATATAATGAGTAAGTAAAGTTGGAAAATGCTGATAATCAATGTGTGTCTCCTGATTTTTCGTTTTTGTTTTAAAAGGTCTAATGCTTAATTATATTTTCAAAAACATAATAAAATCATAAAACGGCAATAATGTACGTTTTTGTATGGAGTACTGTGATTCATTAAACTTTATATGGTTACAGATCACCGTTCCCTCAAATAACGGATATTCTACAGTACGCATACCTGTTTTTGTGACAGGTTACTTCTGAAGCAAAATACAGCTAGTGCTAAATGCGGATTGAAGAGTTCTTTTATTTATTAATTTATTTTGAAATTTATTATAGATTTCCGCTAAAGGCACGTATGCTAAAAGCACACCACCGAGGGGGGATAACATTTCCGCTAAGGGCACGGCCCCACACTTTTTACTAATCTTTTCGAATCGAAACCTCGTTTACTCGTCTCGGAGTCGAAACTTTGTTTTTGATTTCGCGCCAGCCGCTTGTTTGTGTTTATCGCATAGGTGTCAACTTTTTAAAAAATCTGGGGGGGCGAGTTTCAGTGGAGCTATGTTCAAATAAGATTTTAAAAACTTTAGAATTTATATATATCGCATGTGATACCCCTCATGTGGGCCCCTCGCATGTGATACCAACAATACGGCTATTAAAATGCATTCTTTATAAAAATTTTAACTTTCTATAAAGGGAAAAACACAACTGATTTAATTGTGAAGCAATGAACAAAATAATTTAACAAATCAGTAGGCAAGAAAAAGGAAAACTGATCTAATTGTGAAGTAATGAACAAAATAATGAAACAAATCTGTAGGCAAGAAAAAGAAATATTTAATCCAAACTGATATCAATCTTATCAAAAAGTAATAAGGAGAAATACAATTTCCGTAACTTTAAATTAAAAAAATTCTAAAGGTGATAAATGACTGGATTGAACCTGGCTACTGAACTAATAAGTTCATTAATGAAAATAGAGACTAATTTCTTTTCATACATACATATGAAACTAGTATGTTGTGGCCACCACAAGACTTTCTTCTATATTTTCCTATATACATATTTAATCAGTAACAATATTAAAAAAAGTTTTTTTTTGTTAAAAGTAATACATATTCAATCAGTAACAATATTAAAAAAAAAAAAAAAAAAAATTTTTTTTTTTTTTTTGCTAAAAGTAAAACAAATCGATAACTTTGTTTTAAATTATCACAGATTTATAGTTCAACCATTCATTTTAAAGGTATTGACGAGATCTTTCGAAAGATACCCATCTTCAAAATCCCCCCCCCTTGGGGGGGTACTTCCCCCCCAGGGGAGGAAGCGATGCCCCCACATGCACAAAAATTATTTCCTAGTTAACTATTACTATTATCAATAACTCATACTAATTTTACAATCACAAGTTAAAAATAACTCTCATTATGTACATTTATACGAAATTTTGTCCTATATAGCCATGTTAAAAATTTAGAAAACATGAGATCACAGTGCCACCTGTTGAGCGATTGATCCCCAAATGTAATCAGCACCAGTTTATGTCGGGGACCAACTAAATACCAAGTTTGGTTAAATTTCGTTAAAAAAAAAAAAAAAAAAAAAAAAAAAAAGTTTTTTTTTCATTAAAAGTAAAAAAAATCGATAACTTTGTTTTAAATTATCACAGACTTATGGTTCGACCATTTGTTTAAAAGGTATTGACGAGACCTTTCGAAAGATACCCATCTTGAAACTTTGCCCCCCCCCCCGGGGGGGAGGGTACTGCCCCCCCAGTTGGGGGGAACCGATGCCCCCACATGCACAAAATTTTTTTCCTAGTTAACTATTACTATTCTCAACGAGACCTTTCGAAAGATACCCATCTTGAAAATTTACTTCCCGGGGAGGCCGCCCCCCCAAGATTTAAAAGTGGGGGGGCCAGCCCCCCCTGCCCCCCCGTAGTTTACGCCTATGGTTTATCGTATATAGGATATGTCTTTTTCCTTTATGGTAAAATGGAATTTTAAAAGATTTTTTTCTTCTTCAGAGCAGAATGCTTTAAAAATAAAAGAAAATGTTAGTTTTAAGCAAGAAAAATATTTTAAAATTTGCTTTTTTTCTTTCTTCCAGTACGATTTTTTTTTTTTTTTTTTAAGAACGAAAATCACGTAAGTTGATTTTTCTCAAATACTGCATTTTTCAGTTGCGTCACTTTTCTTGCCGGAGAGCGATATAATTTTACATGAAACTGAGGCAGGGCATTAATAACTCATATGAAGGGACTATATATATCTTTCAAAAGAACTCGTCGATACATTTAAAACAAATGGCTGTTATATATCTTTAATCAGCATATATAGTTACGCTCATCACTGACCGATTGACTCTGTCACGCGTAAAAAGGCTAAGAGATTTCCTTGGACTCTTGTATGTGTGTGAACGCAAGTTGCCACCTAATTTTCATACTTTAGTTAATTAAAAAAAATCTAATTGTCCGATCGATAAGCTGTTTAATCCGACGGATTCAGAAAAATCGCCCCTTTCATTTTGGTACCTTATTTGTAACGGATTTTTGATTAGATTTTTAAAAATTAAAATATGAAAATAGACGTAGCTTTAAAATAAACATTTAAATTTTTAATTGTTGCCAAAATTTTTTCCCATGAAATATTCTTTCACGTGAAAAAAAAAAAAAAAAAAAAATAAAATAAAATAAATATAAAACATTAAATTTGTTCATGCATATCTAAAGACGTCTATAAAATAATAGTAATAATTTTAAAGGTAACGAAGTGATAAATAAAGTGAAGTTTTGTAATGGCCACAACATGCTAGTTTCATTTTCCTTCAAGTGTAAGCAGATTGTTTACCGATTGTGATAGTACCCATAATTTTTGTTTCTTGAAAATCTGCTTGGCAATTTTGACACTTTCTGAAACACTTGCCATAATAGAAAAATGGGAAAAAATTATTTCGATTTCCTGGTATCTAAATAAGAACAAGAGCAATATTTAGGCCTGTATATCCGAAAATGAGTTTATAAATGTGTCAAAAAATAGCGAGTTCGCATTTGAAAATAGTCGTAACAAACGAAATGAAATAAAAATCGTCGGCCAATTGTCCTGAGAACTCTCGTCTTCTGTTTTTATTTTAACTAGCTGTCACTTTCACTTTCATCCTATTCAGTTTGGCTTGATTAATGATGCATTTAGTTGGTCCACTGTAAACCTTTTCGACTGAGTAGCCTGGAGAAATATCGAAAAGTGATGGACACGTCTCTCAACTGCCCATCACGTTCTCCGACTGAGATTTCTTGGGTTCCTGTTTGGCCCACTTTAGATTCCACAAGATACACTTTGGGGGGTAACACTTCCGTATTTCGTTCCCAAAAATTGAAAGTGGAATTTCGAAAGAAAAAGTAGGTGACAGTCATGCAGTACCATTCTCAACAATCGGTATTGCTTATTTACCTTTTTAAACGTTTGTTTTTTTAATTGCGAATGCGGAAGTAAAAATATCGAGAATTCTGAGATTTGTGATTGACTAAAACATTGCAGGCCAAGTTTTTATATTGGGTAAAAGTTTATGATGTGTAACTTTTCCTTAGATGTAGCGTGGTGCAAATTTTCATGTCTTGCAATTGTCACACACAGATAATATAAAATGATTTATTTTTTTCTTAACTAGTCGATACCCCCCCCCCCCCCCTTTCCCATCTGTCAACCTCAAAAAGTTATAGCATTGCACAGAACGAAGATTCATCTTGACCCTTGATACTTTTATTTTAAAACGTAGCAGGTGTAACTTTGATTTACACCAAAACGGTTTATCTTTGTAAAACCCATTTTCACGCGCATACACACAAAAGGGACAAAATATCAATAAAAACTAGTTTTTTTTTTTTTTTTTTTTTTTTTTAATATAAATTTAAGGGGGAGGGGGAAATAAAAATCTGACTTGGTGTATTGAAATTTTGTTTTTTTCTCCGTCTCTTTAAAATAGTGAAAATTACCCATCTAAGCTTGAATAGAGGTAGACCATCATACTATCGTGTATTTTAAAAATGAAATATATGCAATTTATTTCATAATACAGAACATTCATGATAGAAATATAATTGCAGGTTTGAAAATTCAGTGTAAAACCTTTTACAGAATTATCTTTAAAAATTTAATGGATTATTGAAAAATTATGCTTCAACACTATTTTTAAGTATAATTCAAGTAATTTAATTATTAATATTAAAATTTTTACTTTCTTTTATAATCAATAGAAGAAAGTACTGAATTCGTAAAAATTTTCGACCTCGGGTTTTCGATAGATTTACACGTTTTGAGAGATCTAAAACACGATTTGACAATTTTTTGAAAAAGTCTATCCATGTGTGTATGGGTGACGAAATTTTGTGGCAACTGTATCTCAGGAACTACTGCACAGAATTTAAAAAAAAATTGATATGTAGTTGCACCTTGACATAAATTAGTGCTTATCAACTTTTGGTGAAAATCTTTCAACAGGTGGCGTTGTCATCCCTCTTTTTTTAAGTTTTTAACATGACGGTGTAGGACAAAATTTCATAAAAATATGCATAAAGAAAATTATTTTTTAATGATCATTATGAAATTAAAAAGATTTATTTATAATAGTGATAGTCAGTCATCTTGCAAAAAAAAAAAAAAAAAAAAAAATTGTATATGTAAGAGCATCGCTACCCCCCTGGGGGGAAATCCCCACGAGAGGGCTAGATTTTCATTATGGGTGTCTTTCAATAGAGCTCGTCAATGCCTTTAAAATGAATACTTGAACCATCGATCTGCGATAATTTAAAATAAAATTATCGATTTTTTTTTAAAAAATACTTTTAACCAATAATAATAATAAAAAAAATGGTTATTCAGTGTTATACTACTTCTCTAGAAGAGAAATCGTTTGCGTTCTTCATGGAAGATATTTTTAATAAATTATTTTAACCGAGTGAATTTGTATAGGAAAATATAGAAGAAAATCATGTGGTGGCGGCCACAGCGTACTAGTTAAAGTTTGGGAATCATGTTCACCATCTCTTTTTAAGGCTGTAATCAACATATTTCATGCCAGCATGGCCACAAAGTGACATTCGCCCAGTTATTTAATAACAGGGGAAAAAATCCTTTTAATAATCGAAATCTACGTGTTTAAAACAAACTTCTAACTGCAATTTTCGGTTTTTGTGTGATAAATATCAGTAATAGCTCAGTGATCGATTTCAAGATTTTCCCCCGTGTTTTCAAAGGCTTTGTATCAAATCTACCTTGAGTTTACTGTAAATAAGTTCTTGTTTTTATACTGTACATCGCGATCACTCCCCCCCCCCCCCCCAATAAAGTATCATGTTTAATTACTTTCAATAAAACCAAAACAAATAGGTGTCCTGTATAAGTAGGTTTGTTTGATGTCTCACGAAAGCATTCCTTTAAAAACTGTTGTACGAATTTTTTTTTTCAAACACGCCGTATATTAGAACACGCCTCCCTTTTAGATGTCCTTTCGTATATAATTGTTGTTTCCCCATCAACAATTGATTTTTACCAAGTTTTGGTGAAAGTCGATATCTCAAAAACGACTCTTACGATTTTCTTTAAAATTGCTACGTAAACCCCATTTTAGATATCTTTTCGCATCCATTCCGTGGTTATTACAGGAAAATGAACAATCATCTTGAAAAAGGAGGCCAGTTTTAGATCTCGGAAATTGGTGTTTCAAAAAACGACTCTAACGATTTTTTTAAAAACTTATTATATAAACTCTGTTGTATATATTTTTACATATAAATCAGTTTTCTTTTACAAAAAGGTTGTAAGTAGGTATCTAATTTGTTTGATTGATTAAATTTATGTCTTCTAACCACATTATCAACAAAAAAGTGCATATAATGCGTGTAATAGGGGTAATGAAGTCGTGTGGTTGTTACATACCAGGTTTTTTATGTTAAATAATGTTTCTTGTTGCTAATGTCATTTATTTTTTATTGTCTTTTATGATATAAGAAGAAAGTATTGGATTCGTGAAAATTTTCGATCTCCTGTTTTCTATGGGTTTACACGTTTTGAAACTTTCTAAATACGATTTGCCCATTTTTATAAAATGTGTGTATGAAAAATTTTGTGGACACTTTATGTGGCAAATCAGTGGACGAAATTTAATCAAACTTTATTTAGTTGCACCTTAATCCAAATTGGTGTTGATGTGATTACATCCCATTCTTTCATGATTTTTAAAATGGCAGTATATGACAAAATTTCGCATTAAATGTACAGATAATGAGAATTATTTTTAACGAATGATAGCGAAATTAATTAGATTTATTGATAATAGTACATAAATAGCAAACTTAGTCAAAAATTGAGTGTGTGTGTCTTGCATAAACAATAAATGCCTGAAGTCAACAATATAACAAATAAAAGTCTATGGAACTTTACAATGGGTGCTGATTTCCTATAAGTCCGGAGCATCATCACCCCCCCCCCCCCCCCTTCCACCACTGCTAGGGATGTACTCCCTGTAGGGAAGGGTTCAGTTTGGGCATCTTTCAAAAGAACTGGTCAATAACTTAAAACGAATAGTTGAAACATACATATGTGATAATTTAAAACAAAATTTTCATTTTAAACAAAAAATAAATTAATTTATAAATATGTATATATAGGGGGACTCCACTTGACTTTCCAAATATTAAAAAAATTAACGGTTGTAAAAATAAAATAAGACATGTCGTTAAGTAAACAAAAGCGAAAATCATACTAGGGTGTTTGAGTATTTTTCTCCATTTTTTAATTTTATGCTATTGCACTTCAAATAATTTGAGCCCATCCCATAGATCATAATGATAAAGAATACTTCATTGTGTCCCTGTAAAATTCTATAAGGGCTAGATTCACCAAAATCTATGCAGTTCGTGACGGTGGCCTATAACATGTGTATAAATTTTCAACTCATTCGAATAAGGTGTTCAGACGCTACGGCACTTAAAAAAATTCGGCCCCATGGGCCATAATGAAGACTATTTCTTTCAATTCTTGTAGAAGAAACTGTTGGTGCCAGATTCACCAAAAAATATATAGTTCGTGCTATGATGACCTATAACATGTATATAAGTTTTCAACTCAATCGGGTAAGGCATTTAGATGCTATCGTACTTTAAATAATTTCAGCTTATAAGGCCATAATGATAAAGAATTTTTTATTGTGCCCCTTAAAAAACTATAAGTGCTAGATTCACCAAAATTTATACAGTTTGTGTGACAGTGACTTATAATATTTGTATAAATTTTCATTTTATTTGAATTAGGGGTTTAGATCCTATCGCACATTAAATAATTTGAGCCCATAGACCATAATGATGAAGAATTTTTTAATTGTATCCCGTAAAAAAAAAAAAGAATATATATATATGTATATATATATATATATATTAGCGCTAGATTCACCAAAATCAATAGGGTTCGTGCTACAGCATATGTACCAATTTTCAGCTCATGCTCATTCGAACAAGATATGTAGACGCTATCGTGTTCATTCACACACAGTGCACGCGCACATACACCCACACATCACCCACCGTAAAAATAACAAAAATGAACTCTCGGGGGACCTCAAAACATAAAAATACACCAAAATTTCAATGTCTAATTTTTGTCATGGTTGCAATTCTTTCTTTCCTTACGTAGTATGTTTGGAAAGTAAAAAGGTGGCGGCACAATATTGACCTTTTTTCGGCATCGTATTTCTCAGAGATGAAAATCATCTGCATTTATCATGGGAAATAATTTTCATTAACGATTTGTACTGCTTTAATTTATAAGAAAATACAGAAGAAAGTTTTATGGTGTTCACAACATACTTTCCGAACATTACATATGTAAGGAAAGTACTGTAATCATATCAAAATCCGACTTTGAGATTTTGGTGCTTCTATACGTTTTGAGGTTCCCTGAGTTCATTTTTGCTATTTTTATGATGATGATGTGTGTGAGTGAACACGATAGCGCCTAAACGCTTTGTTCGAATGAGCTGAAACTGAAAATTGGCACGTCTGTTATAGGTCACCATAGCACGAACCCTATTGATTTTGGTGAATCTAGCTCTCATAGTTTTTATACAGGGACACAAAGAAAAATTCTTTATCATTATGGTCTATGGGCCCAATTTTTTAAAAAGGTGCAATAGCGTCTAAAAACGCCTTATTCAATTGAGCTGAAAATTTATACACATCTTGTCACCGTCGCTCGAATTTTATAGATTTTGGTGAATCTAGCCTTTATAGAGTTTTACAGGATATGCAACGAAAAATTGTTTATCATTATGATCTATGGGTTCAAATTATTGGAGTGCAATAGCGTAAAATTAAAATATGGTGAAAAACACTCAAACACCCTATTATAATTTTCACTTTTGTTTATTTTGACTAGTCTTACTTTAAGTAATTAATGGCTGTATATGTATAAATAAATTAATGTTCAGAAAGTCGAGTGGAGTCACTCCAGATTTTTTGCTTTCATTTTGTGTTAGCGTTAAACGATCCGAGGATTATGGAAATTTAAAATGAGAAATAGTTTTTCATGTTAAAAAGGACCTGAAATTTACATAAATCTTTCCACCTCTTTTTCCTTTTTTTTAAAGAGTTGATATACCAAAATCTTACATTCGGATTTTTGACATGATTACAATACTTCCCTCACCATAGTGTTCGGAAAGTAAAAAGAAAACGGTCAATTCAAAAATACCTTCAGCGTTTCTGTGATATTCGTTAATTATTAGGATGACATCTCTAATAAATTCAGTCACTAAATTTTAAATCTTATCTTGAAATGTATCCTGAATTATTTTTGTGTCTTAATAAAAAAAAAAAAAAAAAATGAATAGAAAATTAGTACTTATATTGAAATTCCATAAGTTCAAGGTCTTATTTCTAGTTTACTTGATGCGTTTATTGAACTTCTAATAAAATGACATGTCGTTTATTTTCGATTGATTCCTCTTTCGCTTTCCATCTTATGATTTCTCGATATTTCTTATGAATCACGGTAATCAAAGAAATAACTTATCTTTTTCCTCTAATCCTTATGACATACATAAATTTAAAGAATTCAATCATTTAATTTCTTAATAATAATCATAACTTTAAAATAAACTAGCAACTTTTGATAACTTAATAATGTGCTTACTTTTTTACTTTCTCCTATATTCAATAGAAGAAAGTATTGGTTTCGTAAAAACTTTCGACCTCGGGTTTTCGATGGATTTATACGTTTTGAGAATATATAGAACCGATTTGACCATTTTTAATAATATCTCCTGTGTGTGTGACAAAATTTTGTGGTGACTGTATCTGAACTACTGCACAGAATTTTATACAAATTGATATGTAGTTGCACTTTGATATAAATTAGTGCCGGTCAACGTTTGGTGAAAATCGTCGTACAGGTGGCGTTGCCATCCCGCTTTTCTAAATTTTTAACGTGGCGGTTTAGGACAAAATTTCGTTTGAATATGCATAAAGGGAATTATTTTTTTAAGAATCATTATGAAGTTACTAAGAATTATTCATAATAGTGGTAGTTAAGCGGGAAAAGTTTATTGTAAGTGTAGGATCTTCTCTACCCTCTCCCCTGGGGGGGACTTCCCCACTGGGGATACTAGATGACACACTAGTAAGATAACACAACATACTATTTTTTATTTATTTATTTATTTTTTAAAGGTTAGTTTAATGCTGATTATAGGGATAATTATTGTTAATATTATAATTGGACGATGATTCTACGGCATTTCGTTACAGTATCTCGAATTTTCTTCGCATCTTGAGGAACCTTTGAAGAGAATTTCGAGTGTGTTCTAATTTTACTAATTTGTCTGGATTCATTCTTAGCTAAATTGTTGCAATTTTTTTTTTTTTTTTTTTTTTTTTTTCTAAAATCGAACTCTACTTATTACTATATATAGTAAACTTTTTTTTTTTTTTATCTTTTTCAAATTATTGTTCAGAAATTTAATTTCTTGATTTTCTCAAATTATTTTAGATATTTTAAAATATTATACACGGCACATAGTGCTTATTTATGCGTGCTTGTGAAATATGCTTAAATTGTTGTGTATGCTTGTCGGTGCTGTAAAATTTTTTTTAAAAGACTCCTACATTAATATATCTTAAAAATGAATTTCCAGTTTAAAGTTTAAACACAGTCTACACATATCTAATTAAATCATTTTCTTTGTATTTATTTTGCTAAGTAAGTCGAAAAGAGGAAAAGTCAGTATATAGGTATTCATACTCTGTGAAACTTCTAACTCTTTAGGAATTGATAAATAATGTAACGTTTGTCAATAAATTCCACGGTAATGTGGAAAATCAGGTAAATGTAAAAGGGTCGTACCAGAAAACTTATAGGTTACACGTTTAAACGAAAAATATTTCTTAAGTACTGTCATTTTATAATTAACGTCAATCTAAAAATCATGCCTTTAGTTTTGTTATGAGTTATGACTTGGTGTCGTAAATTATAAAAAGATAGAAAATTGTTTTATAATAACTTTGGATTGCTTTTTTTTTTCTTCCATCTTTTCAACAGTAGAATTAGAGTCAAATAATTACAGTGTTACGTAGAGCGATGTATAATTAAATGCCATACTTATCTTTCGATATGCTAAACCTTTTGTTCTGAAAATGCGTCAGCTCTGTTTTAATATGGACGTGTGTTGGAATCAATTGTTAAATTAAATGACGTTATTATCTTCACGCTGAGCAGTTTTTTCAGTCTCCCCGAATAACATATGCAAATATAGTTATATTTCAATGATAAACTGTTTTAAACTAGGCCACAACTCAGAATTCACATAGAAATAACTATTTAAAAAATAATTTATTATTATTATTATTAAAAAAAAAAAAAAAAGAAGTCAATAGTAAAGTAAAAACTTTTTCAAACAAGCTGGCAATTTTATTAATTTTTCTTTTTGAGGAAAATATTGTTCAGTGTTTGTCTATTCATTAAAGTGCATAGTTTATCCCATAAAAATTGAGATTTCCAAAATCAGCTTCTAATTAGAATTTTTTTTTTTTTTGTGGCATTCATTTTACTTTCTTGAAAGAGAGAGAAGCTATATATACACATTTATAAAGTTGTCATGAATAATGTATTCAACCTGTTTTTAAGATCAGTGTCTCTTAAAATGTTTGCCCTAATTTCATAATTTTTGTATTTTAATTCTTTTATTTCATTTTCTATGTGAATATTATTGTTAATGAAAATCTTGTTCGATTTGATGTTTAGTCCTATTACATTAATTTTGAAGGCGTTAATAAATATATAAATAACGTTAAAATAAATTATTGCTCACGAAAGTAATTGGACAATAATAGAAAATGCAATTGTGGAATAATTATAGGACATTAATAAAATAAAAATTTCTGTTCTAACAAACCATACTATACATTTTCACTTTTATATGGTATCCATTTTTTATGTATGGAAATACTTAATATTAGACCGGGAAAAAATTTACTCGGCTCATGGCAACAGAATAATATAAAGAAATGCATCAAATTTATCTGTTAGCGGCGTAATAATTGTCTTTTCATCAATTGGTGGCAAATAAAATTACGCATTTCCGCAATTAACTATGTATCAGTGTGAGTTAAAATAAATAAAGCGAAATTATCTCGCATTTTGGCAATCGACTACTAAAATGTTGCGTTTTTCGGTAATCGGACATCATAAAAGCAGAAAAATTGTTAATTTGAAAAAAAAAAAAAATCAGTTAAAAAAAAAGTGCTGTCAAAGCTGAAAAATAATTAAAATGCAGCAATCGGTCCCGAAAACAATTCAGCAATTAGCTATCACTGAACTTAAATATATATTTCTTAATCAGCGGCAAAATAGTGGTGCACTTTGGCAGCCTTACTCAAAACTATCGGTTTTTTATTTTTCAAATAGCCTCAAAAAAGCGCTAATTCAGTATAGATTTACCGTTTTTCAGTTCTTTTAAATGGTATTAAATTACAAAATAAAAATATTTTACAAAGAGAAAATTTCACTTATTTATTTTTCCATTTTATTTAAATCCTGTGTCTTTGGATAACAACATATTTGTCAGTTTGTTAGGTCAATTCTATGTCTTCTGATTACATTATCTCCAAAAAGTGCATATAATACGTGCCGTGCAATAGTGGGTAATGGAAGTTGTGTGGTTGTTTCACACCATTTTTTTTTTTTTTTTTAATAAAGTTTTTATTGCTGTTATTAATTTCTTTTTTTTCTTTTTTCATTCATTCATAATTCAGTTAGAACTAAGGCATATAGAATTAAAAATTTAAAAAGTGAGAAACTGTTAAAAAAAAAAAAAAAATGTAAAATATAGAATTATGTGAACATTAATAATTATCTAAAGTAAAACAATATTTGTTTAAGAATTTAAGAAACATTTTTATTAATAATAAATCTATTTAAAAAAAAAAAAAAGTTATTAGTCACAGAATACCTATAATTTATTGGAAAAGGTTTTCTACTAACATTGTAATACGCTCTAATTATGAATGATTCCTCAGCTTAGATGTGCTTTTACTAGTGAGAATTACTTGATGGTTCATAACTTTTTCCATTGATATTTCAATTAATAAATTGAGGTATAAGAACTAGTTGATGGATTAATTAATTGATTAAATTAACACAAAATAGTTATTCAAGTGCTTAAATAAAATCTACTAAGACAATTTAATTTTATTATGATTAAATTTTTTTTTTTTTTTTTAAACTTCTATTGAAAATTTCTAGCACTTTCTTCATAATTGCAGAGTAAATAATAATAATTTTGCATTTGAAATAAATAATACATTACAATGTTAAAGAAGATAGAATGTTTAAAGGAAAGGAGGAGATCATCTGATTTAATATAAAATGAAATTAATCTAATACAAAAAAACGTCACACACAGATTATGCAGCATTTTTAAACAAACAAATAAAATAAACAAAAATGATCGAGGCATGTTTTCTTTTGAAAAGTTCATTATTGAAAATGTATTGTTTTTAAGGAAAAAATAAGAAGGAAAAATTGTCTCATTTAGTGGTTTTCAAGTACCAAAGAAGCTCTAGATAAAGCTTCTTTTTATTTTGTCCAAATTGACAAATCAGTGGAATGAGCAGATAAGGCAAATTTTTAGTGTTTTCAATTGACAATTATATATATTGTATTTATCTTCATCCTCTTTTCATGTTGGTTGCTTTGATTATATTTAGAAATGCACACTTGCATATCTTAAAAAAATCCCAGATATTTAAAAATTTAAAATAAAATAAGTACATAGTACTATATGCAAGTAATACTTTGATAAATTATTCAGTTTAATTGCAGGTTAGAAAATGTGAAACTCAAAAAATAGTTTTGAAATAATAATGGATAAAGGTAGAAGCTAAACAAAATAATTATTTTATTATTATTATTTTAATCTGCAATGTATAATTTGCTTTTAAACAAGGTTTTCAAAAGACAGGAAATATTAATGATATCTTTAACATACACAAACGTTTTTGTTTTTAATTATTAATGATATGTTTATTGAAAAATTGTAATTATTTACTGTGTATATTTAAGATGATGGAGGTTTTGGTAAGAATCGCTTTGATCAACCTGGTGGAGGATTTTTGAATACTACTATAAGTTCTCCAAGTACTGGTGAAAAGAAAAGGGTTGGTAATTGTTTTCTTCTTTTCTTTATTGAAAAAATGGTTATGTATATATATTTAATTAAAAAATTCCAGAATTGTTTTAAAATCTTATGCCCCGCTTCTCCCCCCCCCCCCCCCCCCAGAAAAAAAAAAAAATATATATATATATATATATATATATATAGAGAGAGAGAGAGAGATAACAATAACTGGTAAATTTTTTTGGCAACAATCATAAATTTAAATGATTAGATTTTTTTCATTTAAATCTGATTTTTTTTTTTTTTTTTTTTTAAGTCTACAAATTTATAGTTACTCATTACTTTATACCTGTAAAAGTAATCTATATCTTGAACAATGTCTGAAAACATAATTTAAGTAAATTTCATGCCAGAAGCTATGCTTTTTATAAGCATATATACATCAGTTTTAACTTTTAACACTGATGGATAATGAAATTTATCATTTAAGACCACAAGAATTATAGCATACTCAAATCAAAATACAAATTAACAAGCAAATTTAACATGAACTTGTACCTTCTCTTTTAGTTTTGAAAACAGAATATATGAAAAACAACTGTCATGTTATATGAGCATTTACTTTTACTCTAAATGCATATTATAAGTTCTCTACTTTATATATAGATATAGATTTTTCAGCTCATCATTTTGTAAAATCATATGATCACTTTAATACTAAAACATGAAACTTCTCATTTTAACTAAATACCTTTTATTTAAAATTTAAAAATACAAATGAAGCCGACAATTTCCATATTTAAAAATAAACGTATCTGAGTGTTAGGGAAGAATAAAACATCTCTTTGACCATTCTGATTATGTATAACATACTGTATTATTAATTTAATGGATCTATATGTAATTATCTATGGTATTATTATAAACCATGGCATGAAAGTTAACATTATCTAAAAAAAATTTGAAATATGCACAATCCCAATAATGCACGTAAATAATCAAAATAAGATGTTATCAAAGAAAATAACTGAAGCTTAAGCATAGGTCGATCCAAGTTTTATTTTTGAGTCAAATTTTAGTGAAAAATAGAAATATTTTTGAGAAAAACTATTATCATATTAAAAGTTCTCATTGTAGAAATCACTCAATTTTATAATTAACATAAAAACTCATAAAATGATAAAATATAATAATAAATCATTAAATAGTAATTTCATAAAAACTAATATATGCATTTAAAAAATTAATAAATGAAGTTGAAATGTCATTAAAAATACATAAATAAATAAAAGTGAAAACTTCCATGTTTTATATGTTATCATAATAGTTGAATTAATTATGCTTTGTTGTTAAAATGTTTAAAAAGAAAGACAAGTTTTCACACACACACACACACGTACAGTTACCTATATATATAGTTTTGCTAATTGAAGGTTGTAAATGCAACATATTTTGTATTTGAAACTCATTCTAACAAGATTAAAAAAATTTTGATCATAAAAAGTTTTGAAAAATGATTCAATTTTAATAAGTGACTTTAAAAAAAAAATCAGTTGATTTAAATCAATGATTTTTTTTAAAAAAAATCCATTGATTTAAATCAAGCTGATTTAAATCAATGAACCCTGCCTGCAATAGGTCTTAATTGACACACCAACACACACTGCCATCATGACACCAAGAGTAAATTAGATTTCTTATAGGCTCTTTTATCCTTTCAATATTTACCCTATATAAAACTATTTAGTAAAACTTTTTTTGTTTATTTATTTATTTATTTTTAACTAAAATTTGTTTGAACTAACAGATTTCTTTAATCAACTAATATTTATGTACCAATTCAGGGGTTAGGAAATAGGAATTCACTGAAAAATTCTATCAGCCATTAACTTTTTATTACCGTACAGTGATATAAAATTGAAAATTTATGATAGAACAACAAATTCATGTACATGATGTGCTCTTTTATCCTTTCAATATCAAAATTATCTATGTCAATCTGCAGCAAATAGATATTGGTCTAACACAAAATATTTGACCAGGTTTACTAAGTTTTTTTTTTTTTTTTTTTTTTAAGCTATTAAATTAATTTGGCCATGTTCCAATTAAAAGAAATGAACTTAATTAAATTACTTAAAAATCTTTCAAACTTGCCTCATTATCGGGCCGTAAATTTTTCACCTGGGCGCCCAGGCCTCTTCGGCGGCTTCATCTGCGGAATGGGACGTTTTGGCGCGGCCGTTCCGGCGCGAAACCCATTTCGGCGCGGCTGTTTTGGCGCGGCCGTTTTGGCGCGAGATCCATTTCGGAGAGGCCGTTTTTGCGCAGCCTGTCCTTCACGAAATGGCCGCGGCTTTCGTCTCAGCCTTTTCAGTTAAAATTTATTTAATGATAGATATGATTTCTTATTTATTTATTTATTATGCGTGAAGAAAAAACTATTTTAAATTATTTATTAAATACATTAATGATGAATAGAATTTTGCTTAATTTAAAGGAGCCAATGATAAGATTAGAAACTTGTTTTTTATTAAACTTAGTCATCAGATGGCAACACATACGCAGCAATTCTAAAGATTCTAACCAATTTGGTGATGGAGGTTCATTGGGGAATAAAATAAACAATGTAATTTCTGATTTTTTATTTTTTTTTTTAAATGTTTGAACCAAAAAATATTTTTAATTTTTTATTAATGACATTAATGATGAATAGGATTTTTCGTAATTTAAAGAAGTCAGTGGTAATCTGAGAAAAGAACTCGATTTTTGTAGTTAAAACTTATTAAACCTATTGCCGTGCGGTTCTTTGGTAATAAAATAAACAATGTAATTTCTGACTTTTTATATATATATATATATATATATATTATGCGTAAACAAAAAAATATTTTAAATTATTTGCTAAATATATTAATGATGAATAGAATTTTGCGTGATTTAAAAGAGCCAATGATAAGGTGAGAAACAAGATTTTTACAATTAAAAATTATTAAAATTAGTCATTTGTGTATGTAGGAGCCTCGCCTCTCCCCCTGGGGGGCAAGTCCCACCTCGAGGGGAGTAAATTTTCATGATGGGTATCTTTCAAAAGAGCTCGCCAATACCTTTAAAACGAATGGTTGAACCATCGATCTGCGATAATTTAAAACGAAGTTATCGATTTTTTTTTTTTTACTTTTAACGAAAAAAAAAAAAAAAAAGAAAAAAAAAATCTTTTTTTTTTTTTTTTTTTTTTTTTTTAAATATATATATATATATATATATATTTAGAGAGAGAGAGAGAGAGAATAAAGTGGACTTTTTTTGGATATTTGGTGTTATACTACTTGTGTATTATGGAAATCGTCTTCATTTTCATAAAAGATAATTTTTTAAAATAATAATTTTTTAAAATAATAATTTTAATAAATTATTTTTTAAAAACAGAATTATTTTTTAATAACTGAATTAAATTCTATATAAATGTGACGGCGGTTCTATATAAATATGACAATGAAACGGGGGGTTGGGGGAGCGGTAGCCTCCCCCCCCCCTCACGCAGAACTAATTATCATATAAAAGTCTCCCTTTGAATTGTTTAACATAGGTTTACATAACATCGTTTTCTTACCTCTTAATATCCAACCTGTATTTATAGTATTAAATTTTAGGGTGAGAGAAAGTCGAGTTAGTGACACACCAGATTATTATTATTTTTTTTAATGCTTAAATCAAGAAATATTTTTAATATTTTATTAATGATATTAATGATGAATAGAACTTTTCGCAATTTAAAGAAGCCAGTGATAACCTTAGAAAAAAAATCTCGATTTTTCTAGTTAAAACTTATTAAACTTATCGTCGGGCGGTTCTTTGCGTAATAAAATAAACAATGTCATTTCTGATTATTATTATTATTATTTATTTATTTTATGCATGAACCAAAAAAATATTTTAATTATTTATTAATGATATTACTGATAAATTAATCGTAATTTAAAGGAGCCAGTGATAATCTGAGAAAAGAACTTGATTTTTGTAGTTAAAATTTATTAAACTTATTACTATGAAAATAATAATCTTATTTTCCAATTTTTTTTTTTTTTTTTTTTTTTTTTTTTTTAAGATTGTCACATTAGCCTTTTATTTCAACTATTGAGTGACAGAAAAAAATGTTTGTAACTGATAAAGGGTTAAACTGATCATGTAATAAAACAAATTTCATGACGTCAACATTGCTTTTTTTTATTTTTTTATTTTTATTTTCAAAATATTGTTGTTAAAAATGGATGAAAGAATGGAAATTTCATAGTAAATAATATTGGGAAAATGAGAACTAAAAATTTTAAAATATGTCCCGAAGGTTTTGGGGGGTAAATTAAAAAAAAAAAAAAAAAAAAAATAGGAATATTATTTTTTCTGAAGGTGGTAAAAACCATGGGAAAAACATGTTTTGGCCCAGATAGTAAAAACCGGCAAAAACCATTACACGGTAAATACACACCTGCTTTATTTTTTTTTTTTAATAACTTACTTAAAGCTCGCATTGCTCTAAATTTCTGAAACTTATTACACATAGTAGAATAGTTCCATACAACTTATTAATTTTTTATACCATCCCCCCCCTCAGCTTACTATTTACTTTATTTATTGTAACTTAGTAACTCCCCACAGTTAAAATGTAGACTTAGGTTCATTAATCACTAAATCAGTAAAAATCAACTGTACAAAAAGAAAAATGAGCAATTTACGTTTAGAAGTGCCAGATGAAAATATCCTGTACTTTTAAATCTCCACCAGTTATTAAAAAAAAAAAATTTCATAAAAATAAAAAATAACTTTCTATAAAGTTTTCATTATCTTAAAGTTATCACTGCTATTCTTCTTCTTCTTCTTCTTCTTTTTTTTTTTTTTTTTTTTTTTTTTGTTGTTGTTGTTGTTGTTACACAGAATTTAATTATTAAAGACTTCTGTTTATTTTTATTTACAGTTTGCGTATTAAAATTTCCTATATAATAAAGCTTGATGAGATAAAATAAAAGTTAACTTTAGCAAGAAACAGGATAAAGAAAAGGTATGCATTCTTAACCAATTCTTAAACTGCCTTCACTTAAATAAAGTCAATAATGATTAACTCGCGGGTTTATTTTAATCCATATAATAATAAACAGTTATAAAATTCTTGAATATTCCCGACTATTTATTAAGTTTTCGAAAAAAAAAAAAAAAAAATCTTATACTTAAAAAGTTCGGAATGTAAACATCTGGCGCCGAAACGGCCGGCGCCAAAACGGCCAGCGCCAAAACGGCCGGCGCCGAAACGGCCGCGCCAAAAAGTAACAAACCGCTTCATCTGTTGTGAAGTTTACTTGAGACTGAAATCCGTGGGTGGTTCTCTCCATGAGGTGTCGCTATGCTCCATCTTGGGCCATTGCGCCGCTGTCATTGCACACATTAGAATTTGTAGCTATCTCGATGGATTCACGGAACATTGCGTAGTGATAGTTATTATACTCGGCCAATTTTTTAGTTTTGTTAAAGTACTGAAAAGAGGAAGTTTTGTTAAAGTTAAGATTTCAGTCTCAAGTAAACTTCACAACAGATGAAGCTGTCGGAGAGGCCTGGGCGCCCAGGTGAAAAATTTACAGCCCGATAATGAGGCAAGTTTAAAAGGTTTTTATGTAATTTAATTATAGTAATGTCTCGTTTAATTTATATAATTTCTAATGAAATTAACTTAATTCCATGTCTACTTCACCATCTTTCGAATATGGGTGAAAAAAAAAAGTAAAGGAATAAACATATATTGAAATTTTCTACACATTTTATACTGCTGAATATTTTCACTAGCCACAAAAAAAAAAAATCTGCTTGTGAATTCCTAATTCCCCACCCCAGTATGAATTTCGCTATTGTTCAAGAAAGATATGCCTGATATTTTAGACCAAATATATTTTTCCCCTATCTCAAAGAACTCTTGCTATTAATACTAAATGAATTATTTTTGTAATACAGTGAACTCTTGTTAAGACAGCCCCGTTTAAGGTGGATTTCTTGTTATTAAATACAAAAACAGAATCCCCGGCTAAGGCCTATAGGAATTGCATGTAATAAACATCGCTTTATATGTACAATTCATTCGTTAATATGGACATTTTTTTCTCTCACTTTCTTCGAAAAAGAGTCAGTTCCCAAAATCTTTTCAAATTCAATTTTTTTTTTTTTTTTTTTTACATGAAATGGTGTAATAATAAAAGGGTTAATCTCTTTCACTCTGCGCTACTACACCGTGGGAGGTAAACAGTATTGTTTGACAGCGACAGTTAGTTGAGGTCAACAATTTGCACCTGTCTCCACTTCTATTGTGGAGACATAGCAAAGGATTTTGTTATCAAGTTGTACTATATGAAGAAAAGAAGTTTTGTAAGTAAGTATTGGTTTTCCTGCGTTTATATTTTTAGTGAATAAAAGGGCTTGAGGAAACACATTTTCATTCATGTTATACACTGTGTATGTGTATATAATAGTGATTTTAGAGTTCATATAGAACTTCAGTTTATGAACTCCTGTTATAATGGACTCTCATTAATATGGACAAAAACTGCTGGCCCTTGATTGTCTGTTTTAAAGAGAGTTCACTGTATTTATTTCGAAATAAATATGTGTATGTAAACAAAATATATCACAACAAGGTTGTTCCACTTATTTTTAATCCATTTCTATAAAATATTTTTATTTTTTATTTTAGTGTTTATGATGTTTGTGTAACAATTTCTTATTCAATAACTATTTCAGGGAGAAAGATTAACAAATGTTGTTCCTTGTACAATTGCTCAAATACATCAGATGTCAGAATCTGATGAAAATTTAAAAGTTGGAAGTTTAACTGCTAAAATAGTAAGTTTTATTGCTTTTATTTCTGATTTAATTCTTATGCAAATATTTATTGTTGAGACTGCTGCTGATTTTTAAATTCAACTTTTAATTTAAATCTCATTTTCTGTTTTTTTTTCCTGGCTTCCTTCCTCTTTTCTCTCTCTCTCTAAAAAAAAAAAAAAAAAGAGGAAGGACTTTCTTTATGTTATCGCACATATAGTTATCTTTTTAGTTGTTTAGTACTCATTATTATGCATAATTATTTATATATTTAAACATGTACATTCTTAGCAAGGGTAGAAATTAAGAAAATTAAGATTTCATTGGTCCACACCACGCTTTTACTGGCCCATTCACCTGTTTTATAAAATTTTAAAAATACTGAAAAATTTGTCAAACAAAATAAATTTACATGACAAGTATAATTAAATTTTGTAAATTGGTTTAAAAATACAAATAAGTCGAAAATTTATGCTTTATTTTATTATAAAACTAAAAGAGGTATTTCTCATTTTAATTTTAATCAAATGCAAAAATTTTTGTTTTAAAAATGGATTGAATGTCACCAGTGGCGTCGCCAGGAAAAATTTCAGGGGGGCACAACCTGAAAAAATATTTTTTAAAATAAAATTCTGATAGTATAGTTTTAAATTTAAAGAAAAAATGCTTAGTAGAATTTTCTTGGGGGGGGAACCGACATCCATGAATGTCACACAAGTGCTTTATTGTGAAAACTTATTGCATGACAGATTCTCCGACATTTTCTTTCTTCATGTTTAACAGTTTAACCATAATGTTATTGTTAATATGGGATAAAAAAAAAATGTCTGAATATTCTGGTGTATCTGTATATATTCTTATTAATTAATTCAAAGACTCGGTACACAAAGTATTATGCCAATCAGAAATGTAAAATAAAATAAATTGGAAAGTTTTACTAGTCCGATGGACCACTATAATTTATATTTTACTGGTCTGTCGAATGTTTTTTGTAATCTGGACCAACAAACCACCGTTAATTTCGAGTTTTGCTTAGGTGTGATGTCATGATTGCATATTATTCTTAAAAAGAAAAGAAAAATCTTATATTTTATAACTTTTTAATTTGTATTTAAAATAAATAAATAAATAAATAAAAATAAAAGTTTTATTATATTTTTAACTTATTTATTAAATCATATTTATATTCACTACCTGGAATACCTGGAACTGAAAAATTTATTTGGAAAAACATGTAAATTAAATCCACATTTTAGAAATCAAATTTTAGAAAAAGTTTAAACCTTATTCTTTCTGCACTCTCCCACCCTTTTTTTTCTTTGTTAGTTTGATTTTTGAAAACACATAAATGTTAGTGTTTTGACAAAATTTTCTTGAAATAAGGCTGCACAAGAATGTGTCTGGGTCAGAGAGACCCATACTATTTCAATCTGCATTCACTCTCATAGTCTCATCAATTACTATAGAGGATGACTTAATAAATAAATGAAGAAGTAAAAACTCTTGGCAAGTAAAACTGCAGGAGATACTCGTATGCTCAAATAAGAATCCACAAGTTTTATTACTTTCCTTGGAGATTAAAATAAGCATGATGAAACATTGTGATGTTGACATTCAGTTTGAATAAACAACAGTCGGTGATTCTGAAAATCAAGTAATCCATAAAGTAGTTTTTTTCTTTTTGAATGAAAAGCCTTTTTAACAGTTTTATAAATATACGAATAAGCAAGCAAAAAGTTTTCAAGCATATATTCTTGTATACGAATACTAAGAGTAGAGGTTTTTTTTAAAAGAAAATTTCACTTTCACAAAGTTTCATGATTTGCAACAAAAATTATGAACATTAATTAAACATCATGTTACACCGAGAATAAAGAAATACTTATAAAACAAAAGTTCGTACATCTCGAACAGAAAATTCACTTCTTGCATAAAAAAATTTAATAATGGTAAAAAAAAAAAATAAAAAATAAATAAAAAAACATTAGGATGTCTTTTCTGTGCCAAGCAGACTACCGAAAGCCGAAATTCACTCGCATTGGCAGTCTGAAAATCTTATAATTGAAATCTTGTAATTTTTTTATTTTGAAGAATTGGTAAAATATTTGTTGACAAGGAGAGTATTTCAAATTATTATTTTAACAAAAGAGAAAATTAAATATTAATATTTCTTATAGCATGGGGAATTTTACCTATGTTTTAATTACTACATGACAGTTTAATTAAGAAAAGAAAAAAAATCTTTACAATATCAAATATCAATATCAATTTGTGCAGATAAATTCTTACTACAGTTCAGGGGGAAAAAAAAAGTGATAAGTGCATTGAAACTATATTTAGTTAGAGGATTTATGTGCTTTGATTCTAAAGTGATACTGTAATCTACACTGACTAGGTTTGAAACTCAATGATATTGTATCAATATTTACACATCATTAAAAACGCCAATGTAAAAAAAATTGTAAAGTGCAGATTGCAGTTTCGGTAGCATAAAGCGTACCGTCATTAGTGCAGAATGACGAAGTGGATTATTGCTCATATATATAGGAAGGGAAGAGGATTATAAAGTCAGAGTAGCAACCAATAGGAAATCAGAAAACTGGAGCTGTAAGTCAATGTGAACTTAAAAAGAAGAAAGCTATGTAAAAATTAAGAATATGTGGATTTTATGTAATTTTTTCAACAATCCGAGAGAGGGGGTAGAGCAAGCAAAATCGCAATTAATGATACTTTTATGATTTTTATAGATATGGAAAGCTTCTAGAAAATCGAGTTCATGTAAATTTATCGTGTTCATTAAATTCCTATTGGTTGATACTTTGACTCTATAATTTGCTTCACTTCCTGTATATATGAGCAATAATCCACTTTGTCATTCTGATTTAAGAAATACAACCATAAGGAAAGACCTAAATGCTACTTCATTACATGACCGAAAAGGAAAATTATCTAAAAGATTTTACGATAATAACAACCTCAATAACGACATAATTGCCGAGCTGCCAGATTATGATTTCACTCTCCTTCCAAAAGAAAACGCCAGCTTTTTCTGTGGTTTTGGAGACCTAACTTTTTTCTCAATCTCTTTGCCTTGTTCTTATTATATTATATTAAAATAATATATAAAAAAAAAAAAATATATATATATATATACTAGCATTCCTTCGGGAATCTTAAGCTTACACAATAGTTGGGTATTAACCTCAACACTATTGCGCCTAAACCCTCACTCCCTTGTTACTCTTTTCATTTAATCTTAATTTGACTATATATAAATGTATGGTCGCTGTTAAGTGCCTTTTTTTTTTTTTTTTTTTTTTCACAGACCGTCTTTTTAGGTCTTCTCCTCGGCTACCCCTTTTCTACCTACTAGTCTTTTTCATCTTAGGAACTGAGAACTAAATCTTACTTTTTTTAATATTTCTCAATATATTATTCTAATTTACTCTTTTTATTTTATTTTTTGCATAATTTTTTTAATCCTATTTTACACAAGTTTTTTAAATTTATTTTTTAAAACCTGCTGCTTAACTTAATTATGGCTCATTTAATGTTATATAGACTCATAACTTTAGACTGGGTGTAAAGTGCCCTGTACTAGGTAACCCAACAATGGACAATCCAGTTCCAGTTTTGTCATTCTGTACTCATGAGGGTACTGCAGTCTGCACTTAACATTTATTATTATTATTATTATTATTTTTTTTTTCAACAGCGGCGTTTTTAACATTGTGTAAATATTGATATTTCTGTTCTGCATCAAGTCTAATTATTTATTTGTTGATATTGTGTTTGAAAACAAATTTATATACACACACAGATATATGTATATTTAACAACTGATTTCTGAGGCTTAGAACTTAGACCATTTTCATTAAATTGACTCACAATCTGTACTAATAATAAAAGAAAAAGTATGTTTATCATCATGTTTTCACATAGAAAGGAGTGACTTAGATCCCCAAAACTTGTATACAAGCATATATTGTGGTGTGGATGACAAATTTTATCAGTGCATCTCATGTTTGAAATTAAATGAGTCAAGGCTCGTGTAGAGGAAAGATATTTCTTTAAGTTCAAAAACTAATGCAGAAAATTTTGTTAAATTTACATATAACTATAGCTTGGCATAAATGATTGCCTATCAGTTATGGTGCAAATTCCCAACAAGTGGTTGCTTTTTCATGGAAATGAAAAAGACTGCCATCTACTTCCACTTTTACTGTAATTCCATACAGCAAGTAGCATGTAAAGAAATAGGTAAGTTCTAGTTCACAGTCATCAGTAAAAACTTTTTTTGTATAGTTTTGTCACTTACTTATAGAACTTTTGAAGAAGAGTTCTGTACTAGAAATCAATGAATCAGTCTGGAAAGTTTCAAAACTGTTCTTATTGAAGTTAAAGCTTCGAAACTTTAGAAACCTTTGCCAAATAACCAAAATTGATGCCAAGACCAAAATCCGAGGAGAAAAACTTGGCAACTTGGTGAGATTAGCGAAGAAATTTGCAAAAAATATTTCAATGTAGCCAGAATTAGTAAGCCCTCTCTCAGTTTTAACGTAGTTATTTTTTTATTATAATATTTGGTTTTCTCTCCATTAATTTTCGGCAAAGAGAATAAAAGTAGACTATTTACACTGGAATGAATTCTATTGAACTCTAAGCTGTGCATTTGCTAATGAGAGTAATAATCTGTGGAATATTATTCCAGTACAAGCAATATTTATTCTCTGTGGTGTGTATAATCTTACTATCATGACTTTTGTTGTTGGAGTAATAGTTTTCTTGGCATATTGTCAGGAAATGTTTATGGAGTGTAACCCTCCTATTTATTTACAAACCTAACTATAATCTCTCACAGAAATATCAATGTTTCTGTAGCAGTATGTATATTTCAAGGAGTGTATAAAGAAGTCATTTGGTGTCCACATTAGATTTTTTTCATTTTTAACAAACAATTTATTGTGGTTTTCAGAGGTCCAATAAATACTTGAGTAGACATTAACAATATTTATTTTACACAAAACATACATAAAATTAAGAAAAATCATAAGTAAATTAAAATAATATGTCTCCCATACATCTTGTCTGCGAACCACACAGGCCTCAGCACATGCAGTGATCTACGCTTCTCTTCTGGCATTTGCATTCAGAGCATGCTGGGGACACTCTCACGTACATGCATAGTTAACTAGGAGCACTTATTTTTAAATGGATTGCTCGCTTCCTCCAACGCAATTTAAAAAAAAAATAAGAAAAAGAAAAAGAAAGAAAGAAATGCATTTCCTAAGATGTGGCCTGTGAGGCACAAAATTGGCTTTCATTTGGTATTTAATGCTATTTTCTCTGAGATAAAAATTGTCTGCATTCTACTTTCATAATAGAAAATAATTTTAATAAATTCTCACTGCATGAATTTGTGTGGGAAGATATTGAAGAAATATCGGTGAGGGCTGCTCGTTTTTTAATAACTTTATAAAAATTAAACTAAAATATTTAAAAAATTTTATTTATAGAACATTAAAATAGTATTAATATTTTTAATTACGTTAGTAATTAAATATAAATTTTTTTTTTTTTTTTTTTTTTTTTTTTTTTTACTTTCTTTTAGGTCACATTTGTTGGCACTGTAGAGTCTGTTGATGTTCAGACAACTAAAATAACGTACATGATAAATGATTGTACAGGTCCAAGTATTGAAGTACAGATATGGGTTGGAGAAAATGAAGTAATTATTTATTTATTTTTTATCCTATTTAAATTTATGAACTTATGAAATTTTTTATACTATATTTGCTGATACTTTTTCTGACTATCTTTATAATTTACAACTAATAATTAATACATTTTCTTTTCCTTCCTATGTCTTTAATCGTCATTTCAAATTGGTTAAATTTATTTGACTATTTCATAGCTTTCAACATTTTCTTGTGTCTTCTTGAAATCTCATATTTTACTTTTATTTATTCAGAGCCCAAAATTTTAACTCAGATTACATTCGCTAAAGAAAAAAATTTACTCACCATAAAATAGGATTGGCATATTCTATTTTTTACACATTTTGGGAAATTTTTCCCAATTATTTGAAATGCTTTTACAAATCTGGATAAAATTTTACGTAATGATATGGTTTCATGTATCATCATATCTCATAATCATCTATAATTCAAAATCATTTTAATATATAACCCTTTAATTAACCAGAAGTTTTTAAACATTATAAAAATAAGAAACCTTACTTAAGCTTCTGTTGTTTTGCCATTTCCTTTCAACTCCCCGCCCCCCCCTTCAAAAATGTTACGTGGCTGGCTTGCTTCGTGCTTCAAACTCTCTCCATTCAGTCTGGCAATTGACTAAGTGCCATGATCGGCACAAACCCATCCTTGGTTTGTTGCCATTTATTGAATCAAAGTTAGAAATAATTTCAGTTGTTCCCCTATTTAATGCATTTGTTCAAGCTTCTGTTGTTTTTCCACACTGTCCAATGTCGTTGCCAGTTTTTATAGACCAGTTTTGTGTAACGCCAAAAAGGGGAAAATAAATTAGAAATATCAGTCCATCGTTACAAATTCGGTATCAAATGAATGAGGCAATTTTTCTGATTTTTCGACACAACAATTAAATTTTTAAAAATTAGCTAAAGTATGAAGTTTAGGTGGCAACATTTAATTTATTTCAGTCATTTTAAAAAGCACATGGCCCAAATTAAAAATAAAAATTAACAATTTAAAAAAAAAAAAAAAATTACAGATTGAAATTAATAAATAGTCCTCCATACTAAACTAAATTCTGTCTTTGACCGAATTTATTTTACTTTATTCCAGTATTTTTCTTTTTTTAATCGGTGTTTAGTGCTTAAGAATTTCTTTGTAAGTCTATCTTTTCAATTATGCATTACTTAACATAACTATGCTTGCTTTACAATATTGAGTAATCATAAACTGTAGCTTTTCAATTTCTGAGAGGCATTTATCTGAAAATTTAGTTAAATGTTGTCCCTTGTTTTTTTTTTTTTTTTTTTTTTTTTTTCCTTCTTTTCAGTTAAATACCTAAACTAGTGGATCTGCAGATCAGGAGCCTCAATGTCCTATTTTTATCACTTATTAAACAGATAATTTTTATTCTTTTGTTAGAAATTAAGTTCTACCAAAATATGTTCTGATTAGAACTGGTTGCAGATTATTAATTTACCTTTAAAAAAAACTTTCATTTTGCATTTATTTATTCCAGGATGCAGCTAGACGAATGAATGTTGTCCAAGAAAATAAATATGCTAGAATTACTGGTGCTGTTCGATCCATGAAAGGAAAACGCCATGTAATTGCATTTAATATTTCTGCTATCACAGATCTAAATGAGGTTACTATGCACATAGCTGAGGTGATTCATACTTCAATGGCAGTTGAAATTATGGATAAGCAGGTATTGTTAATATTTCTGCCCCATGTGTATTATAGTACTTCTGAAACTTGTTTTCTTAAAAGCCTGCTTTAACCCTTTCAGGACCATAAGATTTCCAAGACTAAATATGCCAATACAACACAATATTTTAGCTATTGTGGATGTAAAGTAAGAGAATATCACCAGAAAAAAATAGCAGGGTGTATAGGTTTCCTACAATTTCACGGGAAATATTTTCCCTATGGACCATAAAAGTAAATAAACGAAGAGTTAGGTTTATTATATCGGTATTTTATTTATTGCTTTCTAATACAAATTTATTGCTTTGCAATATAAAAATTATCAGAAAAGTAAAATAAATAGCTAGTTATGGTATTCTACGAAAACAATTTCGTTTACTTGTGAAGCACAAGTGGACATTGCACATAACACATTTATTATGTGTCCTATGTTCTATACTTTTTTTTTTTTATTTGTTCAGAAACACATTTGCTGCCTTGGACATACGTTTTATTTTGACATTCAGTAAAAAAAATATCGATTCAATAATAATTGAACAATCGATAACGATTTTTGTAGAAGGGAAAAATATTTCCCTTGGGCGTGAAAGGGTTAAACTTTATAAATTCTGTTCAGTTTATATATATTAATTTGTATCCGTAATAATAATGTTTCTAAGATTATATTGGATAATTTAAATTAAAGTATTCCTGTTTAGGATGCTCTGGCAAGAGAAGCTTTGGACATATTTAGAGGGTAATACATATTAGGTCATAAAAAATCGATTGGTGAAAAAATAAAAATTAGTTCTAACAAAGGCCACCAAGATAAAATGAGACTAAAGTAAGGAAAACATAACACGACATTTCCAATTAAGAAAAGAATATGAAGTAATTCATGTTATGATTACAGTTCTTTATACACAAATCCTGCTAATTAAGAGAATTTAAATATTCGACTCTGTGTGCAGTAACCTTTGTGGGCAGTTATGTTACTACATGCATCTCTTTTATTTGTACTGACCCTAACATTTCTGTAGGATTGACTGTGTGTGTAAAGAATTATAATAGTAAAGTTAATTATTTACTCCTTGTATTATTGGTATTGGTAATGTCATTCAAGTTTTTTAAACCAACCACAGCACTTCATTTCCACCTAGCAGCTTTGTTAGGATCATAGGCGTCGACTTTTGCTTTTCACTACCGAAAAAGAATTATTAAACAGTCACATTACTAGAAATTAATTAATAATGGCAATGACTTAATTATATAGTAATTGATTTTTATTCTTTTACAATTGCTTTTATTTTCAAGGATCATCATTATTTAGAGCAAACCAAATGAATATAATTACACCTTAGCTCCGTACGTTTAAGGCAACCCGACATTTTTTCAACTTTTTTTTTTTTTATTTTTTTTTAAGGACTGAGGACTATTAATCTCAATCTACGAATTTTTACGATAGTTGGACATTTATCGAAATCTAAAATTTATCGAAAATATAATTGAATAATTTGAAAACGATGTTGTAATTTGAAAAATAAAAAACTAATAGTCATTTGTATTAAACTAAATTCAGCTTCTGCCAGAACTTCATCTTTTTTTTTTTTTTTTTTTTTTTTTTGAAAAAGAAAAGAAAGGAAAATTAATAGTAATCAGTTTCGAAATGGACATTATCGATTTTTATTTTACCATGTTTTTATTAACTTCGATTCTTGTTTGTTTGTGTGTTTGTCAGGGACAAATCTTGCAATCGATTTTTAACTAACTTCCCGACTAGCTAGATATTTGAAATTTTCAGGACAGCTCACAACACGGTGACAATACATTTTTCTAATAATTTTAGTCAACTATTTCAAGTCCCGCTGCCTTCGTCAGCACTTATATGATTCGACAGAAAATTTATTTCTAACTTCCCGACTAGCTAGACATTTGAAACTTTCAGCATAGTTCAGAACACGGTGAAAATGCATTTTCTTAATACCTTTAGCCAACTGTTTCAGGTTCCTGCTGCCTTCGGCAGCGTTATCAGTACAAAGCTTGCAATCGATTTTTCACTAACTTTCCGACTAACTAGACATTTGAAACTTTCAGGACAGCTCACAACACGGTGACAATACATTTTTCTAATAATTTTAGTCAACTATTTCAGGTCCCGCTGCCTTCGGCAGCGCTTATATTGTTCAACAGAACATTTATTTAACTAACTTCCAGACTAGCTAGACATTTGAAATTTTCAGAATAGTTCAGAGCACGGTGAAAATGCATTTTTTAAATACCTTTAGCCAACGGTTTCGGGTTCCTGCTGCCTTCGGCAGCATTATCAGTACTAAGCTTGCAATCGATTTTTCACTAACTTTCCAACTATCTGGACATTTGAAACTTTTAGGACAGCTCATAACACGGTGACAATACATTTTTCTAATAATTTTAGTCAACTATTTCAGGTCCCACTGCCTTCGGCAGCGCTTATATTATTCGACAGGAAATTTATTTAACTAACTTTCCGACTAGCTAGACATTTGAAACTTTCAGAACACGGTGAAAATGCATTTTTTTAATACCTTTAGCCAACTGTTTCGGGTTCCTGCTGCCTTCGTCAGCGTTACCAGTACAAAGCTTGCAATCGATTTTTCATTAACTTCCCGACTAGCTAGATATTTGAAACTTTCAGGATAGCTCAGAACACGGTGGCAATACATTTTTTTTTAATACTTTTAGTCAACATTTCAGGTCCCTACTGCCTTCGGCAGCGTTCATATGATTCAACAGAAAATTTATTTAACTAACTTCCTGAGTAGCTAGACATTTGAAACTTTCGCAATAGTTCAGAATACGATGAAAATGCTTTTAAAAAATATTTTTATCCAATTGCTTCGGGACCCTGCTGCCTTCGGCAGCGTTTCCAGAACAAAGCTTGCAATCAACTTTTAACTAACTTCCCGGCTAGATAGCCATTTGAAACTTTTCTAATAGCTCAAAATTTGATAGCAAGGAATTTTTTTAATACTTTTATCCAATTGCTGGGGTTCCGGCTGCCTTCAGTAGCATTTATATGATTCAACAGAAAATTTAAAAAACATGGTTTATAAAAAATTTTTTATCTTATAATTTTTTTTTTTTTAAAATAATTTTGACTTAGAAGATAAAAAGCGTGCGTGCAAAATGAAATAAAAAATAAAACAAGATAATTAAATTAAATTAAAGAACCTTCAAGCTTGCCTCATTGTTGGCCGTAAATTTTTCGCCCGGATGTCCAGGCCTCCTCAGCGGCTTCATCTGTCGTGAAGTTCGAATGGTATTGATGTCTGTGAGCGGTTCTCTGTGAGATGTCTCCACGCTTCATTTGGGGCCATTGCGTCGCTGTCATTGCACACATTATGGTTGGTTGTAATTTCTAAAGATTCACGGAACATCGCGTAATGGTAATTATTATAGTCGGCTAATTTTTTAGTTTTGTTAAATTTAATTTCTATATTTTCACTGTTATATGTTTTTGCTAGTGCGGTATTTATTTTGCGAGTTTTAATATCGTGTTTGTGCTCGTTAATTCGGGTTTTAATTTTTCTTTTAGTGACTCTGATGTATGAACCTGTATTTTTATTTTGATCAAAATATTTGATCAAAATTTCGAATTTCGTATTTTGTCTAAGCTTTGATAGAGGGCACCCATTGGTGATTCGTTTACGCAGTGATGTGATTCGGTGTATCGTACACTTTTTACTAATAATCTTTTCGCATCGAAATATCGTTTTCTCGTCTCGGAGTTGGAACTTTGTTTTTTATTTTGTGCCAGACGCTTGTTTGTGTTTATCGTAAAGGATATGTTCTTTTTCTTTTATGGTAAAATGGAGTTTTAAAGGATTTTTTTTCTTCTTCAGAGCAGAATGCTTTAAAAATGTAAAGAAAATATTAGTTTTAAACAAGAAACTTTTTTTTTAAATTAGCTTTTTTTTCTTTCTTCCAGTTAAATTTTTTTTTTTTAAAGAACGAAAATTACGCATCCCTTGGGACCCGCCACAATTAATTTTTCGCATAATTTACGTGCTAAAGCATGTAAATGGCATCGCTGAGATGGATATATATGCCGGGGGCAGTTAAAGGGTTAAATAAATAAACTGGATTGCTATGGTGTCTGGAAAACTCAGGAATTTAAAAATTCATTCAAAAAACAAGGAAAAATCATGGACTTTATTCAGACAGACTTGATGTTCTTCTAGCAACTAATAGGGCTTATGTTAAAATGTGTTAATTTAAAAGTTTTTGTTCACCAAATAAAATTTAGTCAGTCTTTTTTCCATATCTCTCTTTCTTTATTATTTAAAACATATCTTTATTCAATGAATAAATTATGGACACTTTGTATTCTTGCAGATGCACAAAAAATATGTGTTTTAGTACAGTGTCTATTTAAATAGGATTTTATATATAGTCTTCTGATCCTGAAGCCCAAGGAATGTCTGAAAAAAGCTGAAAAATAAATTAATAAATAATATTTTATCAGTTGTTAGAAAGACATTCATTTTAGCAATTGAGAACTAATTTTGTGATCTGTAAAGGAGACAAAACAGATCTCCATCATCAGTTTCCATTGAACTTAGCATCAGTATTTATATATTTCAGCCTTCCTCTATAATTAGTGATAGTTGTTTTCTTTTACCCTCCCACTAATATTGTAAGAGGTTGATTCAAGGTAAAAATTGGAACCCTTTTGCTGCCTCTTTGTAAAATTCCACTTCTCTAATTTAAATAACTGTTATTAAAAAAGAGGAGGTTATTTTATATGTATAGGTGCCTTTTTATTTTTGTAGTGGAAGGAGAAGCAGAAAGAAACCATCCAGCCTGTCTTATACAAATTAATTAATTATAGTATGCTCATGCTGACATGACTGAATTAAAAAAATTTTAGTATTTTGTATGTTGCAATTTCAAGAACAAAGAATTTGCACTCATTTTCAAAACTAGATTGTTGATCACAAATCTCAGTTAGAAGAACTTATTTTTATCAAGCCACTTTTTTATTATTATTTTAACCTTACATAACTGAATGAAGTTAATCAAAGTAATGTTTAGAAGTCAAAGATTAAGAAATATTTTTTATACAAAATTTGACACTAATATATCTGCATAGAAAAAAGAAACATTTTAACCTAGAACTTTGTAAAAGAGGTCATAATTTTTGAAAAAAATTTTAATTGGATTTTATTTATTGTTGATATTTATGTGCTGCTAATAGTATTTCTCTCTCATTCTGAAAAAGACAATGGATGGTGGAAGTACAGGTACTTTTGACACTACCAATACATTTTCTGCTGCTACAGGTATGACGACTACATCTGGAACAGATACATTTGGAATGGATTCCAGCCTTGCAAGGAGGTTATCTAAACCTCAGCAATTGGTAAGTTTATTTTTTAAATTTTCAAATATCATTAAAGTTTTAGATTTATTTAACATAAAACTACAAACAGTAATAGGAGAACAGAGAATATTAAAATTTCTCAACCATTCCGGATAATTGGTTTCCTGTTATATTATTACTGGTCATTCCCTAAAATAAAAATCAATATATATTAATGAGTTTTAAAAGTTCCTCCTCCTTCCACATTGAATTATACAGAGCTGACATGTGTTCTATTGGATTTCTAGTCAGCATTTTTTTTTTTTTTTTTTTTGTAGATTAGTATAATTTTTCTTTTTAATTGTATTTTGTCTTTAATACGACAGTTTCTCTAAATGTTATTTTCTAAATATTTTCCTTTTTAAAAAGCCCTATCATAAAACTAAAAAAAATATGATCAGACTTTAAATTCATCTGAGGTCAGACCAGTTTTAAAATATTACTTATGGCACTGGCAAAAACCTTATTGATTTCCAACAATTTTTGGGTAAAATTTCACTTAAACAAATATTAAAAGGAATATTGTTATCATAAAGAAATCAGAACAACTTATAAATATCGGTTATGATGCTGGTATGAACATCATTAACTATGAACATTCTACTTTGAGAATTTCATAAGCTATTTAAAATTTATGAATTTCTCAACGTGGCAGAATAGGGCAAAATTTTGAATAAATGCTCATTTTTACTTTCTCTTACCCATATATATGCAGGGCTGCCAACAACTACGCAATTGGCGTAGTAACTACGCTTTAGCCTGCTTCTACTACACTCTACGCATCGTATACTTAAAGCTACGCTTTTCCTTTCCCCGTCGTCATCTTGTTTACAACGAGCGAACTCCGATTTCACCACGGATTAAAAAAGTATAATATAAAACTAAATAGTGGCAGACACTGAAAAAAAAAATAAAAAAAAAACTACTATCTTTTTTCTTTCTTTCTTTTTCTTTTTTTTTTTTTCCTTGCACACATCTAGACAGAAATCCCAATTAGAGTCCTGCGCGGGTCGGGTTTTACCCGACCCGAACCCGACAGATGAATTTTAAATCAACCCGAAACCCGACCCGAACCCGACAGAAAAATTTTCATCAACCCGAAACCCGACCCGAACCCGACAAAAAAAATTTCATCAACCCGAAAACCGACCCGAACCCGCAACAGAGAATTTTTTGCGACCCGAACCCGACCCGAAACCCGACTTATCTAACCCGAACCCGACCCGAAACCCGAAAAATATATCAACATTTCTTATTCATCTAAAAATCATGCAAAACAAGGTGAAATGATATAACATGATACAAAATAAAGTAAATTTTCATTGTCACACAGTTGGTAAATTATAAAAAAAACTAGTATGTTGTGGCCACCACAAGACATTCTTCTATACTTTTCTGTCAAATTCACTAAGTGCGAATAAGTTATTAAAACTATTATTAAGAAGTTTAACGTGATGAATGCAAATAATTTTCATCTTAGGGAAATCTAAAGGACCCTTCAGACACTGGCAACTTAGAAAGCTGCAAGTCGGCTCTATTGATATTTCTTTGACGTGGTTTAGGAGATCGACGCTCGCTGCAATCGAAGCTCACAAACCTCCTAGTGCGATAATTGCATGAAAAGGGGGTTTCTATTGTAAAAGAGCAATAGAAAGTAATGTCCTTCATTGTAAATGTGTGCAAAACTTCAAGTGTCACTTTCGGACAATAGATAATTTACGAGTTTTGAAGCTCTGTATGTTGCAAGTGTCTGAAGGGTCCTTAACACTAAATATCCAATCTATAAATAACTTCTTAAACAATGCGTTTTTTTATTGGTTATCTCACATATCATGGTTCGTACAGTTATATGGCATAGAAGTTTAGAAATAGTCATCCTCTTATCGATGAAATTTGCAGTATAACAACGCCACCTATTGGCCGACAAGCATTCAAACTGAGTCAGCATAATGTCTCATAATCTCGCCTTCTCACATATTAAGTTTTGTTTGATGATACATAATAGAACATGAGATATAGCTTTCCTTGTAATTGTGGAAATCGCTGTGTAGCGGCGCAACCTGTTGAGCGGTTTACACCAAAAGTTGACAGGCGCTAATATATATTAAATGGCACCTACATATAAATTTATATGAAATTATGTGCAATAGTTCTTGAGATATAGCCTTTCCTTAAATTGCGGATATAGCTGTGTAGCAGCGCCACCTGTTGGCTGATAAGCATTCAAATTGAATCAGCATAATATCACATATTGGTCTTCTCACATATCAAGTTTTATTGGATTATGCGTAACAGAACCTAAGATATAGCCTCCCCTGAAATTGCAGAAATCTCTGTATAGCAGTGCCACCCGTCGAGCGGTTGACACCAAATGTTGATAGAATCTAATACTTACTAAATATAGAAGAAAGAAAAAAAAAAAAAAAAAAAACTTGTAAACTGCGAAATTTCTTCAATTTCCAGAATGTAAGTGCTAGGTAATACTGTATTTATATTTCTTTAATTTATGTACTAACAACAATCGAGAAAGATTTATAATACATTTCCAATTTTCATACAATTTCTACACAAGATACATATTAGTTTCGTTGAAGAAAAGAAAACAGATCCAGATACAAATACGGATCTATTTTTCCGGCGGATATCCGCTGATACGAATAGGGAGATCCGGTACATGTCTGTCCACAAGCGGCCGAGCGGTTCTGCGCTCGAAGCTGGTAGATGGGAGGTGTCGGATTCGATCCCAGATCGCGCTTATCGACCTAGCCGTTCGGAGTTTTCGGTGGTTATATACGAAACACGCATAAATACAGGCTAGGACCCCTTAGAAAGACTCAAACGGAGGGCATTCTCCCTATAGGCCTAGGACACATCTGGAGTCAATCGGCCTTAAATCCTTTAACCAAACAACCAACCGATACATGTCTAGTATGTGCAGAATGTTTAAATTAGTTACATAGTTGTAAACATGCCTATAAATTTACGTTTATGAAAGGTGTTCTCAAAAAGGTCTCTCACCCGACTTCTTGAAAACCAAACCCGACCCGAACCCGAACCCGACCCGCAAGGAAAAGAATTCAGTCAACCCGACCCGCACCCGACCCGCACGAAAAAAAGATCAGTCAACCCGACCCGAACCCGACCCGCAAGAGAAAAAATTCTGTCAACCCGACCCGAACCCGACCCGCGGGTCGGGTCGGGTTCGGGTAAAATCGGGTTACCCGACCCGATGCAGGACTCTAATCCCAATCCACGGAGTCCCAATCCAATCCTTATCAACTTTTAATTTTGCATTTCCAACAGTTGCCGCATAAAACATTATTCTTTGAATTTTATTTTTTATCTATGAAAGTGCTTCTTGAAAATATAAAAATAACAAAACTAACTTTTACAATCTAGTTGAAGAACCACATGCTTCATCGTAAATACTCATAAATAAATAGTAAAGAAAAAAAAAAAACATTCTAGTGCTAGGCATTGCGTAATCGAAATATTGCTGACTCAGAACGGGAACACATATTTGTTTACATTAGCTGAGAGTGTGCTTAATTAAAACCGCAAGCACAGACACCACAAGCTGAAAGGGGGGGGAGAAAGAAACCGAATTCTATGATTATCTTCATGGCTATGATTATGCTGTATTTTGATTTTCATTTAAACTCTATCAATGTTTCAGTTAACTTAATGCTTAATAAGTCGCTAAAAAATAATACTTTCTAACGAAAAAAATTGTTTATTTTAATTATTTATCGATAAAAATAATGGATTCAAAGTTACTGAACTTTAAGTACGATTGACAACACAAGGAAACTAAGACCAGGAAGAGCTATCTTCCGTGGGAGACTTTCTAAAGTGTCTGAAGCCGTAATCACGCGAGTTTTGGAGAAAACAGTATAAAGTCGGACTTTAACGGAGGAATTGTCCTCTGTAATAGGAAACTTTCTTAAGTGTTTTAATATACAAGTTTCTGAGAAAATCATGGAAAATTTCGAACTTTATCGTACGAAGTATCTACCGTTGGAGAAAGAAAAAGAATATTTTCTGTGCTTTTTCTTAGGATAACTGAATACGCGATAACTTAGTTTTTATTGGGTGATTCTAAGAAATTTTCATATCTGAAAATGGGACTTCCACAAAAATCGCCGGATTTAAAATGGATTCATCACAAAAATAGCACAAGAAAATTGCGTATTTTATAAATCAGCCGCAAAAAATGACATTTCAGTAATAAAAAAAAAAGCTGATTTATGACTAAATAATTAGACATTTTTAGAAAAATAACATCTATTTTAGCAATTAGTTTACGATTACGTAATTTTGAAAATTAGCTGTAAAATAATTCCGTATTTCTATAAAAAGCCACAAAATTATACTTATAATGTAAATCATGTTTGAAAAAATCAAGAAATTCATCGATTAGCATCAAAATAAAGCCTTTTTCAGCGATTAAACATAAATTTTGTTAATTAGCGGCGGAATGATTGCGTATTTCCGTCATCGGCTACAAAAATATCGCGATTTACTGAAATCAACTAGGGGAAAAAAAAAAAAAAACCTTTATTGGCTAGCAGCCAAATGATAGCATATAAAACGTAAATTTTTGATTATTAGTGGGTAGGCGATCCCGTATTAGCGAAAACTACTTCAAAATTATTCCCGATTTCCGAGATTACACTTTGAAAAAAAAAAAAAAAAAAAAAAAAAATGCAAATTTCACTGATTAGTGGCAAAATAGTTGAGTATTTAAGATTCAGCTTTCAGATGAACGTATTTTGCACAAATTAGTAGCTAAATAATAGCGTGTTTCGGCAATCGGCCGCATAATAATCGCGTAAATTAGGATTTACCTTTAAAGAAGAGTGAATTTTATCAATTAGAGCAAAATTATAGTATATATTAGCAATTATTTGCTATTAAACGTAGATTTTGTAAATTTGCAGTGAGATAATTACGAATTTCGGCAATCGGTCGTAAAAATATTGCGAATTCTGTCAAATACGAGAAGAATAGCATATTTATTTAATTAATGATAAAAACGTAATTCTCCCCCCCCCCTCCCCCCTCTACGGAAACTCGATTTTTTAGGTATATTTAGCAATAATCTTAAGGGGGAAAAAAAGTTTCATAAAAGTTGATGGCTGTCAGTTTGCACTGAAATTGAATTTAATGTTGTACAATTTCAATCCTTTTCCATCCTTAATAACAATGATTATTTTATTGTAGATTCAGTTTTATTACATTTTCTAATATCTAAACTATTAAAATTGTTCATTATTTTGACTTTTGTTACTCCAAAAATTTAAGATTTTGTTTAAAAAAATCCAATTTTCGTATCTGTTTGAAGTATAGCATTGAAATTATTTTCACATCAATTGTCTTGTTCTTGTAATTAAACAAGTTTCTTTTGAATAGGCATGCACTAAATGTTTGATTATTACTGAATAATGAATATTCAGTATACTGAATAACTAAAAATTTGATGCATACCTACATCTTACCTTTTTTTTTTTTTTCTTTACTTAATTTCATATGATTATTGCTAATTTATTTTTGTTAGTAGTTTCTTTCTTTCTTTTTCTTTTTTAATTTTTAAAATTGCTCCTCAAAGTAGCCGAAATGCTCCTCAAAACTTCTCTGAATACTCCTCAAACTGTTTTTGAAAAGTTGGCAACCCTGCATATTAGTGTATTATATTAGAATTAGTGTATTTTCATGTATCCATGTTAATATAAAAAGTAAATTTGGATAAAATTTCTATTATTTTTGAATGTTTGATTATTAAAAATCAATAAATTTCAGAAAGTAAGTCATAATGTAAACAAAAGATTTTATGCTTATTTATATTTTAAGTATTTTCTAATTTTTTAGCGACTACACTTTGTAGCTTAAAACTACACTTTTTTTGCTTTTTAACTACACTTTAGCACTCCCAGAGGTTGGCAGCCCTGTATATGATAAAGTAAGTTTTGTTTTGGGGTCAAATTTAAAAAATAGAGTTTTTGTTATATTTCCATTTTGAGGTTCCCTGAATCCAAAAATGTTTTTTAGTAGTTGGTCTCTGTGTGTGTGTGTATCTCTCTGTTATCAGCATACCTCCAGAACAAATAGTAGCAGAAAATTCAAACTCGGTATTCTAAATCTATATCATTTAGTGATGCTACACTAAACTTTCCATTGAAATCAAGCAAATGGTTTGTGTACAGGGACATTCAAGAGAATTCAAATACATTACTTCTATGGAGGAAATTTCTGATAAATACAGTGTAACATCTATAGGTTGCCCTAAACAAAATAAAATGAACGTTTTTTTTTTTTTTTTTTTTTTAAATATGTCTAAAAGCATGCTTTTTGTGTAGATTGTAGTATGGAAATGATTCATCATCCGTTTACAAGGCTGCCCAAAGTATTTGGATATATTGGGGCTATACTTGGAAATTGCTTCAAGTGCATTTCATTTTGTGTTATGTATTTTTCATATGAGACTAAGTTTAAGTACACAATATGGTGTGTATATAGTTTATAGACAATATACAGAGCTACCCAAAATTAAGCTTAAACATTCTTTTCTATTGAATGTAATTGATGGAAGTGTTTTGATACATCTTACTATGTTCGCGAACACTGCTCAGATGGAAAAATTCATTTTTCGTAACCATACTGTAAACAAAGTATTTTTTGAAGTGTTATTTTTCTGCTCTTTTTTTTTTTTTTTAAATAATATCAGGTTTTCATTTACCCTGAATATGAAAGTCAATTTTTAGCAGTTGATCTGCATGTATATCTGTTTTTATTATAACTTAAAAACAAACAACTCCAGAAAATTCAAATTTGGTGTTTCGAGATTCATATTAGGGTGCCACTTTAAAAATTGGATCAATATTGGCAAGTTTCAAGACAAATTAATGACACCCTTGTATTTTTATTTATTTATTTAATTATTATTGTAATTATTTTTAATAAATGTAGACACTATAATTGAACAAGGGGTTGAGATAGGCCGGTAGCGCCCTTCACACAGAATTTCATGTTAAATAAAACTGTTTCTAACCTATTTTAGATTATTTTCAAAGTAGATTGAGCATTGTTATCTTATCTTATTGATCTTACGATTTAATCTGCAATCTATAGTACTGAAATACGGGGTAAGAGAAAGTTGTGTGCATGATACATCAGATTATTAAATATAATATATTTTTATCATAAATATCTCTGACCATTTTCAAAATAACATTTAGGATACTAGCATGAGCATCATTAATTATGAAAATTCAACTTTGAAAACTTCGTAAGTTATTTGAAATTCAATTTTCTTAATATGGCAGTATAGGGCAAAATTTCACATAAACATCCATTATAAGGAATGTTTTTATCGAATCAATATCAGACCACCTTTAAAATGTCGCTTACGATACTGACTTGAACATTATTGACTATGAATATTTTAATATTAAAACTTCATAAGTTATTCGAAATATATATATATTTTTTAACATGACAGAATAAAGCAATATTTAACGTAATCTTCTATTGTGAAATTCGTTGCATTGAAATTAATATAGAATTGCGTGAAAAATACAGTATGAAACTGACACTAATTAAATTAAGCAGCAAATTACAGACCTAGGAGTGGCTAGCTATTCTAGCTATTTGTCTTTTTTTTTTCCACATTTGTCTCTTTTCTAGCTTTTTTTTTTTTTTTTTTAATTGATATTTTTCTTTACCAATCTTTCCTGAAAGATTTACTTTCAGATCAATGTGTGATAGATTTTAACTTTTAAAGAGGATGTCTCAAGTATTGTATAGAATGAGAAATATAGATTTACATAAATATGAGGGAGTTTTTTTGTGGCAGCGGTGGGTGGGTGGGTGGGTGGGTGGGGGGGGGGGGTGTCACTCTATGGTCACATTTTGCACATTAAAGTTCTTTAGACTGGTATCTACGGCTTAAAGTGGAATTAAATTGCAGGGAAGAAAATAATGGCACGACAGCTTCACCAAATATATATATACTTAAAGATTAAGTTTCTTCTGAGACTCCCTCTTGATTAGAGGTCCAAAGTGGCCCACCCCCTCTACCCTACGCTTGGTATGCCACTGCAGTATATACATTAGTTTCACATCTTTGTAATATTTATTTATAAGGCAAAAACTTGTCTCTTTTTTAAATATTTTAGTCTCTTTTTCTCTCTTTTACGAGAGTGTTTTACCACTCCTAGGCCTGAAATTAGGATAAGAGTTAAATGTTATCGAATTGAACAATGGGTAGCCTACTAGAATGGGGGTATTTCAGTTAGTGACTGTGTCGAGTGATTGACAAAATTTGTCTTATCAGGAATATAGTACAATATAGGATCCATTATCCAGAAAGTTCCAAAAACCAGAATGCAAAATGCCAACTACCAAAATTTTTAATTATCGTAAAAATTTAAGAATTAAAGTTATACAATAGCAGTGGTCAGAATTATAGTTTTACAACTTATTTTCTTTAATACTACGGTGTTATTCTGAGGAAACACACACACTGAGCACAAAATTGTCCAAATAATTACTGAAAATGTTGCAAATTTAGGTTAGAAAACGAATTCTTATGGTATTTTTTGATAGATTAATAACACATACATTGAATACATTAATTACATACATTTAACATTAATAACACATACTTCTTAAAGTAATAGCAGATGAATTTTATCCTTGAACTCAGATCGCATGCAGGAAGTCCCAATTGTTATAAAAATTTTAAATAGTTTTTATTAATTTCCATTATATTTAGAATTCATTTAATAAAATATTTATCATTATGTGCTAAAAATATTTGAAACATTTACGAACAATTAGTATAAGAGGCACACTATAAGAAAAAAAAAAAAAAAAAACATAGAAATGCTTGCAAAATCTAAATGAAAAGATTTTATTCTCAGGTCCAAAATTAAATTTGATATATGTTTATTTATTTTTCATTTATTATTACTATTATTATTTATAGTTTAAAATTCTAATTAAGAATGTTTATTTTGTGGAAATAATTTATTAAAAGAACAAATATATAGGTAAAGTGTTTATGTATATTATTCATGCTTATCATTGCTATCTTTGAAATTATTTTGCATCATTTTTATACATATAATAAAGTGTTCCATATTAAAGAAAAACCCCTTATCCACAATATCCCAGGTCCCAAGCTTTCTGGATAACAGATCCTATACTGTATAGTAGAAATTTATGAGAACAAAGATATGATGGAGAGCTAAGCAGAGTCTACTAGAGATGCAACGAACAATGGTTTGGCCGAATAACCGAATACCAATTAATCGGCCAAATTACAGCCGAATATTCGGCCTATTCGGCCGCCGAATAATGAACTCATTTTTGTCTAAAAACATAGTATAGTATGCACTATATGCACAATTCTTGTACATTTCATAACTAAAATGTATTATTTTCTTTTTTAAAAGTTATTTTTATACAAATTTTTAATTTTTAAAGCCATTATTTGATTCTGAAAAAAATATTCGGCTATGTTCGGCTTAAAAATTGCCTCAATAATAATAATTCTTTGCAAGTTTCTTATGAGGTATTGTCTAGTCATATTTTAATAGATACTAGTGAGCTTCGCCCACTAGCAGGTCACTATTTTTAAATGAATCACTATAATGAATGAATTCTCAAAATTCCATATTCTAGCTCATAGAAAAAAAAAATTTTGATCGAGTAAAAACTTACACCGGGTTCCCATTGCCGTTGGCAGCGTAGACCCATGCACACTGCGTGTGCACAGATTAAGGGATACACATATTTATTCCCCACCTTTCCTGCCCCTCCTAATTAACCTACATATACCAATTTCTGAACAGTCTAATTTCTATTTTTTGGTACCCCTAGTCCCTCTTTCCGCTCCCCTTAATGTTAATAATGTAGCACTTTCGAAAATATCCTCTTTCAATTGTAGGCCCCAAAACCTATATATACCAGTTTTGAATGGTCTAACTCAATTTCTATGTTTCCCCCCCCCCCTTGGGGGGGGGAATAATAATTTAATAATAATTTTTTAGAATAATAATTTTACACTTTCTAAAATATCCTCATTCGACTCTTAGGCCCCCAAAACCTACACATATTTATTTTGAACGGTCTAATTAAATTTCTAATTTTTTGCCCTTCCTGCCCCTCCGCCTAATAATTTTACATTTTCTAAAATATCCTTATTCGACTCATAGGCCACCAAAACATATAAATACCAATTTAGAATGGTTTAGCTCAATTTCTAATTTTTTGTCCCCCCCCCCTAATAATTTTACACTTTCGAAAATATCCTCATTCGACTTTTAGGCTCCCAAAACCTATGTATACCAATTTTGAACGGCATAACTCAATTTCTAATTTTTTGTCCCCCTCCCCCAATAATTAAAAATATCACTGGAAGGATTTTTTTTTACTATTATTAAATAACGAAGGATAAATATTAAATTTTTTCATTATGCTTTGAAAAAAAATCAGAATTTGCTTGTATGGATCAGTTGGGACAATTTTGAATAGATTAATTTTTAATTTAACAGATTATGTTAGCTTACTACAGATATGTTTTGCACTTATTAATATAGCATAAAAGTTTTTACATGATTCTTACATTAAAATGGTATGATGAAATTCATTCAAGGTATGAGTTTTTTTTTTTTTTTTTTTTTTTTTTTTTTGGGGAGGGGAGGGGATATTAGTTAATTTCAAATAAAATTTCCACAATACATGACAAATATAAATTCTAAAATTAAAAAATTTTATTGTGTAATATAATGTTTTTATTTATATTGTGTAAATATAAATAAAAACATTTCTTAAAGAATTATTCGGCCTGGGCCGAATAATGGACTTGATATTCGGCTTCGGCCGAATAGGCCGAATAATCGTTGCATCTCTAGAGTCTACCTATGTTAACTAGTTTATAAATTTATTTTGTTTCTGTGAATAAAAAAATAATTGCTTTTAAAATAGAATCTGCTGATATATGTATTGTACATTTTCTGTAGGTTTTACAAGCTGTAAATGCTTGTAAGGATGAACAAGGTATTAATGTGTGTGAATTGTATAATAGTTTGAAATCCCTAAACCGCCAGTCAATTCAGTAAGTAAAATTTAAATATTATCTTTTTTTTTTTTTCTTTCTTTTCTTCCATAATGTGCTTTTAGAATGTTAAAATCTTTTTAAATTATATTTTTTAAATGTTTTTTTCTTTTTTTTTTTTTTTTTTTTTTTTTTTTTGGTACTATTTGAGATTTTGTATTATGTCAGTGCTTTCTGCATTCCTATTCATCATAATAACTTTAATTTATTTGCAAGTGTTAAAACATAAATTTCATATGAAAATTTCTATCAAAAAGTTAGGAGAAAAAAATCAAAATACCATTAAAAGAGCAGCTCATGTAATATTTTCAGTTGCAAATGAAGCTTAAATTTTAAGACTTTTTGTCATTATATATTAAGTTATTTTAGAGAATTTCGGTTTCTCAAATTATTTCCAGGGGAAAATTATATTTTTACTCTCTTGCATGTTCAAATGTAAGAAAATATTAGATTAATAAAAATTTTCAACTTTCGGTGAATTTACACTATTGATGAGTCCAAAACACGATTTGACCATTTTTTAAAAATAAGTATTGTAAAATAAATAGTAATACAAGTATTGTTATCATGACAAAAATTTAACTTTGAAATTTTAGTGTGTATACACGTTTTGAGGACCCCTGAGATCATTTTTGCTAATTTTACAATGATGTATAGGTATGTCTGTGAGTAAACATGATAGTGTCTAAATACTTTGTTTGAATAAGCTAAAAGTTGGTACATGTTATAGATTACCGTAGCATGAACAGTATAGGTTATGGTAAATCTAGCACTTATAGTTTTTTTACAGGGACACAAAGAACAATTCTTTATCATTATGGGCTATAGGCTCAAATTATTTAAAGTGTTATAGCATCTAAGTGCCTTATTCAATTGAGCTTTAAATTTATATATATGTTATAGGTCGCCGTCACGTACTGTATAAATTTCGGTGTATAATTGCATTTATAAATTTTTATAGGGATACAATAGAAATTCTTTATCATTTTGAACTATGGGCTCAAATTATTTTAAGTTATTAAATTAAAAAAAGTTACTATTTGGGGAAAAGTACTGAGATAATCCTATTCTAATTTTCCCTTTGCTTATTTAAACAATCGTTAATTACTTAACGGTCGGAAAGTTGAGTAAAGTCACTCCAGATTTTTTTTTTTTTTTTTTTTTCTTTTAAATATAGCAGTACAGGTCAAAATTCCATACAGATGTACACACTGAGAACTATTTAAAACTAATCACTGTGAAATTGCTGGAAAAAAATATAATATTAATAGATTAAGATTTTTTTTAGGGGTGATTGCCCATTTCTACATCAGAGAGTGAGTAAATTTTCAATATGAGTCATTTTTCAAAAGAACTTATCAATATCTTTAGCTTTACAATGAATGCTTGAAACATAAATCTGTGATAATTCAGACAATTATTTATTTATTTATTTATTTTTTCAAAAAAAAAAAAAAAAAAAAACCTGAAAAAATTCATTTTTTAAGGTTGTAGATTTTTGTGTTGTACTTGAGATGAAAATCGTCTCCATATGAATTTGCATAGGAAAATAAATAAGAAAATTTTGTGTTAGCCACAACATACCAATTTTTTAAAATGTATTTTTAATATATTAGCATTATCCAAAAACTAGTTAACATGATTTATATATATTTCATCCTAGCTTCTTACAATGTGTTTTACATCTGCAATTTTGGTGCAATTTTAACCAATAAGTACTGATGTGAAGCCAAATAGAAAATCACACAGAAGCATCACCACCTGTCAGTTGATATGCACCCAAATTGAATCAGCATATTTTTTGTGACCATCTTACATATGAAGTTTTGTGCAGTTATGCATAATAGAAGCTGAAATATAGCCTTCCTATAAATAGAAGCAATCACAGCATAACAGTGCCACCTTGCACCAAAAATTAATAGACATTCATTTAGGTCAAAGTGACCCTAAATATAAACTTTTCTGAAATTCTGTGCATTAATTCTTGGGCTGTCTGCCACAAAATTTTTGTCATGCATACACATCTTCTAAAAATGGCTAAATCATGATTTAAACCATTCAGAATATTTAAATCAGTAGAAAATACATATTATTATTATTATTATTATATAAATCCAATATTTAATTATTAACAATAATAGTTGTTTCCAAAAATTCATAGAGCCAATACGTCTATTGCTAGGTTTACTAATTTTTGATAAGAAAAAGTTTTTTTTTTTCCCAACCCTTGATAGTGTGCAGTCTTTTTTGAAAATTTAGAAACATAAATTTTTCTTCAAGATTGATATTTTGAAGTAAATTTTGTTTTCTATTCCTTTCCAGCAAAAATCTGATTACTGTGAATTTGTTACAAGAAGAAAAAAAAGAGAAAGAAGGAAAGAAATCTAAAAATGGGTGGTTGGGGGAAAGTATTACTTTAGTAACACTTTTGAGTCTTGATTTGCATTGCCATTTGCAGTTTTGCATGTGGTACTTTCTTATTTAAACTGTTACTTGTTGCAGGGGGAAAAAAAAAAAAAAAAAAAAAAAAAAAATTGCAAAAGTTTTTCAAAACGTTGGAAATCTCACTAAATTTATTAGATTTGTAGGTGCTTATGAAAGTTACAGATTTAGAAAATTAAAATCAATGTTGTTTGTAATAGGAAAGAAAATCATCATCAATTTTATATTACTGGCATATAATTAAAGATCTTATTTTTTCACTTTCTGTAAACTATAAAAAAGACCATACATTCCAGAGGGGTGAAACTTTTCAGGGGTTACCCCTGAATTCAGGGTTTTTCAAGACTGCTGTGTCTGAATTTCATGTTAAATTATTCTGTTCTATAGACATCCTGTATTTTAAATGTTTAATTTGCCTTATAAAGCATTAAGAACTCTCCAAATATCACATACTATTGGTTTAAATAAATACTTTTAATAATAGCCATATAATGCTAATAAGTTTTTCCTCATCATTCATTCTGCATGTAAGCAGCAGTTTTTAGGGGCTTTGCATTAAAGGTAGAAATTAAGAAATTTGGTTGGTGGCCACTGGCCACTAGCCTTCATTTTTTTAGTGGCCACTTTTAAAAAGTTAGTGGCCACTCGCTGATAAAAGTAAAAGTAAAATAAAATTTTCTTTTTAATTTTTTCATTGTTCAGTCTCGACAAATCATTTAGAAAATAATTAAGGTAGTCAACTTTTTGAAACTCATCCACAATAATACATTTCTGATAAATTTTAATAAATGAAATAGGAATAGATTTACATAATTTATACTATGAATGTAAGAAAATACTATTCAATACAAAATTCATATGTTTAAAATGCTCTTTTGGTTATATTATTTTATAACAGAAAAATTCTGATTATATTGCCCCTTCACTATCCTGAATGGTGTCGATTTTCTACTTTTTCAAAAAAAAAAAAAAAAAAAAAAAAATCTTTGATTCATGAATGGCGATGTTAGATTTGAGAAAGCCTGAATTCGAGGCGCACGTCGCGTTTACTGCGAAAACGCCGCCGCACGATCCAAGTTTGCATTGGAATGGGGGTATTCTATAAAGAATGGGTAGAAGAATTTTAAGTGTTTACTATTAAAATTGACTTCCGAAATATGTTTGCACGTGGCGAGGTTAGGTTTTAGAACAGCCTGAATTCTTTGTGTGGCGCGTTTACCGCGAAAAAGCCGCCGCGCGATCCAAGTGCCTTGGAATGGGGTATATTTTATAAAGAATGGGTAGAAGAGAAGTGGCCACTGCAGTGGCGACCAAAGGCAATTTCTTTAGTCGCCACTTTTAAAAATCTAGTCGCCATGTGGCGAGTGGCGACCGCTAATTTCTAGCTTTACTTTGCATGTTAGATAGTTTCACTCCTGATTCCATCAATATTTAGTTTCAGAAATATTTTCAGTGGGAATCCAGAGATTATGTAAGTCAAGTAATATAAAAATTATTTGTGAAATCATGTACAAACTTTTTCAATTACCCAATAGTTATTTCATCTGTAGAGTTTTTATTGTGTTTTATTGTCATGTCTTTAAAATTTCCTTTTTTGTTGTTGTTCTGATTTATGTTTTTTCTTTCTTTCTTTTATTTATTTTTTCTAGGGATGCTTTAGAATTTTTGAGTAATGAAGGCCATATTTATTCTACTATTGATGAAAATCATTATAAATCTACAGACTGTGTTTGAACTTTTTTGATTGTGTTACTGGTTATTAAGCTGAAGAATAAAATATAGAGCTTTTGTTTTTCATGTCGTATGTCAGTATGATATTATTTGTTTAAAGACTAAATAAATAAATAAATAAATAAGTACAAAGTGAAGGAAATTTATAACATTTAAATTCAGTTTCTGTTACTTGCAAGATGTGTTTTTAGTAAATTGTCGCAGCAAATTTTCTAGATAATATTCAAGACATTGGTATGTGTAACTATGAAGTCAATAATTTTGTTTAAGAATGTGCTGTTTTGCTTTTTTTTTCTTTAAATTCATTTTTATATTAAACAATATTTTTTTTTTTTTTTTTTTTTTTTTTTTTAAGTGTTCATATTTACTACTTTTAATACTATCCTTGTTTCTGAGGGAGTTATTTAGAGATAATTGTTATAATTTCAATAAATTCGCGTACTGTTTATTATTATTATTTTCATTCTTCTGTATTCTTATAAATACTTATTTATTTTTTTAATCAGCATTTTATAGTAATATGCTTTATATCACCATATGAAGAAAATGATACTGACATAATTTCCGTTATGTAAATTGAGTGGTTTACATGTTAGAGAATTTATTGTCAGTCATTTTATTTATTATCAATTGCAACCTTAATATCGGTTGATATCACTGGCAAGAAGAAGATTCCATTTGAATTTGCATTTAGTGTAAAATAAATTTTTGTTATTGTAGATAAGATAATATTTTAGAAAAAATAATTCATTTATAAAAATAAATCTAACATACATTGATTATTTTATTAATATTTAATGTTTAACACTGGCTCTTGTACTCTTGTTTAGTTGTCACTTGTGTCATTACTGGTTTTATTATCATCTGTATCATAAAATTAAAATTGCTCACTTTCTCCATTTCTTGTTACTATTTTTGCTATCAAATGTCATGCCTCAATTTCTGAAAAATTGACAATTTTATGTATATTTATATATAAAGCTCAAACTTGAAAAGCATCTTCAATACAAAAATTAGTATTTTGAATTTTAAAAATATTTTATTCTTGAAAAGTTAAATGGAGTATTTGCGTTTATTCTGTGTTTTGAAACAGAAATAATGCCTATCTATGTTTTTTGAATTCTCTATATCAAAGATAGAAGTGCCTACATCTCATAAATTTGTTTGTTGGTGGTTTTTTTGCAATAAAAAGCACTTGTACAGTAAAAAAATTCAATTTATTATTATTAGCAGGATTTTTCTATTTTCCTGGTCACTATATTTAAATGAACCTGCAGCTTACTTAAGCAATTTAATTTGTGTGTTTATTGGACCACAGGTGGTACTTGTTATTATTAAAAAACAAGAATTTTTCTATATAACAGCATCTGCTAAACTTTTCAGTTTTGGTACCATGTAGTAGAGAAACTTAATTGGCAGGACCTAATTTATTTCTCCCCCCCCCCCCCCCCCCCCCCCCCCCGTCCCCATCAGCTTTCAGGCTTTTTGAGTGTAAGCCATTTTTACCCCTGATTACATGCAAATTTTGCAGACAGATTATGAAATTTTAAAAGCCTGTTGCAGACAGCTTCAAAACTTTCTGCCACTGGGATAATTAGTACCCAGTTATGCATTAATAGTATAATTTATTTATTTATTTTTTTTTTTTAGTTTTTATTAATTATTATGTTTAAAGAAAGTATAATATACATTTACTAACTTAAGAAACTTTATTAATTAGTATTTTCATAAAAATTTTGCTTAAGTGTCATTAAATTTGTAGTAATCAAAGTGTTGTTATTAAAATTTCTATTATACGCCTTTTCATATATACGTCCTTTTATGCCAGTCCCTTGAAATACGTATAAACGGTGCTTTCCTGTATTTTACTTTGATTTATTTATTTTAGTATTAAATGATTAGTTATATTGCCAAATGTTTGAAACATAGCTATTACATAAAATATAGTCATGTAATCCTAACTAGTAATGATCTCAATTGACAAAAAATTTTGATAAAGCCGTGTTTTGCAAATGAGAAAGGAATTAACCTGAAAATTGACCTTTAGTTAATTTTTAAAAGTACTAATTAAAAGTTGGAGGTACAGCTTTAGTATAGGACCCTGTTGCTGACTTAAATTTTTGTTGCTACTTTGGCGATTTATGTTTTGGGGTTTAATTTCTTATTTAAAAAAATATGGACCTATCTTGATCATGTTTTCAATTATTGCATTTTTTAGTTAGGCAATATTTCATATTCTATTTATATTTTTAATGAAAGGAGAGATTGAAAATGGTGCTTGCAAAAGTAAAGATGCAATTTTTAAAAATACATTTCTTATATAAAATGATCTACCCAGGAGCACTGGAAATAGATAATTTATGTGAACTTGTTAATATTTTATTATCTTTTGCAGCATTTTTAAATTTTAAGTTTGCATTTATTATAGTTCCTTTTTTTTTAAAAAAAAAGATATTTCTTTGTTTTGTCTTGTTTTTAAAGTAAACTTTTTTGGCATCAGCTAATTCTTTAGTCAGTAACATATCCAATAATTTTAAAGGTAATATGAAGTTTCTGTTTTAATATTTTAATTATTTTTTGAAAATTAGGCTTGGAGGTGCGTTAGAAGAGATAAAAGTGCATTTCCATGCAAAATTCTGTGTTTCAGTGGTCAGCCATTTACCTACATAAAGAGACCTTCTCACACATTAAAACTAAACAAACACTTTCTTTTGTTATATGTATATTACTAGACTGAGTACATGAGCAGAGAATAGATTTTTAAACAGCAAATTATGTTTAAACTTCTTAATCTAACTGCTTGCTCTTTTAGACAGTGCAGATAATGTTTCATGCCATATTTCTGTATTTGTATAGAAAAGAATATGAACATGCCTTACATTTTGTTAAAAAATAAGGTACTTGTCCTTCAAAACTGATATATTATTGGGTGTTTGCTGCAAATGATAATTGTTATTATTTAACAGGTTCTTTAAAGGGGGAAAAAAAAAAAAATTAATATTTGAAATTTTATTATAATAAAAACTATTTTAATATCAACAACATTATTTATCTTCATGAAATAAAATTGTTTTATTATTATTATTATTTCCTTATATTAATTATTATTAGTATTTATCTGAAAATTAAATAATAGCAATTATTTGCTCTTTTTTTATTTGCTACCTCAGCAGCTAAAGAAAAATTATTTTCATATTATACTTGTATATTTCAAAGTTTTCATAACTTTTCTTTTTATTTCTAAAAACATTTTGAAATTACATTTGTAAAATTACTGTTAAGTGAAGTTTTTAATATTTGTATCATATGTAAAAATTTACTTATGCAATGTATGTTTGCTTTGTTCTTTTTTTTTTTTTTTTAAATAAAAAAAAACCTCAGTGTGTATAATTGAAAAAAAAAAAAAAAAAAAAACTGTATATATCTTAAGAATAAATATTTTTTTCTAAAAATGTGCTTTAAAGTAGTTTTTGTAAAAATTATTATTAATCATTTAATTTCTACAAATCAATTATTTCTCAGAAAGCATATCTTAGTACAGGATAATACCTAGATTAGAATTGCAAGGGGTCTCCTGCAAATCTTAGGAGTGGGTTAGAAATTGAAAAAGATTTCTTTTTTAATATTGATAATAGAATATATTATTAAATATGATTAATTAACTATTAAATTATCAGTTGTTTATGTAATAATTTACTAAAATAAAACTTAAAAATTTACATGTCAGTGACATTATATACTTTTTACTGGAAACAGGATTTATTTCTAATCCTAAATATATCAGTCAATTTTATTTAGACAAACCTATATCTTATAGCAAAACGAGAGTACTTTCATAACGTAAAATGAAAACTAAATAAAATTATAACAATTATCTATACTAGTAAAAGGAAAGGTTTGTGTGTCTGTGCATCTATACGTTCAGCCCCTATTGAATGTAGAAGTACAAAACTTGACATACGGGTGCTCAGAAGCTTTCTTGAGGAGATAATGAAAAATAATTTAACTAGTTGCAGAGATATTAATTAAAACGTCTACGTATGTCTAATCAAAAAATGTTCTCAATTTGACCATGATTGCATAGAAGTAGACATTTTAACGGAGTTAAAAAGTGAAAAAGTGGAAAATAAATTAGAAATAACAGTCAGATCATTACAATTTTGGTACCAAATGAAAGGGATGATTTTTCTGAATCCAGGGGCGCAAATCGCATATTGATCCAACAATTAGATTTTTTAAATATTAACTAACTAAATTTTGAAATTTAGGTGGCAACACTTCATTTCATTGAACACTTTATCCTAGATATTTATCGTGGATGCAAAAGGAAATACTTTCAGATCATTAAGATTGTGTTTGGAGTAGGAGTAAAAATTGCAATTTTCAAACTTTTTCAAATTTTCACTTAACTTACGAACATAGAAATATATATACGGCCTAGACATCACAAGATCAGTCTCCAGTTCAAATTTCATCAACTTAAGTAAATAAACAAGAAATTACATTTTTATTGGGAATTTAATATTCATTCCAACACACGGGACCAAAAGACAATGTAAGATTAATTTATCTTTTTTTATTTTAGTGTTTTAAATTGAGATATGCCGTTGAAATTTCTTATTAAGTTTTAAGACCCAGTAATTCGATTGTGGATATTTTTGAAAGTGTAAAATTATTAGGAGGGGTTATAATGATGAAATCCGTCACTGTAGAAAGAAGCTTATCGTTTGGCCATGATTTTTCCGTACACTGCTGTGGAGAAGAAATGAAGATAAGCAAAGTCTTGAAATTTTAAATATTGTCTTTATTAGAGATGTTATTAAAAATCGCATGATAATAAAAAAAACAAGTTCGCACTTAAAAATATTATCGCAGAGCAATAACCACAGAATTTTCTCGGGGAGCAAGGGAGAGAGAGAGGGCTAAAAAGTTACGTCTTAACTGCTTTAGAAAAAGAGCGAAAACTATGGGTCTTCTTTTTTTGATGGCACGGGGAGAACCGCCTGGAAGGGAAGTCATATGTTTGCATTATCTTATTTTTGCCAAAATGAATGCCAACTTCAGTTCTTTGTTTTAGATAATAAACTAATGTTAATTTTTTGAATTTGTAATGACGGTTTATAATTGTATTAACCCTGTATTCGCCAACTTTATGCCAAGCAACAGTTTGACGAGAGAAAAGACCGTTATGAATTGAAATCATTAATATTGCGTAATTTGAAATAAATTATATCCGGTGTTGAAATAATATAAATTCTGACAATGAGTTTTCTTGTTTTATGACTATTTGAGAACACTTTTTTTATAATTACGTTTAATGTCAGAATTTCTGTTAGATATTATTTTTTTTTTATTTTCTTTTTATCCCATAAAATAAAGTACTTTTCTATTTAAAAGATAAACATTTTATTTATGATTTAGATATAAAACATATACAATTTAGATTTCTGAATGATGTGTGTTATTGTTTTATGTTAATAAATAGTGTAGGTCGTATATATAATTAAAATTGTGTAATTTTTAATGACATCTAAAAACAATTCTTTCTTCAAATGCCTGAGAACAAATTATGTAAACATAATATCTCCTTTAAAATTTAATTATATTTTTTTTTTTATTGCAATAATGCATTAATTTATCATTAGATTTTATTTTATTTAAGAATTCAATTAAAATTTAACCAAATATATGTGAACACCTTCACATATTTCTCCCGGCGACCCAGAAAAAAAAATATAATAAATAAAAAAAATCTCTCTCACTCCCTAGTATTTCATATAAACATAATGAAAAATGTCATTTAAAAAAAAAATATATATATATATATATATCTAAAAAAAAATCTGCATAAGCAAGAACAAAAATTGTATATTAATGAAACAGTCAACTATTACTATAAATGTGCACATTACAAATCTGTTTCACCATGAAACACATTGGTTTTTGAAGACTTGGTTATTCCGACAATCATTGTGGGCACCACATTTTACTAGAGTTCACAGTCTGGATCCAGATTTGTCCTACATACATCTCGTCAAGAAAGCCTTCAAAATGATACTGTTCACTTTTTTTTATAAAAAAAGTTTTTCCTTACAATGTTCTTATATATGTATGGAAATATGATGTTATACTTTAAAGTTATTTCACATTACACTGTAAACAATATCCAATATGCATATAATACTGCAACATGTCAAATAACATCAATGTAAAACAAAAAGAAAAAAAATAAAACACGAGTACAAGTAAATTAAAAATGAACACAAAATGAAAAAAAATTGTATATACAAATAATAGAAAATATCACAAAAGTGAAAAAATTTGTTCGTGCAATTCCACACAGGAGAGATGAAAAAAAAAACGACGTCCATTGGACAGTCCAAAAAAAAATATCTCCCCTTAATCTTGTATGAAGCAACAAGTATAACGACTTTGGCTTATGGCCATTGTCCTAGCGGGATAGGGCGTGTATAAAGACCTGACCTGTTAGGGACAGGCCTCCGTCCCCCATCAAAGTCAAAGACTTCTGTAGGGACACCTCGCAAAACTGGGTATATATATATCAATTGAATTGTATTAAACAATTTTCAAAAGAAGTGTGGGGGGTCTCATCACAATGAAATGCTACTCTCCCGGGTAAATTTTGAAAAAGTTAGCATTAACATAGAGGGTAAAATTAAAAATGAAAAAAAATATATATTTAATTAAAATTCTTAGTATTATCAAAATTTAGTGTGATGAGATAAAGACTACCAAAACAACTCACTAAACCCAATGAAGCATTTTAAAAATAATATAGCATAATAACAATAATAATAAGGTAATTGCCACATATTAAAATTTTGAGTTTTAACTTTAAGTCATTGCACTATCAAAAAGTTTTGTATATAGTATGTTAACAAACAGTATTGTAATCATCTGTTAAACTTATTATATATTAATATCTATCAAAATGTAAATATTATTAAAGATTTTTTTTTTTTTTTTTTTTTTTTTAACTGAATTATAATAAATTTTGTTAAATTTGATGTTAAGAAAACTGTACTAATATGAACTAAAAAAAAATTATGCAATATTTCACATAGTGTTGTGTCATCCATTGTTATTAAAAAGAAATAAGAAAGAGAAAAAAAAAAAAAGGAAAAATGCAGAGTATATATTGGTCCAGCCAATTGCCTGCATACAATGAATGACAGAACTATAAATAAAAAAAAAACAACTCATGCACTACTGAGCTCATGGAATGCATAAGTTTTGTAAAACATTACATAATATGATATTAAAAATTAATTCCTGTTTCTTAAATTATAATTGTGGCTTTGTCTTGCATAATAATTAACATTTCTATTAGGACTTGCTTCATCAAGTAAGTGGCTGTATCTAGGTGGTGCAATAATAAGTCTATCAATATGGACTCGAAATGACAATCTATCAGGTGCTTGTAGTCTTTTAATTGTAAATGAAACCGGTGAGTGCTTTTGTAGGACAATAAAAGGTCCTGTGTATTTTGGTTTAAATTTATCAACAGATTTTAAATAAACAATGTCATGTACAGCAACAGGTCTTAATTCAGCATGTCTGTGAAAGTGTTGATATCTCTTATTTTGATTATCTTTTATGTTAGAGTAAGCTTTAAGGTAAATCTTATTTAAATCTTTTAATAATTTATATGTATCAACATTCTTGTCGAGATAAGGTTGATTAATCTGTTGCTCAAATGTGTCAAAAATTAATGAAATTTCTCTTCCAAAGTGTAATAATTTAGGTGAGTACAAATTAGATGAATGTTTAGACCCATTATACAATGATTTATGTATAAACAAAGAGTTTTCAAATGTATGACCTTCAGACATTTAAGTGTTTACTGAATATTTAATGGATTTATTGATCCTTTCGGACAATGCGTTTGATTGTGGATGTGCTACAGAAGAATGTGTAATTTTTATACCAAGAGTACTATTAAAAGTGTTGTAAACACTGGATGTAAATTGAGGACCAAGATCCGAGAGGATAACTGAAGGTCTACCAAAGGTGGTAATATAACTAAACAAACATTTAACTATTTTTTCTGCTGATGTATCCTTTAATGGATAAAGTTCCAGATGGCGTGAGAAAATGTCCAACACTGTGAGTACTGAGTGACCATTATTAAATGGTCCTACTAAATCAACACTAATAGTATGTCCAGGATGTGTGGGTGTGTATGTAGGTTGTAATGGAGCTGGAAGAGTGTTATGATGTTTAGCCTGTAGGCATCGTGTACATGAAGCGACAAAGTTTAAGGTATCTGTGTACATTCCTTTCCAAAAGTATTTGTTTGACAGAAAATTATAAGTCTTATTTAATCCAAAATGAGACAAATGTGAAATTGTTAATGTCTTAGCTTTTAGCGAATTAAGAACAATAATAAGATATGAGAATGTTGAGCTATTGGGACATTGCTTTTTATACATCAGTACTTTTGTGTCTGGATGAATAAAATAGTTTGAGTATTTTCTTGAAAAAGCTTTCTTTAGAATTTCTGAGTAAATTTTTGACAATACAGGATCTTTCATTTGTTCATTTACAAAAGTATCATTAGAGATTTCTAACAGTGGGTCTTTATTATTCGAATCTCCAGAAATTAAGCAATTAGTGTATTGTTGTTTGATTTTATTACAATTTTTATCAGCAAAGTGATTAACAACATTACTATTATCATGTACTATAGGTAGAGGTTGTTTATCAAAAATTAATTCAGGATTAGAGTTCAAATCTTGTTGATTGTGAGTGAAGTCACATCTCGAAAAATAATCTGCTAAAATATTTGATGAACCAGGAATGTGTTCAAAATCAAAAGAATATTCTGAAATTTCCATTAACCACTTAGTGGTAAGGTCTGTAGGATTAGTTGTTTTTTTGTATCTCTTTAATGGAGCACTGTCAGATAAAATTGTGAATTTTCTGTTGTACAAATAATATTTAAATGCAATGATTGATTTGTAGATAGCCATTAATTCCAATTTTAGTGCAGGGTAGCGTTTTTCAGATGGCTTCAATGATTTAGAAAAAAAAGCTATTGGAAGTAATTTATTATCATGTTTCTGCATTAGCACCCCAGCAATTGAAATATTTGATGCATCAGTGTTTAAATAGAAATCTTTATCCCAATCTGGTAGTCTGACCACTGGTGATTCAAAGAAAACTTTCTGAATTTTGTTGAAAATCTGTTGATGTTTAGTAGTCCAATGAAATTTTGATTTTGGTTTAGTCAAATCAATTAAAGGTTGTATTAATTTAGAAAAGTTGGGTACAAGAGATTTATAAAATGTTACAACACCAATAAATTTTTTTAATTGCCTTATAGTTGACGGTGTAGGAAAAGAATTAATTTTTACAATATTTGATTGTATTGGGGAAATACAATGATTTTGAATATGGAATCCAAGATAATTTACACCAGTTTGGTGAAAAGTGCACTTGTTAGGTGCAAGGGTTAAGTTATACTTTATCAAAATTTCTAAGATTCTATTTAATTTAGTGCATGTTTCCTCAAAGCTATTCGAGCCAAAAATGAGGTCATCTTGATAGGCATGTATTCCCTCTAAATCAATTTCATTAATAATTGTGTCCATTAAAGCTTGATATTGAGAAGCAGCATTTTTTAATCCAAAACATAGTCTTTTGTATTTAAAACTACCAAACATAGAAGTGAATGTTAATTTATCTTGTAAATCTTCAGGAAGTGCAATCTTGTGGTACGCTTGTTGAAAATCTAAACACGTGAAGTACTTGTAGGCTGATAAGTCAGCAATAATTGTTTGTATTTTGGGCAAAGGGTATGAAGATCCCTGAATTATTGAGTTAAGCATTCTAAGGTCCATTGCAATTCTATATTTTTGTTTACCTTCTGCGTCAAGTTTTTTTTTTTAACTAAAAGAATGGGGCAAGCCCATTCTGAACAATTTCTTTCAATAATTCCAGCTTCTACAAGTTGATTTATTTGACTTTTAGCTTCTTGTTGTAATGATTGTGGTATTGGAAAAGGTAATGTTTTGATTGGGAACTCAGTGATGAATTTTAAATTTGGTATAACTTTGTCTGTATGCCCTAAAGTTTTCATAGATTTAGAAAAGGCTGCAAAATTTGTTAACAAAATTTTCTTTAATTTTTTTTCTTGATCTCCTTGGAGAGGTTTGGCATCAAAATCCAAAGGAGAGAGTTCCTTTCTTCTTAAATTTATTATTTCATCAGAAGCTTGAATGTACTTCAAAATTTGTGTAGTTGTATCAGTAACAATTTTACTGTTTCTATCAATTTCAGCTTCCTGCGGAATAATTTCATCAATTTCTGTTAGGGTGCCCATTTTTTTACCTTTATTTATGTGTATACTTTCTTTAGTTAGATTTTTAACATAAATTTGAAATTGGCCTCTATTACAATTATTATCATTATCTAGCACTTTTGAAGTACTACAATTTATCACTGAATCTAGACACAATATATTTGCATTATTTTCTGTATTTTCAAACAAATAGTCCCTGTCAGACAAAAAAATTGTATTTACATCTATAAATGTTTCCTCTTCAGGTTCTAAAAATATTTTCTGGGAAGTCCTAATGATAATTTGTTTACATTTTTGGGGAAGATTTTGATTTTTTTTCTGTGTTTCAGTGCCTTTTGAAACTTTACAATTGTTTAAGTTTTCATCTTCTATTAGTGTACTTGTAATGGGAATAATTATATCTTTAAGTTTGATATTGTTTTTATACATGTCTATTATTACATTATTTTGTTGAATAAAGTCCCATCCAAGTATGGCTTGAAACGTTGAATCATTAGGAATGTCAACAATGAAAAATTTCTGCGAGAAAAATGTGTTATTTATTTTGAAAGAAGTTTGAATACATGAGGAGAATTGTACGTTTGAATTTACAGTCTTAATCGTTACTGGTGAAGACAAGTGTTTATAAGTTAATTTCCCATTTAAAGATTTAAAAGTACTTTCAGAAAGCAATGAAATCGAACTCCCTGTATCAATTAATCCGGTGATAGCATTTTTAGCTAAGTTAATTTCAATTAACGGTAGTGTAGGTGAAATTTTATTTACATTAAAAATATATTCATTTTGACTTTCTGTAGTTTGTGTAGACTTGTTATCAGCAATACTTATCTTATTTACAGTTTGTGAGGCAATTGAATTTACTTTTCTTATACTAGATAATTTTGCAATACCACTCAGGTTTGACAAACCAAAACTAGGATTGGGTGATGATGTTTTCAGGTGAAATTGAGATGCAAGGCCATCAGCCACTCTACATCTCGAGTCTAGTTTAAATTATTGTCATTTCTGTTATTGTCTTTTCTTTTGAAAAATCTACCTCTGGAAAAATTATTGTTTTGGGTTTGGCTTCTTTGCCATTTATAACATCTATTAGCTACATGCCCTCTATGATTACACAGCTGGCAAATCACACCATTATAACCCCCTTTCTTTTGTGGTCCCTTTACTTTATGTGATCTAAAATTTTGTCTATAATTATTGTGTCTACTTTTTCCAACATGGGCATTTTGTGAATCTGATAAGCTGTTTACCTCCTCTTTTTTTTCTTTTTGTCCGAAGGACAAAGCATTAACCTTTTCTGTTAATTCAATTAATTTCTCTGATAAATTGTTAACAAATACATTATCATTTTGTTTGAGTAGGATATTTTTGTTCATGTTTATTTCTTGTAACTTTTGAGCACGATTTACAGCCAACTTATAATCTGAGATTCCCTCTTCCATGATTTTTATGCGTATGTTAGATGGTATAGAGGAAATAAACCTTGTAAATTTAATATTATCAAGTGCGTTATCATCTGTAATTTTGTTATAAATAATGTTTTCTAGAAACCTATGAGAAAAAATTTTTATGGATTCCTGAGGGAGCAAATATGATTTTTCCGTACACTGCTGTGGAGCAGAAATGAAGATAAGCAAAGTCTTGAAAATTTAAATATTGTCTTTATTAAAGATGTTATTAAAAATCACATGATAATAAAAAAAACAAGTTCGCACTTAAAAATATTATCGCAGAGCAATAACCACAGAATTTTCTCGGGGAGCAAGGGAGAGAGAGAGAGGGCTAAAAAGTTACGTCTTAACTGCTTTAGAAAAAGAGCGAAAACTATGGGTCTGCTTTTTTTGATGGCACGGGGAGAACCGCCTGGAAGGGAAGTCATATGTTTGCATTATCTTATTTTTGCCAAAATGAATGCCAACTTGAGTTCTTTGTTTTAGATAATAAACTAATGTTAATTTTTTGAATTTGTAATGACGGTTTATAATTGTATTAACCCTGTATTCGCCAACTTTATGCCAAGCGACAGTTTGACGAGAGAAAAGACCGTTATGAATTGAAATCATTAATATTGCGTAATTTGAAATAAATTATATCCGGTGTTGAAATAATATAAATTCTGACAATGAGTTTTCTTGTTTTATGACTATTTGAGAACACTTTTTTTATAATTACGTTTAATGTCAGAATTTCTGTTAGATATTATTTTTTTTTTATTTTCTTTTTATCCCATAAAATAAAGTACTTTTCTATTTAAAAGATAAACATTTTATTTATGATTTAGATATAAAACATATACAATTTAGATTTCTGAATGATGTGTGTTATTGTTTTATGTTAATAAATAGTGTAGGTCGTATATATAATTAAAATTGTGTAATTTTTAATGACATCTAAAAACAATTCTTTCTTCAAATGCCTGAGAACAAATTATGCATAATATCTCCTTTAAAATTTAATTATATTTTTTTTTTATTGCAATAATGCATTAATTTATCATTAGATTTTATTTTATTTAAGAATTCAATTAAAATTTAACCAAATATATGTGAACACCTTCACAGGGATGGTTATTATTATTTTATATTTTGCATAATTCTTATTAGTGCTGGGCGATGTTGACATTTCTTAAATCGATATATCGTTCGTCTAAAGTACCGATATAAGGATATATCGATTTAATGCAGCGTTACAATTGTAGGGTATAATCCCTACACGTAAGGACTTTTAGCAGTTTTCTTTAGAATGTAGAGACGGTTTATAGTTAGTTTGTTGGGTATAATGTCTCAGTAGTACAGCGTTACAATATAAAAAGTTTGGTGTTAGTTTGAACCAAAACTTGGTACTGAAGTAGCTGCAACCACCTCATGGTTTAACTTTTTACCATCATTTGTTAATTTTAGATAAACCAAATATTAGTATTATGAAAAAAAAAAAAAAAAAGAAAGAAAGAAAAATCAAAATTTGCCGAGACGGGGATTGAACTGAAGATCTTCTTGTCTCAAGTCAAACACTCTGACACTGTGCCACACTTTTTTGCCCACCTATTATATTTCGTTAATTTTCATAAAAGGGATTAAATTTTCTAGGGTCTTATCTTAACCCATAAGTGAATTGTTGCTCAAAATTTGCCATTTAGCCTATGTTTTTGACCTCCCTTTTAATTTAATCTTGGTTTGGTTTCAATAGGAATTTTACTGATTTATACTTCCCTTGTGAGTGGATGTATGGTAGCTCCAATTTTTGTGCAACTTAAATTCAATCGCAGGAAGTAAAAAACTTAAAAATGAGGTTGAGCCATATAATGGTATTGCTTATAACATTATTCCATATATAGTCGGATATAAAATTATTCGAGCGCTAGCAATATTTTCTATATAAAAAATGTACACTTAATACTGCTCTGTAAAATAAATTCTTGTCAAATCATGTTCTTAGTCTGTCTAAGAAACAGCCTTCTGATAAATATATAATGCTTTAATACTAATTATTATAAAATTATTCATTATTTTCCACAGTTTAAAATTTATACATCAGTATAATTAATATACCGCAGTTTTGTTTTATCACAAATTATATTATATGGACTCATGACGTAACATTTCATGAGTAACATTCAGAACATTTAAAACACCCCAATTTATTATTATTATTTTAACTAATTGATAAATTCAGAATTTTACTATTTCGTACTACTTTGTAATGCACTAAAATATTTATATGCCCCACTTGCATGCGAATAAATTGCAAAATTGCTAGTATCAGCAGAAAATTGCTAATTAAGAGAAGCGCTTCACACATGTTATTAAATTTCTAGTGCCTTGAATCTCCTAATAAATATTAATATAATTCTTAATTAAAATTTTCTAAAATATAATTCTTTTTAAAAAGTTTACAAAATTTACTTTTTTTTAATTGAAATTTTAAAATTTTTACTTATTTTAGATTAAATTACATGAAATATTACAAAAGACAAAAAGACTTAAATAGCTAACTCACTATAGGGAAATAAATTTGATAGCAAGAACAATTTGGTGCATTTGAAGAGGGGAAAAATAAAAATCAATTTTCACAGCATTTAAAATTATTTTTAAATAGTCGTACTGTTTGAAATACCCATACCTTCGAGTACGCATACCCTTTAAATATGTATACCTTCCTAATAAATAAAAATTAGATATTAAAATAATCATATCTAAAATAACGCCGTTGTTTGAATTAATTTATTTTTGACAATATGACAATGTCGTATTCTGTACTAATATTAATGAATTTAATGAAGAAATATTATTAATTACATAAAATATTAATAAAGAATAGTTAATTCACTTATCTAATAGGCATAAACTGGGATTTCTTATTTATAAATTATAGGAACTGGCAAAAAATAGCAGAAGAAAATACTAATATTGATAAAATAAATCTCTTTTAATCAAACGAATTTTGAATGAATGAATAATCCCATTTCATCTACCCAAACTTAACCGGAATGCTTGTATCAGAAATCAGAATCGGTTTTCATTTTGCTTCTGCACATGTGTTAAAACCGCAATCATGGCTCATCGAAAGAATGCATCTTTTAAACCGATATTCTCTTTTTCCCAGTGCGCCTGCGTAACACTAAATCGAAACAGCATTTCGAATTAATATTATTCGCTTGATTTTTTGCAGTTTCATTCATTCAAGATTTTTATGATTTAATTGTCTATGAGTGCGCATGCTTGACTAAATCGTTATCCCGTTGAATGAATATGAATAGCTATCTGGCATTATTCCAGCATAGAATCGGTTTAGTCTGGAATCAGATTTTCCCGTGCTTTGATGTGTCTGCATTGATATTTTACAGAAGATGAAATTTTTAAATCGGATAAACGATATTAGCGTTAAATCGATATTTTATTTTACATCGATATAAAGCCCAGTCCTAATTCTTATTCTGTTGGATAACATGAGAGTTGGTACAAAATATTAGATTTCTTTTATATTTTGCAGACTTTTAAATTCTTAAATGCCTTTCAAATTTAGTGTGAGAGTTTCGGTGAAAATACGGAAAACCCAGAATGCTTTATTCTTTTATATTTTGCAGACTTCCGAACTCCGATACTCAGTTCACATTTTTACTAAGGATTTTTAATGCTTATTCACACAGGAATTATGCACGTTTGAGAAAACCATGAAAAACTCGAAACACAAATCTTTTTATAACAATGTTTGTATTACTGTTGTATCTCACCTTCTAATTAACGTAATTTCATAAGTAATACATCATTTTAAAGCTTATTTGATTTGGAATTCAAGAGCAGATGTCGCAAATCTGGCACCAGATGACACTTTAATTTGGAGTTGAAGAATAGATAACAGAAATCTCTACTGCCAGATGATGCTTTAATATTTTGAAATTTCAATATCTCCGATTCTAATTATTAAACTTATACTGTAATAAGTCATTCGAAAGATGTTTTAAAGTACTTTTATATTATCAAATAAACTAAAAGATTGCATATTTTGGCAATCAAATATAGGAAACAGAATTTCATTGACTTTTATGAAAAAAATCAGATTTGAAAAAAGAGTAAATTTTGTGGGTGAGCAGTGAAATAAATACCTATTTCAGCATTCATCATCAAGGAAATTCCTGCTGTTCATACCTGATTATCAAAATAGGCAATATATTTGTGGCTTATTTGCAAAATACGTTTTTTGAAACCTTTTGCTACTGTTTGATTTAATTTGTGTTTAATCACAGCTAATGGCAGATATACAATTTCTTTCCAATACTTGCAAACATGCACAATTATTTTATGGCCTGATTAAGACAGTATTCATACTTTTTTAAAACATGATTATTTATTTCAAATCTACAAAATTTCTGACGTTATGATACCTGATTTCTGAAATATGCTGTATTTTTTCTGTTGGATTTTTAAATGAAAGAACATTGTTTCACTGAAACTTGACTAATTACGCTCATTTTCTTTTCTGAAACACTAAATTTTCATGTAGTTGATTAATGAAATTCATAGTTATGAACCTTGCACAAGAAAAGAAAGTGCCAAGCTGTTTAATTGTTTTAAGTCACTATTTAAGTGGCAGTATATATAGTAGATAAATATGAAATACTACTTAATTATCTACTATAGTTTATTTTAGTAGATAATTAAGTATTTCATAATTTTCATAACATTGATATATCACTAAACTGCAGTGTGTGACTGGCAATAAAATATGTTGCAAAAATTTTTAATGTTCAGTTCTATTGCTTATAATATTCATAAACATAATGAAGGTATTCATTTAAGTAAATTGGAGTGTAAAGGTTGATATTTTTAAGTACCAACTATGTGAAAAATACCAGAGCGGGGAATCAAACCCGGGCACCTCTGCTTAACGCACGGATGCTCTATCACTGATCTACTCTGGCTGATAACCAGCTAGGCATTTCTCACATAATTCGTTCATAAAGTCACTGAGTCTGCAAACGCAGATATAACAGGTGAAACAATATTATTCGTAGCACAACTCCATAGACCACGAAATTTTTCATGAATTCATCAACCGTGAATATTCATTTAAGTAAATTGGAGTGTAAAGGTTGATATTATAAAAATATCAACCTTTACACTCCAATTTACTTAAATGAATATTCACGGTTGATGAATTCATGAAAATTTTCTATAATGAAGGTATGCTTGCATTTTTTCTCAAACATGTTTTTATTTATTTATCAAAACATATTCTCTCTCTATCTATCATCTTTAGAATATTACAGAGGTAACTATATAAAATTTTAAATTCAAATTCAAATTAATAAACTTACAAAAATAAACAAAACTTTTTTTAACACTTCAAAATAACTGACAAAAATAAAAGTTCAGTATTATAAATTGTAGATACCTTTAAATATTACTCCGTACATGGCAGAAGAGCTCTTTTCGGAAGGGGGGCCCCTCCTTCAGAGAGCATAGAGATCGCGCATCAAAATGACGTAATCAATGACCACGAGTCGGCAGAGGTAGGAGAGATATGGCGTCACCTGTTCAATAAAGGAGAAGAACATCAGTCGCAAGACCGCCAGCCACGGATTGCAGTCGGCACAGAGTCGGGCCCCCCCTTCCGAAAAGAGCTCTTCTGCCATGTACGGAGTAATATTTAAAGGTAGTGTGCCGGCACAGAGTCGGGCCCCCCCCCTTCCGAAAAGAGCTCTTCTGCCATGTACGGAGTAATATTTAAAGGTATCTACAATTTATAATATGTTTATTAACTTCGTAAAAGTATTAATTTACAAATAAAAGTTCAGTGTTGATGGTATGGGGATCAAGTCTAATTGTCAGCCCAAGTATAGCATTTGTCGACCAGTGTATATATATGTATTTCTGCAAACAAATGTTATTAATTTGTTTAATAGTTGTGATATAGTTCCACTACTTTCTATTCAATTGCAAAATATCATATCTCATTTTTTCAGCTGGTCACAAATAAAGTGCAAATTTCATAAGTTAGCAGTAAGAAAAAAAAAAAAAAAATTACATTTTCACAAAATCTATGAAAAATTTTAGGAAAAGGTGGGGGGAGGGGGGAACCCCTTAAAAATTGAGAATTTTGAAACAGATCCTTCAGAGTAGAGGGGGGAAAAATCTTTTCGATTTTAAAGTTTTTCAGAATGTGGTAAGTAAGCTAAAAGGACCTACTGGCTAATGGTGAGTAATTTCAATTTTTAAGTATATGTGGCAGAGTTTAATTTGCATGCTACAAAAGAATATGTGTATTAGAAATTATAATAATTACAGTTTACAAATTTCTGGATTTACTAATATAACATTTGTGATAATTTATTTCTTTAGCTCTAATTATTTCAATTTTTAAACAAAATTAAAAAACGAGTCCTTCCGGCTCATTCGTAAGGATAGGTTGGTTTCTTTTTCCTTATCATGCAGCAGTCATTTTGTTTCAAAATGGCAGCTACAAATTATTAATGGACTTGGTAGAAATATTGATGTAGGCTGTGTACATATGGTATTTTAAGCAAATCATTTCATAAATACCTTTTTATGTGAATTTAAAATTTTTAAGACACAAGATGGCGAGCAAATTGGCAAACAGATATATCAAATACATTTGTGAAAATAAAAAGGTGGAGCAACTTGGTTAACGAACTCATCCAAGATATTTATAAGTTTGCTGTCCAAATTTGGTTCGATTTGGATTATTATTTCGGGAGTTATCGTAATGACAAAATTTTCATTATATGAGCCGCTCAGTGCACACATCGATTAACTCCATAAAACAAAAAGTTGAGAAACGCGATGATGTAATGTATATTGTTTTTTAAAATTCCTCTGATAATATGAATTCAAATATATAATGTAGAATGCATAATTGCAGATATAGCTTTCATCTAACGGTGTATAAAATTAATAAGAAAGAATAGCCAACAAACAATCGTCAGTAATGTTACAGTTTTTATGTGACTGGTGGAGTTAATCGATTTGGCAACTGAAAAAAAGTAAAAAAGTCTTTACATTTTTAAGTTTTTTATTACAGAAAAAGTTAGTTATTATACATTTTTATCACAGCTTTTCCATAAGAATGTATGTTGTCAGTTCTGTTATATTATAATTTTTGTAATTAATTCATAGCAGTTTTATGTCAGCGGCATTATTCTTTGGGATGATTCAGCAATATTATAAATAATGTCTTCTTCATCAGCTGTATGCGAGGATTCGTCATTTCGATTTGTTGACAAGTTCTTATAGTAATCGTGTTTAACAGGAGGAATGAATTTTAGCAGGTCCATCATGTCTCTCCATTTTTCATGATAAAAAAATAATCATGATAAAAAATAATCATGATAAAAAAATCTAATGATTTGATTTAAATACGATTTTCTGTAAATTTCTGTAAAATAGAGATCCAAAAATATGGTATTTTTATTTTAGCAGTATAATTTAAAAGAAAAAAATATATTACTTTTACTACAGGTAAAGTCTACTGTAAACGTTGTTCTTTTTATCTGTTTACCGATGCGATTTTGTTACGAATATTATTGAGAGGGAGAGAGCATCTTCCGCTGTTTAAAAACAAATAAGCGTCGATGCACGGCCAGAACAGATACAGCGTTACCGAAACGATTTACATTAGAGTATGGAGTTAATCGAAATGGCTTCTGAAATAAATTACTTATTATTCAATGGCCAAAAAAAATTTGCCATTTAACGGTGCTAATCTTTATTATTCCGGAAAGTTATTATAAATACAAAAAGTTATGATTATACCAAGTGCTTTGACATAAAATTTAAGATTTTTCAAAAAGTGGAGTTAGTCGATGTGTGCACTGAACGGCTCATATGTAGATAGATATATAGATAAATGAAGTGATTGCAATAGATTGATTTCTAAAGAAAGAAAACCTAATAATATGATTTTTTTTTCTTCCCAGAATTTATGTGCCCACTAGCAGCCAAGAGGTTCTGCACTCAAAGCTGGTAGATGGGAAGTTCCAGGTCGCACTCATTGCACATCATGCTGTTCAGAGTTTTCTGTGGTTTTCTCCGAAACCTTGCATAAATATGAGCTGTAGGACCACTTAAAAAAGACCCCCAAGGAGGGCATTTGACTTATAGGCCTAGGGCCCTAGCGTAGTCAACCGTAAACCCTACAACCTAGTATTTACGGTTTTAACTATGGCAATTTTTTTTAGCTGCCATTATTTCTAAATGATAATCTTTGTTGTGGACATTTTATAACTTTTACAAGAGTAACTTTTTTTTTTCTTTCCCCCTTCTTTAAGAACTCTCCAAATATCACTTATCATAGATAACCATATGATATATCATTAATTACTCTCTCCTATCTGCATGCACATTACAGTTTTTAGGGTTTTTGCATGTTAGGAAGTTTCACCCCTGAAGAATAATCTCAATCAAGTCCAACAGATAGTCTGGTTCTTGTTAATTTTGATGCATGCAGACAACATTTTTAAAATACCCATTTTTGAAGTACATTTGTGCAGATCATACTCCTCAGAAAAACACAAAAACAATCTGTAGACCTATTATTAGTGTAGAAGGAGCATTTCTTTATTATGGGAATATAAGAAAGTGTGGCAAAGATAAGTCAGCAAACTGTATGAAAAAGCTTAACATTTTTGGCAATTATCGCGTTGTTGGTGATAATTTATTTTGAATATTATACTATTTTTATTAATATTATTATTATTAAAACAAAGCAAGAAAAACTTATGTAAAACATTACGTTTTCAGCTTTTAGCTTTTTTTTTTTTTTTTTTTTTTTAAATACTATCATCCAGGAATAAATCGAATTCCTACAAATTATTGTTCTTATTAAAACAATATTTCATTTTTTTCCCCCCAGATAGTACATGCAATTGTTACTAAGAACTAAATATAGCAGTTATAAGTATTTTACAAAAATAACTACCTAAAAAATAGGAAATAATAAAATATAAAAAAAAACTTACCTGTTAAATATATTAGCTCTTCTTTCGCAAAACATTCTTTACAGCCTTTTACAGAACATAGTATAAGCATCATTACTTGCAATAAAATATGTTTTAGATTCAAGACAATGTAATTTTTAAAAGGAAATATAAATTTTATAAAGAACTTTCAAAAATAAGGAAAGATATCAAAAAAATTCAGGGTTTACATCTTGGCAAGAAAAATTTAATGTTGGCTAGTTCAGCTTACTGTAGTTAAATAATCACATGTCAATTTTATGAATGATCTTTGACACAAAAAGATTGCCATTGTCTACTGTAATAATAGGTCTATGAAACAATCCAAAGATTCAGACTCCAATTGTTATGATATTATTGTGATAATTTTCATTATGCATTTAATAATAATGATGATACATGCTGTATGTTTTAATTTAAAAGAGTGATAGAATTCAAAATTTATCAGGGAAGTTAAGTGTATTAATAAAAATATTTGCTGATGTGTGGTAAAGCCTACCATATATTCAATGATAAAACGCAAAAGTCTGTAAATGTTAATTATATTTCTTAAGACTATTTATACAGCTAACAAGTGTAAAACCAGCTTTAGAGGGGGAAAAAAAAAACTATCTTGAATTAAATATTATTATTAAATATATAAAATCTATAATTTTCAGCTGGAGGAATGCTAGCTTGCAAATTATGTAATGTTAGCATAGAGGCCTTGAATTTAACTGAATATTTTTTTTTTTCAAAACCTCTAATTTTCAACCAAATTTGCAATTTCTGGACTGCACATTCAGTCACTATTAGCCAATTTTTAATTTTTGTAAAATCAATTAAAAATTAACTCTTTCTTTTTTCCTTAAAAAAAAAAAAAAAAAAAAAAAAAAAAAAAAAAATTATGTTTTAATCCAGCGGTTCCCAACCTCTTTTCTTTCATGTACCCTCGCTTGGGTTTTTCTTTTATTCGTATCCCTTTTCACCTAAAAACAGCCATTCCCACCCATATAATGCAGATTTTTATTTATTTATTTATTTTTAATTATGAAGTAGTTTAAAAGGAGATGGCAAGTCTGTATTCAAATCGGCATAGCATGGACATCAATTTGAGTGTAACATATTAAAATTACACTTGAGAATATTTTTGTAATCTAAAACTATACAACTTCTAACCATTTTTGTTATTTCGACTATTACAAACAATCTTTTCATGTACTTCCAAGAAGTCCTCCATGTACCCCAGGTTGGGAATCGCTGCTCTAATCCAAAAAACATCTGGTGTGTAACAACCACACAACTTCCATTACCACTATTATGTGTATTATATGCACTTTTTAGAAATAATGTGGTCAGAAGACATAAAATTGACCAAAGAAATTAGACAACTAACAATTTTAATGTAAGGGAAAAGTAACACATGTGTAAAGGCTTATAAAACAGAGTTCATATAGGGAATACACAAACAAACACACACACGCAAAAAAAAGTAGAGCCATTTTTTAAATACCCATTTCTGACATCTGAAAGTGACCTACCTAATTTGAATGACTGTTATTTATTTATAGTAGTTTAAAAAGAGATGGCAAGTCTGTATTCAAATCGGTATTTGCACGTAAAAGACATAGCATGGACATCAATTTGAGTGTAACATATTAAAATTACACTTGAGACTATTTTTGTAATCTAAAACTGTACAACTTCTAATTATTTTTGTTATTTCGACCATTACAAACAGTCTTTTCATGTACTTCCAAGAAGTCCTCAATGTACCCCAGGTTGGGAATCGTTGCTCTAATCCAAAAAACATCTGGTGTGTAACAACCACACAACTTCCATTACCCACTATTATGTGTATTATATGCACTTTTTAGAAATAATGTGGTCATAAAATTGATCAAAGAAATTAGACAACTAACTATACCAATCACTACGCTAATTTAACATACATATAAATGAGCTGCTGTGTATGACTTCACTTGCACGCTGTTGGGCAGAAATATTTGATTAATTCAAATTAGTATTTAAATAAATAAATAAAAGTTTGTATAATGGAAAATATATATAACCATAGAAACATTACTTGTCTAAAATACGACAGAAATAGTGCTCATAGCATATTGATACAAAGGATTAAGTCTTTTTCCTGCATCAATTGTACTGTTGCAATGATGGTAGTTTTACAGGCAAAGTGAAAATAAAAGGGCAGATCATTCACTTCCAGTTGGGTCAGTCTGGGCGACCAAATTTGGGGAAAAATGGTAGTTTAGGATTCCCGAAGTTTCTAAACTCTCCGACACACAGGAACATAGATCTCGAGCTTATCATGGGATTCTCGATGAAATCATCGCCAAAAGTTATAAACAGGAGTGAGTTGAATTTTGCGAAAGAGTATGTAGTCACTGCGATTCAGAGTTATTCAGGGACCTGTTCTGAGTGATTGCACTTTAGGGATTGAGCTCTAAGCGACTGGATATTTTTCGTGAGTGAGCGAAAATTTCTGCTCTGGAATATTTCATGTTATTTGCTTTACTCCTGTGGAACAAGTGACTATTTTTTTTTTGGACTGTTCCAGAACATTCATCGAATAGTGGCTTTTACAGTACGAGTAACAGCTTCAACTGTTTCCTGAATATTTGAAGAATTAACGTCACTATTGGACTGTTTTTGAGAATATAGTGAACTCTCGTTAAGACGGCCCCGCTTAAGATGGATTTCTCGTTATTACGTACAAAAACAGAATCCCCGGCTAAGGCCTATAATAATTGCATGTTAATAAACATTGCTTTATACGTACAAGTCATTCGTTAAGATGGATATTTTTCCCCCTTTGAAAAAAAGTCAATTCCCCAAATCTTTACAAATTCAAGTTTTTTTTTTTTTTTTCTTTCAACATGAAAAGGTGCAATAATAAAAGAATTAATCTCTTTCACTCTCCCCTATTACACCGTACAGTACGAGTACACATTCTTTCCTCAGTTTCTGAAAACTGTGGTTACTCAGTCCAGCTGTAGTCAGTATTATCGCGTGATTTTTTATCTGACTCTACAATCGGAATGTCTCACACTTTTACTCTTTGCTTTAAATCAAGTAGTACTATGTTGTACTATATGAAGAAAAGAAGTTTTTAAGTATTGTTTTTCCTGCGTTTATATTTTTTGTGAATAAAAAGGTTTGAGGAAACAAATTTTCATTCGTATGTGTACATAATAGTGATTTTAGAGTTCATATAGAAATTCAGTTTATGAACTCCTGTTATAATGGACTGTCGTTAATATGGACAAAAACTGCCGGCCCTTGATTGTCCGTTTTAACGAGAGTTCACTGTATTCGTTTTAAATAATAGTTTTGTTGCACAAATTCGAGAAGTTCAAAAAATGTTTGATATTGTCAAGGAGATCCCATACTAAAATCGTGACGTAAATAGTCGCCAATCGAAATATATTTATTTAAACATTTCAATTATTCAATTAAAAAGAAATCCTTTAAATATAGTGCCCAGCGACGCAGGCGAAGCCTGCTAGTGCTTTGTTATAACTGCAAATACGGTTTGCGCTTATAATTTCTGTATTCTGCGAGTACCAAATTAAGAGATGAAACAAGTTCCAAAGTATGTAAAATATGTTTTTTGCATGCTTAAATATTACTCTTTTGAGGCAATCTGGTTAAGCTTTAAAATCACAAAATTATCTGCAATCATGATTTCTGTATTCTATATGTGTTAAATTAAGAGATTAAAAAATCAAAACAGCCTAAAATACCGTCACTAACGTAAGTGAAAGCACACTTTCGAATCTAGAAGTTTCTGTTTAATATTTAAAGAAATACTTCATGGATTCTATTGAAAAAGAGCATATTATAACCACATATATTCTAGCAATAGTTTTGTACCCAAGGCTAAAAGGCAATCAGTCACAAAAAAAAAAAAAAAAAAAAAAAAAAAAAAAAATATTGTGTTATATGGAAGGAAAGGTGGATCGGAAAAAACGAAATTCTTATCGTCAGCGGGCCCTATCAATAATTGTATCTTGGCTATATAAACATTTCAGCAACTTATGTATATATATTTTAATATGTTTTTCAATCTACGAAAAAGGCCTACATATTGAAATCGCGATTTTTAAGAAAAAAAAATAGCACAATTTTTATTAACAAGATAAATTTAGAGTAGTGTTATAGAATAAAAAAAGATTCGTGAAACACTGTAATTTTTTTTTTTTTTTTTTTCTATTGCTTCTCGTTTAATATTTTCAGCTTGCGCATGTAGCTTACATTTTAAAGCATATTGCCATTTTTAATTTATTTTCAAGAATTTTGGATTTTAAAGAAATAAGTGTAGGCGTTAAAGTCAATTGACTGCACGTGGGATTAGACATGGATGCAATGCCCTTCGTGGGGGTCTCTTTAAAAAGTACTAGCCCGTATTTACGCGAGTAAATACGAACCAGTGTAATATTAACCACGAGTATCTTCAAACGGCTAGATCGACGAGCGCGACCAGATGTCGAGAAAAAAGTACATTATTTTTCGAATGTATTTTTAACATATTAAAATTACCTCAAATTTATTTTGCAAACATAGATAGTTGTTTAAAAAAAAAGTATCATATAAGTCATCATTCACAGAGTGTCCAATATAATTTTTTTTTTTTTTTTGCCTAGCTTTAAATCATATTAGACTAATGTCGTCATTTTTTCTTATTATATCATTGAACTGAGTCCACGAGCTTACATATTGTCCATTTATAAATCTTATTTTATTTTTTATTCCATCTTGCACGAGCTCTTTTTATTTCCTAATTCAAAATTATTTAAAAAAAAAACTTTTTCGATACTGTCCGTTTCGAAACTGATTATTATTAATTTTCCTTTCTTAAAAAAAAAAAAAGATTTTGGAGAAATTCTGGCAAAAGCAGAATTTTGTTTTGTACGGAGGACTATTAGCTTTTTTTTAAGCTATTGTATAGCTTTTATCGCGGGCTTTGAGCGCGGCGACCGAATCGAAAAATTCCGTAACGGAAAAAAAACCTAACACAGTTCGGCAGACTTCGGTAGACTTCGGCTGTACGAAGCTCGCACGGATCGAGACGAGCTGCTCCGAAATCGGACGTAAGCAGCTGTTTGTGAGAAAGTATATAGGAGTATAGGTATCTATCATCTATGTGCAACAGTGAATAGCTGTACGCGTAAAATTTGTGTATAAAGTAGATCAGATAAAACTTGAATATCCCCATTCGACTTGCAGGCCTTTAAAACCTATTAAATACCTTTTCTCTATTAAAATTTGTTTTCTTATCGGTCACCACGCTCAAAAAGTGTAACTTGAATTAATATCAAAGAAAAAACTTGAATATCCCCATTCGACTTGCAGGCCTTTAAAACCTATTAAAATACCTTTTCTCTATTAAAATTTGTTTTCTTATCGGCCACCACGCTCAATAAAGGTAACATGAATTAATATCAAACAAAAAAATTGAATATCCCCATTCGACGTGCAGGCCTTTAAAACCTTTTGAAATACCTTTTCTCTATTAAAATTTGTTTTCTTATCGGTCACCACGCTCAAAAAGTGTAACTTGAATTAATATCAAAGAAAAAACTTGAATATCCCCATTCGACTTGCAGTCCTTTAAAACCTATTAAATACCTTTTCTCTATTAAAATTTGTTTTCTTATCATTATTGTTATCTTATTCGTTAATATCAAAGAAAAACCTTGAATATCCCCATTCGACTTGCAGGCCTTTAAAACCTATTAAATACCTTTTCTGTATTAAAATTTGTTTTATATCGGTCACCACGCTCAAAAAGTGTAACTTGAATTAATATCAAAGAAAAAACTTGAATATCCCCATTCGACTTGCAGGCCTTTAAAACCTATTAAATACCTTTTCTCTATTAAAATTTGTTTTCTTATCGGTCACCACGCTCAAAAAGTGTAACTTGAATTAATATCAAAGAAAAAACTTGAATATCCCCATTCGACTTGCAGGCCTTTAAAACCTATTAAATAACTTTTCTATATTAAAATTCGTTTTCTTATCAGTCACCACGCTCAAAAAGTGTAACTTGAATTAATATCAAAGAAAAAACTTGAATATCCCCATTCGACTTGCAGGCCTTCAAAACCTATTAAATACCTTTTCTCTATTAAAATTTGTTTTCTTATCGGTCACCACGCTCAAAAAGTGTAACTTGAATTAATATCAAAGAAAAAACTTGAATATCCCCATTCGACTTGCAGGCCTTTAAAACCTATTAAAATACCTTTTCTCTATTAAAATTTGTTTTCTTATCATTATTGTTATCTTATCATTATTGTTATCTTATTCATTAATATCAAAGAAAAAACTTGAATATCCCCATTCGACTTGCAGGCCTTTAAAACCTATTAAATAACTTTTCTCTATTAAAAGTTTTTTTCTTATCGGTCACCACGCTCAAAAAGTGTAACTTGAATTAATATCAAAGAAAAAACTTGAATATCCCCATTCGACTTGCAGGCCTTTAAAACCTATTAAATAACTTTTCTATATTAAAATTCGTTTTCTTATCAGTCACCACGCTCAAAAAGTGTAACTTGAATTAATATCAAAGAAAAAACTTGAATATCCCCATTCGACTTGCAGGCCTTTAAAACCTATTAAATACCTTTTCTCTATTAAAATTTGTTTTCTTATCGGTCACCACGCTCAAAAAGTGTAACTTGAATTAATATCAAAGAAAAAACTTGAATATCCCCATTCGACTTGCAGGCCTTTAAAACCTATTAAATACCTTTTCTCTATTAAAATTTGTTTTCTTATCGGTCACCACGCTCAAAAAGTGTAACTTGAATTAATATCAAAGAAAAAACTTGAATATCCCCATTCGACTTGCAGGCCTTTAAAACCTATTAAATACCTTTTCTCTATTAGAATTCGTTTTCTTATCGGTCACTACGCTCAAAAAGTGTAACTTGAATTAATATCAAAGAAAAAACTTGAATATCCCCATTCGACTTGCAGGCCTTTAAAACCTATTAAATACCTTTTCTCTATTAAAAGTTTTTTTCTTATCGGTCACCACGCTCAAAAAGTGTAACTTGAATTAATATCAAAGAAAAAACTTGAATATCCCCATTCGACTTGCAGGCCTTTAAAACCTATTAAATACCTTTTCTCTATAAAACTCGTTTTCTTATCGGTCACCACGCTCAAAAAGTGTAACTTGAATTAATATCAAAGAAAAAACTTGAATATCCCCATTCGACTTGCAGGCCTTTAAAACCTATAAAATACCTTTTCTCTATTAAAATTTGTTTTCTTATCATTATTGTTATCTTATCATTATTGTTATCTTATTCATTAATATCAAAGAAAATACTTGAATATCCCCATTCGACTTGCAGGCCTTTAAAACCTATTAAATACCTTTTCTCTATTAAAAGTTTTTTTCTTATCGGTCACCACGCTCAAAAAGTGTAACTTGAATTAATATCAAAGAAAAAACTTGAATATCCCCATTCGACTTGCAGGCCTTTAAAACCTATTAAATACCTTTTCTCTATTAAAATTTGTTTTCTTATCGGTCACCACGCTCAAAAAGTGTAACTTGAATTAATATCAAAGAAAAAACTTGAATATCCCCATTCGACTTGCAGGCCTTTAAAACCTATTAAATACCTTTTCTCTATTAAAATTCGTTTTCTTATCGGTCACCACGCTCAAAAAGTGTAACTTGAATTAATATCAAAGAAAAAACTTGAATATCCCCATTCGACTTGCAGGCCTCTAAAACCTATTAAATACCTTTTCTCTATTAAAATTTGTTTTCTTATCGGTCACCACGCTCAAAAAGTGTAACTTGAATTAATATCAAAGAAAAAACTTGAATATCCCCATTCGACTTGCAGGCCTTTAAAACCTATTAAATACCTTTTCTCTATTAATACTCGTTTTCTTATCGGTCACCACGCTCAAAAAGTGTAACTTGAATTAATATCAAAGAAAAAACTTGAATATCCCCATTCGACTTGCAGGCCTTTAAAACCTATTAAATACCTTTTCTCTATAAAACTCGTTTTCTTATCGGTCACCACGCTCAAAAAGTGTAACTTGAATTAATATCAAAGAAAAAACTTGAATATCCCCATTCGACTTGCAGGCCTTTAAAACCTATAAAATACCTTTTCTCTATTAAAATTTGTTTTCTTATCATTATTGTTATCTTATCATTATTGTTATCTTATTCATTAATATCAAAGAAAATACTTGAATATCCCCATTCGACTTGCAGGCCTTTAAAACCAATAAAATACCTTTTCTCTATTAAAATTTGTTTTCTTATCATTATTGTTATCTTATCATTATTGTTATCTTATTCATTAATATCAAAGAAAATACTTGAATATCCCCATTCGACTTGCAGGCCTTTAAAACCTATTAAATACCTTTTCTCTATTAAAAGTTTTTTTCTTATCGGTCACCACGCTCAAAAAGTGTAACTTGAATTAATATCAAAGAAAAAACTTGAATATCCCCATTCGACTTGCAGGCCTTTAAAACCTATTAAATACCTTTTCTCTATTAATACTCGTTTTCTTATCGGTCACCACGCTCAAAAAGTGTAACTTGAATTAATATCAAAGAAAAAACTTGAATATCCCCATTCGACTTGCAGGCCTTTAAAACCTATTAAATACCTTTTCTCTATTAATACTCGTTTTCTTATCGGTCACCACGCTCAAAAAGTGTAACTTGAATTAATATCAAAGAAAAAACTTGAATATCCCCATTCGACTTGCAGGCCTTTAAAACCTATAAAATACCTTTTCTCTATTAAAATTTGTTTTCTTATCATTATTGTTATCTTATCATTATTGTTATCTTATTCATTAATATCAAAGAAAATACTTGAATATCCCCATTCGACTTGCAGGCCTTTAAAACCAATAAAATACCTTTTCTCTATTAAAATTTGTTTTCTTATCATTATTGTTATCTTATCATTATTGTTATCTTATTCATTAATATCAAAGAAAATACTTGAATATCCCCATTCGACTTGCAGGCCTTTAAAACCTATTAAATACCTTTTCTCTATTAAAAGTTTTTTTCTTATCGGTCACCACGCTCAAAAAGTGTAACTTGAATTAATATCAAAGAAAAAACTTGAATATCCCCATTCGACTTGCAGGCCTTTAAAACCTATTAAATACCTTTTCTCTATTAATACTCGTTTTCTTATCGGTCACCACGCTCAAAAAGTGTAACTTGAATTAATATCAAAGAAAAAACTTGAATATCCCCATTCGACTTGCAGGCCTTTAAAACCTATTAAATACCTTTTCTCTATTAATACTCGTTTTCTTATCGGTCACCACGCTCAAAAAGTGTAACTTGAATTAATATCAAAGAAAAAACTTGAATATCCCCATTCGACTTGCAGGCCTTTAAAACCTATTAAATACCTTTTCTCTATTAAAATTTGTTTTCTTATCGGTCACCACGCTCAAAAAGTGTAACTTGAATTAATATCAAAGAAAAAACTTGAATATCCCCATTCGACTTGCAGGCCTTTAAAACCTATTAAATACCTTTTCTCTATTAATACTCGTTTTCTTATCGGTCACCACGCTCAAAAAGTGTAACTTGAATTAATATCAAAGAAAAAACTTGAATATCCCCATTCGACTTGCAGGCCTTTAAAACCTATTAAATACCTTTTCTCTATTAATACTCGTTTTCTTATCGGTCACCACGCTCAAAAAGTGTAACTTGAATTAATATCAAAGAAAAAACTTGAATATCCCCATTCGACTTGCAGGCCTTTAAAACCTATTAAATACCTTTTCTCTATAAAACTCGTTTTCTTATCGGTCACCACGCTCAAAAAGTGTAACTTGAATTAATATCAAAGAAAAAACTTGAATATCCCCATTCGACTTGCAGGCCTTTAAAACCTATAAAATACCTTTTCTCTATTAAAATTTGTTTTCTTATCATTATTGTTATCTTATCATTATTGTTATCTTATTCATTAATATCAAAGAAAATACTTGAATATCCCCATTCGACTTGCAGGCCTTTAAAACCTATAAAATACCTTTTCTCTATTAAAATTTGTTTTCTTATCATTATTGTTATCTTATCATTATTGTTATCTTATTCATTAATATCAAAGAAAATACTTGAATATCCCCATTCGACTTGCAGGCCTTTAAAACCTATTAAATACCTTTTCTCTATTAAAAGTTTTTTTCTTATCGGTCACCACGCTCAAAAAGTGTAACTTGAATTAATATCAAAGAAAAAACTTGAATATCCCCATTCGACTTGCAGGCCTTTAAAACCTATTAAATACCTTTTCTCTATTAATACTCGTTTTCTTATCGGTCACCACGCTCAAAAAGTGTAACTTGAATTAATATCAAAGAAAAAACTTGAATATCCCCATTCGACTTGCAGGCCTTTAAAACCTATTAAATACCTTTTCTCTATTAAAATTTGTTTTCTTATCGGTCACCACGCTCAAAAAGTGTAACTTGAATTAATATCAAAGAAAAAACTTGAATATCCCCATTCGACTTGCAGGCCTTTAAAACCTATTAAATACCTTTTCTCTATTAAAATTCGTTTTCTTATCGGTCACCACGCTCAAAAAGTGTAACTTGAATTAATATCAAAGAAAAAACTTGAATATCCCCATTCGACTTGCAGGCCTTTAAAACCTATTAAATACCTTTTCTCTATTAGAATTCGTTTTCTTATCGGTCACTACGCTCAAAAAGTGTAACTTGAATTAATATCAAAGAAAAAACTTGAATATCCCCATTCGACTTGCAGGCCTTTAAAACCTATTAAATACCTTTTCTCTATTAAAATTTGTTTTCTTATCGGTCACCACGCTCAAAAAGTGTAACTTGAATTAATATCAAAGAAAAAACTTGAATATCCCTATTCGACTTGCAGGCCTTTAAAAACTATTAAAATACCTTTTCTCTATTTAAATTTGTTTTCTTGTTATCTTATTGATTAATATCAAAGAAAAAACTTTAATATCCCCATTCGACTTGCAGGCCTTTAAAACCTATTAAATACCTTTTCTCTATTAAAATTTGTTTTCTTATCGGTCACCACGCTCAAAAAATGTAACTTGAATTAATATCAAAGAAAAAAACTTGAATATCCCCATTCGACTTGCAGGCCTTTAAAACCTATTAAATACCTTTTCTCTATTAGAATTCGTTTTCTTATCGGTCACTACGCTCAAAAAGTGTAACTTGAATTATCAAAGAAAAAACTTGAATATCCCCATTCGACTTGCAGGCCTTTAAAACCTATTAAATACCTTTTCTCTATTAAAATTTGTTTTCTTATCGGTCACCACGCTCAAAAAGTGTAACTTGAAATTATATCAAAGAAAAAACTTGAATATCCCCATTCGACTTGCAAGCCTTTAAAAACCTATTAAAATACCTTTTCTCAAAAAATAGAGTTAGATCATTCAAATTTGGTACATCGAGGTTTTCGATACCTACAAATAGATTGCGGATATTTTTGATATATTCTCATTGCGGATATATTCTCATTTATTCAATAAAAGAAAAAAAATTGTTTTCTTATCGGTCACCACGCTCAAAAAGTGTAACTTGAATTAATATCAAAGAAAAAACTTGAATTAATATCAAAGAAAAAAAAATACTGCATAAATAAAATAAATAAATAATTATAATTGCATAAGTTGATAAAAAATGCTATGCAATAGCTTTACCGCGGCAGTCCTCGAGTGCCACACGTATTTTTTTTTTTTTTTTCTTTTAGAACTGAGGGCCTATTAGTCTCAATCTGGGATTTTTGCGTTGTCGATTTCGATAGTTGGATATTTGTCGAAATCTAAAATTTATCGAAAATATAATTGAATAATTTGAAAGCGATGTTATAATTTGAAAAAAAAAAATCTAATAGTCCTCCGTCCTAAATTAAATTCTGCTTTTGCCAGAATTTCATCAAAATCTTTTATGATTATTATTGTTATTGAAGGAGGAAAAAGAAAAGAAAATTAATAATAATCAGTATCGTTACAAGCGATATCGAAAAAGTTTCTTTTAATAATTTTGAATTAGGAAATAAAAAGTGCGCGTGAAATAATATGAAATAAAAATAAGTAAAACTAGTATGTTGTGGCCACCACAAGACTTTCTTCTATATTTTCCTATACATATTCAATGAGTAACAATATTAAAAAAAAAAAAAAAAAAAAATACGATTTTTTTTTTTTTTTTTTTTTTTTTTTTTTCTGTAAAAATTAATACATATTCAATCACTAACAATATTAAAAAAAAAAAAAAAAGAATTTTTTTTTTTTTTTGGTTAAAAGTAAAAAAAATCGATAACTTTGTTTTAAATTATCACAGATTTCTAGTTCAACCATTCGTAAAGGTATTGACGAGATCTTTCGAATGATACCCATCTTCAAAATTTACCCCCCACGGGGGGGGGGGGTAAGCGATGCCCCCCCATGCACAAAATTTTTTTCCTAGTTACGTACTACTATTATCAATAATTCATATTAATTTTACAATCACAAGTGTAAAATAACTCTTATTATGCACATTTATACGAATTTTTGTCCTATTCTGCCATCTTAAAAATTTAGATAAAATGCTATCACAGCGCCTCCTGTTGAGCTATTGATCCCCAAATATAATCAGCACCAGTTTATGTCGGGGACCAACTAAATACCAAGTTTGGTAAAATTTCGTTTAAAAAAAAAAAAAAAAAAAAAAAATTTTTTTTGTTTTTTTTCGTTAAAAGTAAAAAAAAAATCGATAACTTTGTTTTAAATTATCACAGATTTATGGTTCAACCATTCGTTTTGAAGGTATTGACGAGATCTTTCGAATAATACCCATCTTCAAAATTTAACCTCCCCGGGGGGGTACTTCCTCCCCAGGGGGGGAACCGATGCCCCCCCATGCGCAAATTTTTTTTCCTAGTTAACTACTACTATTATCAATAATTCATATTAATTTTACAATCACAAGTTTAAAATAACTCTCATTATGCCCATTTATACGGAATTTTGTCCTATGCTGCCATGTTAAAAATTTGCATAAAATGCGATCACAGCGCCACCTGTTGAGCTATTGATCCCCAAATCTAATGGGCACCAGTTCATGTCAGGGTGCAACTAAATACCAAGTTTGGTTAAATTTCATTCATTGGTTCGTGAGATACATCGTCCACAAAAAAATGATACAGACAGACAGACACACAGACATACATTTTTTAAAAACTATCAATTCGTGTTCAGGACATCCCAAAACGTGTAGATCCGTCAAAAAACGGAGGTCGAAAATTTTCGCGAATCCAATACTTTCTCTATACTACTTATAGAAGAAAGTAAAAATAAATTTAATGATTTAATGTTTTTTTTTTTTTTTTTTTTTCGATGGCTGCTCATGCATATAAATAATCTGGTGTGTCACTCACACGACTTTCTCTTACCCTGAAATTTAATACTATAAATACAGGTTGGAGATTAAGAGATAAGATAACGAGTACTGTTATGTAAACCTATGTTAAACAATTCATATTAGGCTTCTGAAGAGTTTTATATGATAATTAGTTCTGTGTGAGGGGGGCTACCGCCCCCCTCAACCCCCCGTTTCATTAATGCACCTACATTTATATAGAATTTAATTCGGTTATTAAAAAATATTTCACTTTTTAAAAAATAATTTATTAAAATTATTATTTAAAAAAATTATCTTTTATGATAAGGCAGACGATTTCCATATTAGAGAAGTAGTTTAACACCAAATATCCAAAAGAAGTCCATTTTATTCTCAATATTAAAAAAAAAGTACGATTTTTTTTCTAAGTTTTTTTTTCGTTAAAAGTAAAAATAAATCGATAACTTTGTTTTAAATTATCGCAGATCGATGGTTCAACCATTCGTTTTAAAGGTATTTTCGAGCTCTTTTGAAAGATACCCATCATGAAAATTTACTCCCCTCGAGGGGGGACTTCCCCCCCAGGGGGGGAGGCGAGGCTCCTACATACACAAATTTTTTTTCCCAGTTAACTGTCTCTATTACAAAAAATATATATTCGTTTCATTTGGTTTAGTGCAGTCTATAGACGTTAAACTCTATTTTCCTGCAATTTCCCCCATAGACGTAATGTATTAGAATTCTCTTGATTGTCCCTGTACACGAACCATTTGCTTGATCTTAACGAAAAGCTTACTGTAGCATCCCTATATGATACACATTTAGAATACCAAGTTTGAACTTTCTGCCATAATTTGTTTTTGAGATATGCTGATAACAGACAGACACACACACAGACACACACACAGACACACACACACAGAGACCATTTGCTAAAAACATGATTTTCGTATTCAGGGGACCTCAAAACGTGTAAATATAACAAAATCTCGCGTTCGAAAATTTGAGCCAAAAACAATACTTTCTCTACCTTATGGGTAAGAGAAAGTAAAAATGCGTATTAAAACGAGTCGAAGAAGGAAGCGAAATAAGTATTGAGTTATATTACGATAAATACGATTTATAATATGATACGATATATTAGACCTATCGTCCAGGGTTAGTAGGCATTTTCGTTGAAAGAAATAGTTTGTTCGTTCGGTGCAACTTGCACATTAGTCCCGTGAGGTACAACTTTCACTAGTCCCTTGAGGTACAACTTTCACTATAGTCCCGTCAGGTACAACTTGCACATTAGTCCCCTTTAAATATAGTGATTATTTTATTTTTTATTTTATTTATTTATTATTTTTTTTTTTTTGCTGCCTTCTTTGCTTAGGTTTTTTTTTTTTTTTTTTTTTTTTTTAATTATAACATCGCTTTCAAATTATTCAATTACATTTTCAATTTCGATAAATGTCCAACTATCGTAAAACTGGTATCGTAAAAATCCGTAGATTGAGACTAGTCCCAAATCAAAAAAGAAAAAAAAAACTTTTGGGATCACCCTGTAAAAAATAATGCTCGAAATAAATTGTAGCTAAAGTATATTATTATGAGCCTTTTTTTAATTATAGATATAAATTAATATGAGAATTTCACTTATATTAAGAGATATATAAAGGATTCTTCAATAACGTTGACAACTTATCGTATGTTTTGTGTAAGGTTTAAAAAACAAAGCAGTGTCACTTTTAGAAAACTTGACATACTACATTGGATACTATATATACATTAGATTACATATTGCAGTCAGAATTCAAAAGTATCAAATATCTGATGAAATATGAGCATTTTTACTAAATATTTTTTAACAGTACATGTGCAAATGAAAGAAAAATTTCTTTTGCATAATTTCTCTGCTAAATGAATTAGACTAACTCTAAAAAAATAAATAAATAAAATCCCCAAGCAAATATCGTTAAAACTCTGAACGATATAGAAAAGTTGAATGTTCAAGTATTTTTAAAAAGATGAAAATACTAAGAAGGTTTTACGCATATTTTCATTTTGAATCATTGAACAGTCATATACATAAATGAGTGCACACTTTACATTTTCTCAAAAAATGGAGAACATTTTTAAAAACTACTATTTTACTAAAAAATATCGTTTATATAATCTTTAATATCTTATGTGTAGTGAATGGTATTGGCTATTCTTTTTATTCTATTACAATTAAGTATTGTGCTTTCATTTTTGTCTTTAAATTTCACATTGAAAATTTCTATTTTTTTTCTCCTAAGTTTATTAATTTAATATTTTGTATTTATTATTATAATATTCTAAACAATATGTTTTAATAAAAATTATGGTTTTCAAATATTTCCCCTATTTTTTGAAGAAAAAAAAATATGCATAATGTGCTTTCACTTATGTCTATGACTGTTCATCGACTCAAAACGAAAATGTAGGTGAGATCCCTTTAACGTTTTGCATCTTTTTGAAAGTATTTGAAAATCAATTTTCTATCGACGATATCTTTCTGAGTTTTAACTATATTTACTTAGAATTTTTTTTTTTTTTAATTAATCTATACATTTGGCTAATATATTATGCAAAAGAAATTTTTCTAGCGCTTATGAATGCAGAGTTAAAAATTATTTAGTAAAAATTTTCAGATTTCTACAGATATTTGATACTTTTATATTATGATTGCTGTAGGACAAGTTGATGTAGTTTTCTAAAAATGGCATTGCTTTGATTAAAAAAAAAAAAAAAACACGCACGAAAAGTTTTTGACGTTATTGAAGAAACTTTTATGTCTCCGTTAATACAAGCACAGTTGTCATATAAATTCATGCCTATAACTAAAGGGAGGCTAATTATCAATATCATATACTATAGCTACAACTCATTTCAAATATTATTTTTTACAGTATAATCTTGAAGGTTATATTTTTCAGTTAAATTGTCACTGGTCCCCTTTTAGCTTTCAGTACAAAATTATTGCTAGAATATATGTTCTTTTTCAAGGGAATCCAGGAAGTATTCGGTTAGATATTCAACAAAAACTTCTAGATTCAAAAGTATTTCTTCACTTATGTTGGTGACTGTGTATGTTTTTGCGTACATAAGTATTACAATTTTTAGTTGATTTGGTTACGGTTTAAAACTGGGAAAGTGGCCTCTGTTTATGATTTCTGTACTTTATAAAAATTATATAAGTTGTGTATTTTATCCAGTTACGTTTAAATCCACGAAATTTGTTTGCCTTTATGATTTCTGTATTCTATGAGTGTTAAATTAAGAGACAAAACAAAGTCCAAACTACCTAAATATGTTTTTGCGTTCACAAAAATTACACGCTTTGAGTGATTGATTTAAGGTTTAAAATAGAGAAAATAGTCTGCAGTTGTTATTTTTGTATTATATGAGTGATTAATTAAGAGATGAAACAAATTCTAACGTGCCTAAAATATATTTTTGAGTACATAAAAATTGCACTTTTGAGGCAATCGTGTAACGCTTTACAACTGTAAAAATAATCTGAGTTTATGATTTGTGTATTCTCTGAGTACTAAATTAAGGGATTAAACAAATTCCAAAGTGCCTAGAATATGTTTTTTGACATAAATATTACACTTTTGAGGCAATCAGGTTGAGTTTCAAAACTGCGAAAACGGTCTGCAGTTGTGATTTCTGAATTCTATGAATGCCTAAGTAAGTTAAGAGGTAAAACAAGTTCCAAAGTGCCTAAAATATATTTTTTGCGTACATAAATATTGCATTTTTGGGGCAATCTGATAATCAGTTCTATGTTTTAAAACCACAAAATTGCCTGCAGTTAGATTTCTGTATTCTATGAGTGTTAAATTAAGAGAGAGAAAAAATTTCCAAATAGTCTTTTTTTTGTGTGTGTGTGTACATAAGAATTACAATTTTTAGGTGATTGGGTTACGGCTGAAGACTGGAAAAATAATTTGTGTTTACAATTCCTGTATTTTATAAAAAATTACATAAAGTATATTGCATATAAAAAATGACACTTTCTGGCAATCCAGCTATTTTTTTTTAAATCCTCGAAAATTTTCTGCGTTTATGATACCGATATTGTATGAGTGTTAAATTAAGAGATGAAACAAATTCCTAACTGTCTAAATATTGCTTTTGTGTGCATAAAAATTACAACTTTTGAGTGATCGATTTAAGATTTAAAATAACGATATATGGTATGAAATTATTATTTCTGTATCATGAAAGTGATAAATTAACAGATATGAAACATATTCCAAAGTGCCAACACAATATGGTCTTTGCGTACACAAATATTACAGTTTTGGGGCAATCAGGTATACCCCCATACTTTATACCCGCGAAAATGGTCTACGGTTATGATTTTTGTATTCTGTAGTGCTGAATTTAGATATGAAATGAATTCAAAAGTTCCTAAAATATATTTTTTGCGTACATAAAAATTACACTTTTGGGGCAACTGGGTTACTTTTTATACTTGCGAAAACGGTCTGCGATTATGATTTCTGTATTCTATGTACTAAATTAAGAGATAAAGAAAGTTCCAAAATGCCTAAAATATGTTCTCTGCAATTATTATTATTACTATTTTTATTATCATTATTCCAAAAGTCGTGTGATGCGCAGTAGCTAAATAACTGCAAACCCTATTTCCGAGTGTCAATCCTCCATTTTATTGTATTCCATACTTTACTATGTGTATTTCATAGTACCTGGTACGTTCCTAAAATTCGTTATGAGCTTTCCGGCTACTTGTGATTTTGAAATTTGTTTATTTACTGAAGTATTCTGCGATTCAAATTTGTTTGAATTCTTACTGCAAAATTACAACTACAATGTATTCGGAAAGCCGAGTTGAGTCACTACAGATTTTTTTCACTGAGGGGAAAAAAAAATATATATATACCGCCTTCATCTGTAGCGAATAAGTGGTCATTTTCTAAATCCCTAAACTAGAAATATAGATTGCCGAGTTATGCGTATATCCCTTTCCGACCTAGACCATACAATCGTGCGATGTTAGACATCCACGGCATCGACTTACATTTTTGCATCTGGAACAGTCGTATGTAATAAAATCAAGAAATGAATGATCGAGCTAATTAGCAGAAAGTGTAAAGTACAATTTTCAATCAACAAATATCGGTTATAATCCATATTTTTCTTTCAGTTTGCAAAAACAGAAGAATGTAATGTTTTAAGATAAAAATGCTTCGGGTCGGAAAGGGATAAGGCATGCCAATATGCTGAACAGACGAAATGATCGAGAATTTCTAACTTATACATTTCTAGAGGGTGAAACAATATTCTGAATATTATGAATCTTTTGCATTACGAGAAATTCTCGCTTAATTTTCTTGAAATGGGTCATAAACCAAGATTATAGTCGCTAAACGCTAAAACGCGCCTCTTGAGTTCGCATTTATTGGCAGAGATTTTTAAATAAGTTGGATCTCTCGATAATATAGACAAACGCTCTAGAATTCTAATTAGGGGTTTCTAGTTCTTGCTTACTATAAGGACTAGAATTTATAAGGATGAGATGGGACTATTTTTACTGGAGCCACAATTTAGATTCTAGATGTCAGTTACAGAATTTTTTCCCAATGTGACATGCTACCTATTTATTTTTTTACTTTATTTTATTTATTATTACTAATAACAGGAGACTTGGCGTTGGAATATTGAAACCCAAATAAACTACTACGTCAGAAACCCTTTTTGCTCCGAAGACGGTACGCTTAAGGCTACCGAAACAGCTGTATGCATTTCCAATATTTTTCTTTGGCGTTTCTGACGTAGTAGTTTATTTGGGTTTCAATATTATTAGTTTTAGTTATTTATTTTTTAAAAAGTAGCACAAATTCACCTTAGACGAGCAAAATTTAAGATGTATTTATAAACGCCACAATAATCGAAATAATAAATGTAGATATAGGGGCTTTTTGATAAATTAATGACTTTTACAACTTCATTTCAGGTTACATAAAAAATTTCAAACTTACGTGGCAAATAGAAAACGTTTTACAGCGTTTTAAAAGGAATACTTTTGTTAAACATAAAAAAATTAAGTTTCGTGTTCTAGTAAAACATTGTATTGTGCAGGGAAAATCAAACGAAGGGAACTAAAGAAAGATTTAAAAAATATTATGGAGCACAACTTCGTCAGACAGAATAAAGGTTTACTGAACTAAAGAACGAAATTCAAACAAATTTGGTATTTAGTTGAACCCTGACCTAAACTGATGTTGATTACATTTAGGGATCAATCGCTGAACAGGTGGTACTGAGATCCCATTTTTTCTAAATTTTTAACGTGGCAGTATAGGACAAAATTTCGCATAAATGTACATAAAAGGAGTTATTTTTAAAACAAATTATCATTTTTTTCCCCATTTTCAACGGGAAAAAAAAGCATTTCTTCTGATGTTGGCACAAAATTGACTGTTCTTTGACATTTGGTGTTTGGTCTCTGAGATAAAAATTGTCTGCATTCATCTGAAAAATGATTTTAATAAATAATAATTTAATAAATAATTTGTATTGCTTGACTTTGTATACGATTATACAGAAGAAAGTGTTGTGGTGGCCACAATATACTAGTTTTCCCCTGTTCTACTATTTTTATACAGAAATTATTATCATATTTTTTACAGTACTTTTTATGATTTAATAGAATAAGAAATTAAAGAAGATAAATATATGGAATAGCATATGCTTATAGCCATAAGTTATATAAAATACAGCCATATACACAATCATAGCCTAATGTTTCAGTAAAAGAACACTATTTTATTTCTAAATACGACATCCCCCCTCGACCCCTCCCCCTACAAACAAAAAAAGGTACGTTATAGAATAATTTAAGTGAGATTTTAATTATCAAATGTGTCAAAAATGATCATTACTTTTACTATGGGAGAATTTTTCTGCCGTCCAGTGAAATTAGTGTACAGTATTTTAAAACATCATTTACTATTTTTCAATGTTTAGAAAATTCCGGTGGAGACGGAAATCTCAAAAAACATTATGATAGGCATAGTTCTTTATAAAAATATATTCTGCTTGCAGAATGCCGGGTACCTCTCACCCGTTCAGTCCTTGCAGCGCTTTATTTGCCGCCAGTGTAAAAGTCTTTCGCAAAGTCGAACAAATATTAGCCCTATGAAAAATATTTTTGTAGAAATTTAATTTCCGACTTCTTTTCTCATTCCTTTCTTAGAATTGAACAAAATGATCGGATGTTCGAAATTAGGTGTATTCATCCTAGGTATGAAAATATTCGTAATTATTTGCAGTCTTGCAGCTGAGTAAACTCATATATCTCTATAAAATACCATGGCGGATTTTTCGGTTCGTAATAAGGTCATACTTAACAAACCACCTTGGTGATAAAATTCTTTGAAAATACGCTATTTCTCGGTTCTGTGTAAAGATTCAAATCTAACAGGAAACAGCAACATATTTCTAAGAAATGTCTGTTGACTTTGTGGGCCTGTTGAAATCATCGTGGATTACAGTTCTTTATTTCCTTTTTCAAAGTCTTGAAAGAACTTGCTATTTTTAATCTTGCATCCTCTGTATTAAAATTATTATGTATGCACACAAGGTATTCGAAAAATCTTGGCCTCATCTTTTATTATTTAATTACTGCTCGTACAGAGTATAAAATAAACTGCAAGGCTGTGTAAAATTAGGTACAGAATTTGAGGAAATGCATTAATAATTTTAGAGGATTTAAAATCAAGAATTAGAAATGTTAATTTTTACACGGCCACCACGATAAAAAATTTACAATGAGTAAAATGTACTATATATCCTAACTAGGTAATGTACAAAATTCCATACTTGTATCGTAAAATAAAAAAAAAATAAAAATTAAAAAAAAAAAGGTTGAAACAAAGTTAACTAATTATAGATTATAGTCGTAAATTAAAATGTATTTATTACGTTATCATTGTTTTAATACATAATCTCTCTGTATAACCCAGTGGTTCTCCAACTTTTTAAAATTAGGGCGTATTAAAAAGTCTTCAAATAGGTGTAAGCACATTGTTTACAAATTTCTGAAAAATATGTTACAACAATTCAATTAAATATTTGAAAGGTAAATTCCCATTTCCTCGTCATTACATCAATGCATAGAAAAATTCTTCTTATGGACGCAAATATATGTAACGTGCGATTTTGCCAGTTTCCTGAACAGAGATATTCAATATATAGTTTCATTTTGAAAAATGTATGCATTTTATTTGGATTTATTTATTTGAAAATAAGTATTATGTACATAACATCCACTTCAAAAACTTTCTCAAAATAAATAATGTACATAAAATAAATAAATAAATACTTTTTGGAAGAAAATTGCTGTTAATTTACGTAATAATAATGCATTGACAAAAAAGATAGCTAAAAATATAATATAAATATATAATATATTACAATATAAAGTACATTATATACAATATGCATAAGCAATAAAATGGTATTAAAGAATAAGTACATTTATTTTTACACCCCAACACATATTTCTCTGGAATACCACAGGGCCCACACTCAGAAATCCTCTAGGGTGCGCCAGTGAGCCTTGGTACATCTTTTTGAGAACCACTGGTATAATCCATAAAATCTAATCTAGATGTATTGTTTGTGCCATTATGTTTGTACGTTCGTATGAGGGCCGTATAAGAATTTAAAAACTTTAACTCTTGAAACTGAAACCCTGAAATTGTCAACGCTATTCAATATATTTTTAAAAAGTATATTTAAATATAATATACAAATACTTTGCCCAAAATAAACACTACATGAACATGAGAATTTTAGAAAATATATAATATACAATATATTCTTAACTCGAAAAGCCTATTCGATGTGCTTAAAATTTAGTAGTAGAGAAAGTATTTGTACTTGTAAAAAGATAGCTCTGTTTTGAGTACTTTCCAACAAAGTTGAAAAGTGTTTATGACTTCGGCTTGTCTCCCTTTTTGCGTTCTTACTCTCGTAAATATTCATGGGATTCCTTAAAACTGATATAAGTCATTCAAGTTCACTGTGGGATGTTCCTTATTGAAAATGGAATAAATACCACCACTGGTTTGCGTATACTAATACAGGGACATCCAAAAGAATCTCTAAAGCATTGCATTCTGTGAGAGGTATTCCTATATATCAAGTTTTAATACCTTTGTTTTGCAAAAAAATCATAATGAAATTGACATTTATTATTCATATGCCCAAAAAATTGTTTTCTTTAGAATATTAGTATGATAAACATTAAATGTTACAGGGCATCACAAAAATATTCAGACACATTAGAGGCTATAATTGGAAATTTCTAGAATTGTATTTTCATTTTTTATTAAGCGTTTTTAAGACATTTTTACTTCCATTACCTGACTACCGTAGGTAAAGCAAATATTGTACCAAATATATCGTGCAATAATCGGACCAAAAATTCGATATCGAGTTTTCACCTGATTTACATGTTTTAAGGTTTTCTGAGTACAAAAAAGTAGTTTTTGGCAACTGGTCAGTATGTGTGTATGCGTGTGTGGAATCTTATGATATCATATCATATCTCCGAAACTAATAAAGATAGAACTACGAAACTTCAGAAAGGGAGACAATTCTGATTTTTCTAACTTTTGGTGAAAATTGAAAAACTGGTAGCTGGGTATCGGGAACCGGAAGTCCGTATCACAAAAACAGCTCTAACGATTTTCTTCAAAATTGCTATATAAACACTCTATTAGATGTTCTTTCCTATGAGTTAATTGGTTAGTTCAGGAAAATTGATAGACGTACTGATAAATAGTTCAATTTCAGATTTCGTAAGTGCGTTCTTTTGAAAACGGCAGTACGGATTTTTTTTTTTTTTTTAACTCGTTATATTAACCACTTTTTAAATATCCTTTTGTATGCAATTGTTGTTTTTCGGTCAATAATTGAATATGCCAAGTGCTAGTAAAAATCCGCACCTCAAAAACAGGATTTTCTTAAAAATTGTTACATAAAACCATTTTAGATATCCTTTCTCATGTATTACGTGGTTATTACAGGAAAACAGACCAAATGGATGCGGGTTTTTTTTTTCTCCTTTGGTATCAAGTTAAACAACGTGTTGGTAAAAATTGTTACCTCAGAAACATGATTTTCTTAAAAATTGTTACATAAAACCATTTTAGATATCCTTTCTTGTGTATTACGTGGTTATTACAGGAAAACAGACCAAATGGATGCGTTTTTTTCTCCTTTGGTATCAAGTTAAACAATCTATTACTTATTACAAGAAAATAATATATAGCGGCCATCACAAAACGTTCTTTTATATTTTCCTATACGAATTCACTCAGTGCAAATAAGTTATTAAAATGTGTCTTCTATGATGAATGCAGGCGATTTTCATCCCAGAGGAGTATAACGCTAAATGTACAAAGAGAATCAATTTTATGTTTTACAAAATGACATCTGAAAAAATATGTTTTTTTTTTTTCTGTTAAAAATGAAAAAAATCGATAACTTTTATTTTAAATTATCACAGATCTATGGTTCAACTTTTCCTTTTAAAAGCATTCAGAATTAATTTGAAAGATACCCATAGAGAAAATTTGCTTCCCCTCGGGGTCGAAGGGGGGGGGGCGGATTTGCGTGTGTTCAAAAAATTTTCTAGGTGACTATTACTATTATAAATAATTCTTTTACATTTCATAATGATTCGTTAAAAAGAATTCTCACTGAGCGCATTTTTAGAAAATTGTTTCGTATACTGCCATGTTAAAAATTTAGAAAAAAAAATCTGGAGTGACTCCACTCGACCTTCCGAACATTGAGTAATTAACAGTTTTGTAGATAAAGTAAAGAGAGAGGAGTTGTTAAACAAACAAAAGAGAGAAAACCATAATAGAGTTTTTGAGTATTTTTCCCCATATATTACACGATGTTTTATTTAACGCTACTGAACTTTGAGCCCATAGATCATAATGATAAAGAATTTTTCGTTGTGTCCCTGTAAAAATCTATAAATGCTAGATTCACCAAAATGCTTATAGTTAGTGCAACAATGATTTATAATTTTCATATAAATTTTCAGCTCAATTGAATAAGGCGTTTAGATGCTGTCGCACTTTTAAAAATTTGACCCCATAGGCCAATGATAAAGAATTTTTCTTTGTGTCCCTGTAAAAAAACTATAAGTGTTAGATTCTCCAAAATCTATACAGATTGAGTATCTGTGACCTATAATATGTGTATAAATCTTTTGCTCAATTGAATAAGGCGTTCAGGTGCTATCGCACTTTTAAGATTTTGGTCCCATAGGCCATAATGATAAAGAGTTTTTCTTTGTGTCCCTGTAAAAAAACTATATGTGCTAGATTCATCAAAATCAATAGGGTTTGTGCTACGGTGACTTGCAACATGCGTACCAACTTACAGCTCATTCGAGCAAAGCGTTTAGACGCTAGCGTGTTCACTCACACACATACACACACACATACATACACACATACATACACACACACACATACATACATCATCGTAAAAATAGTGAAAACGGACTTAGGGGACCTCGAAACGTATAGAAACATCAAAATCGCAAATTCGGATTTTTGACATGATTACAATACTTTTCTCACTATAGTGTTCGGAAAGTAAAAAAAAATGGGAGGATTTTCACCAGTCTATGTTGACATGTAACTTCATATCGATTTGTGAGAAATTCTGTGCCGTAGTTCAGTTGTCACAAAATTTTGTCTGGGACAAACATTTTCTAATAATGGTCAAAACGTGAAGGGTCAAATAGATCTCTCAAAACGTATAAATTCATCGGAAACTCGAGGAAAGTTTACGAAAGCAATACTGTCTTCAACTGAATAAATAAGAATGTAAAAAATACGCAATGCACTGTCATTTATCTTTTCTTTTTAGGTTGATTTCTTTAGAAATCGACCTATTGCAATCACTTCGTTTATCTATATATGTTACCGTTAAAACTCGAAATCCGTAAATGTGTAGATTACCTAGCTAATCTGCAGATTAACTAAAATGGCCCGTTAAAGTGTGAAATCAAGAGTTTTCCGCATTTTAACTAGGTAATCTGCAGATTAGCGGCTTCTGTGTCGTTAAAGTTCAAATGATTGTTTCGAGCCTTAGTTTTTTTACATTCACTATGACGTCAAACAGTCATGTGATACAGATACGCGAATGACCTTCAAACACAAACCAAAACTTTCATCCTTTCCGCTCCGCTTCCGCTATGATAATTGGCAAACGCAAAACTTGGAGCATCGAAGACATGGTTATTATAGGTTTCTTATCATGACCAACACAATACTTAAAGTAACAAGTAAGTTATAATTGTTTTAATTTTGATTTTATTTCTTCTCTTTTTTAATTCTGTCAATATAAGTTTGATAAGGGTCTGCACTGCATTTTATTATTGAAATCTAATCTTAATCTAAACGCTCTGTCTCCTGAAACTTCATTTTGAATTATGAATATTAAAATTTACAACACAGTAATTATTTCCTCCCGAAATAAAACTATTAAAACACAACTTTTTAAAACTAATTTATTTAAAAATTGATTTAAATTACTATTACTTACTGAAAAAAAAAAAAAGTTTTAATTTTTAACTCTGAAAAATATGGCATTCAATATTATGGCTTTCTTTAATAAATACTTAATATGAAATTTTTTGTTGTTGTTTCTTTCAATTTCAAGTTTCCTTTATATATTTTATATATCATGATTACATTTTTATTTTTATGTTGTTCGCTTTTTCAGATAATTTCGTTGTAGTTTATCACATAAAATGTGTTAATAAAGTTCTTTTTTTTTTTTTTTTTTTTTTTTGTAAAATTAATATATTTGCTAAACTTGTACAGATTTACGTATGTATGCTGCAAAATATAGTTTAATTAAGCATTGGAAAACAGTCATTTTAATTTTCCTGCGGTCTAAAAATTATTAAAGCAGTTTTAATTATTTGAAGTACTTCTTAAATAATGCTTCTGAATTGTCTAATTTAATATTTCTTTATCGAAGTAAAAATTGGTGCATAACTTTTTAAAAAAATAAGTAATAGCAATGTAAGTTGTTAATAAAACTTTTTTTTTTTTTTTTTTAATTTAAAATGGTTAAATATCTTTATTTTGAAAAGAAATCGTTACTGTATTACAATTCTAACATTCATTTATAAAATAGAATTAATTGAAAGCTATTAAAGTTATTATATTTCATATTAAAAATGCATAACATCTTCAGACTTATATTGACAGAATAAAAAAGATGAAATAAGTAAAAAAATTAAAACAAATATAACTTTAAAAGACATAAAAATTAAAACACATACAGATTCAAATAAGTAAAGAAAGAAAGAAAAGGAAATAAAACTATTTTTTTCCCCGAATGAAAAAAAACAAATACAACACAGCGTGCTGTAAAATTTCAACAAAAAGAGATATTATTTTCATTTTAACAAGTGCCTAGTAGGTAATGTGCAGATTACCTAGGTAATTCGCAGATTACCTAGGTAATTTGAGAAATGAAACAATTTTCCTCACTTTAACGGATCGCCCTCGTTAATGTGCAGATTACCTAGCTAATCTGCAGATTAACTGATTTCTGCACTTTAGCGGTAACATATATATATATATATCTATCTATAATGAAAATTTTGTCACCACGATAACTCCCGAAATAATACTCGAAATCGAACCAAATTTGGACAGTGAACTAATCTTATAAATATCTTGGATGAGTTCGTTAACCAAGTTGCTCCGACTTTTTGTTTTCAAGTGGCAGCCACTTGAAAATTTCAAACCGACATTGTAAAAAGCATATTTAAAGCAAGATTTGCTTGAATTTTGATGTAAATACAGGCCACATAAGGATCTCAATGAAGTTTATTAATGAAGTTTATCCGCCATTTTTAATAAAGTGGCAGATATTTAAGTTAAGCGGGACCACTTGAAATCAGGCTACCACTTGAAAATTTAAAATCACTATAACTTCCGAAACAATACTCCAAATCGAACCAAATTTGGATAGCGTCCTATTTTATAATATCTTAGATGAGTTTATTAACCAAGTTGCTCCGACATTTTGTTTTCAAGTGGAGACCACTTGAAATTTTCTAATTCAAATTGTAAAAAGCGTCTTGCGAATTTGTTTGAAATTTGATATAAATATAGACCACATAAGGGGCTCAATGAAGTTTATTAATGAAATTTATCCGTCATTTTTAATAAAGTGGTAGATATCTTAAGTTAAGCGGGGCCACTTGAAATCAGGCTACCACTTGAAAATTTAAAATCACGATAACTTCCGAAATAATACTCCAAATCGAACCAAATTTGGACAGCGTCTTAACTTGTATTATGAATATCTTAGATGAGTTTCTTAACCAAGTTGCTCCACCATTTTGTTTTCAAGTGGAGACCACTTGAAATTTTCTAATTCAAATTGTAAAAAGCGTATTGCGAATTTGTTTGAATTTTGATGCATACATAGACTACATAAGGGTCTAAATGAACTTTATTAATGAAATTTATCTTCCATTTTTAATAAAGTGGCGTATATCTTAAGTTATGTGGGGCCACTTGAAATCAGGCTACCACTTGAAAATTTTAAATCACGATAACTTCCGAAATAATACTCCAAATCGAACCAAATTTGGACAGCGTCTTAACTTGTGTTATGAATATTTTAGATGAGTTTCTTAACCAAGTTGCTCCACCATTTTGTTTTCAAGTGGAGACCACTTGGAATTTACAAATTCAAATTGTAAAAAACGTATTCCGAATTTGTTTGAAATTTGATGCATACATAGTTTATACAAGTGTTTCAAAGAACTTTATTAATGAACTATATCCCCCATTTTTAATAAAGTGGCGGATATCTTAAGTTAAGCAGGACCACTTGAAATCAAGCTACCACTTGAAAATTTAAAACCATAATAACTTCCGAAATAATACTCCAAATGGAACCAAATTTGAAAAGGGGCCTAACTTATCTTATAAATATCTTGGATGAGTTCGTTAACCAAGTTGCTCCGACTCTTTGTTTTCAAGTGGCAGCCACTTGAATATTTCTAACCCACATTGTAAAAAGCTTATTTAAAGTAAGATTTGCTTGAATTTTATGTAAATCTAGACTACATAAGATTCTAAATGAACTTTATTAATGAAATTTATCTGCCATTTTTAATAAATTGGCAGATATCTTAAGTGGGGCCACTTGAAATCAGGCTACAACTTGAAAATTTTAAATCACGATAACTTCCGAAATAATACTCCAAATCGAACCTAATTTGGACAGCGCCTTAACTTTTGTTATGGATATCTTGGATGAGTTTCTTAACCAAGTTGCTCCACCATTTTGTTTTCAAGTGGAGACCACTTGAAAATTTCAAATTCAAATTGTAAAAAGCGTATTCCGAATTTGTTTGTATTTTGATGTATACATAGATTATATAAGTGTCTCAATAAAGTTTATTAATGAACTATGGATTTTCTCGCCAAAAGTCGCCAAGTGGAAAAGTCGCCAAATTTGTCGCCAAATCTATTACCTGCCATATTGGAGCTTTTTAATGCGTTTTTAAGGGAAAATTACGCTATTTTAACGTTAAAACAAACTGGAAATGCAGAAAAGTAATGTTTAATCAACTTACTAAGCCTCTTTGAAAGAATTTCTACAAAAAAGAAAAAAAAAAAAAAAATTCAAATTTGCAACAATATCTTAGATTAATTAGTTCACTGAGCAACTTTCTCTGCCATTTTGATCCAAGTGGCAGCTACTCAATTTTTCAACACGATGACTTTTGATATTCTGAATTAATTCCAACTATATTTGTACAGTAGTCTTATCTCACAAATGCATTTGATACATTTGTCAACTTGGCCCACCATCTTGTTTCCAAGCCACTTGAAAATTTTAAAGTCACATAAAAAAGTTATTTATGATATTTATGAACCGATTTGCTTAAAACCCCATATGCAGATAGCCTACATCAATATTTCTACTAATTCGTTAATAATTTGTAGCCGTGCTTGATACGGAAAAAGAAATCAACCTACCCTTCCGAATAAGCCGGAAGGACTTGTTTACTTTCTTCTATATCCATGAAAAGAAAATATTCGTTTCATAAAAATTTTCGACTTCTGGTTTTCTATGGATTTACACGTTTTGGAAGGTTCTGAACACGATTTGACAATTTTTAGAGAAAATGTCTGTCTGTATATATGTTTATATGACGAAAATTTTGTGTCAACTGTACCTCATGAATTACTGCACAGAATTTCATATAAATTTATATGAAATTTTCTATAACGCTGCAGTTGCACGTTGACATGAATTAGTACTGTCAACTTTTGATAAAAATCGTCCAATAGGTGGTTCTACTATCTTAAAATTTCTTTCATTTACGGGAAGGCTGTATCTCAGCTTATATTGCGTATAATATAGTATACGAAATTATACAAATATAGTTTCAAGGAGAGATGTGTGTAGCTCTTTGAATGTTTTTGAATAAACTTTTAAATGTAATAACAGCTTTATTTTTAACACTTTCCAAAAAAATTTGAACAGTGTTTATGACTTCTGTTTGTTTATCCGTCTGTCCTACTTTAGCTCCCGTAAATATTGATGAAATTTCTTGAAGTACCCCAAGCATTGCGTTCAATGAGAAATATTTCTATAAACCATATTTTAATACCTTTACTTTTTGGCAAATCTTAATGAAATTAAAATATGTTATTCAAATTAACTATCGGATAGTCCCTATTGAAAATCGAGTAAATAGTACCACTGGTCTGTGTATAGGGACACCTGAAAGTATTCCAAAGCATTGCGTTGTAACTTTACTTAATAAAATTGAAATATGTTGTTCATATGTTCAAAAGAATGCTTTCTATAGTATATAGTACAATTAGCATTAAGATTTACAAATCCGCACAAAAATACTCAGCTATATTAAGGGCTATTTAAAGAAAAAGCTGAAATTGCATTTTCATTTTTATTAAGCATTTAAATACCTCCTAACAGTATTTAAGAGTGAATATGATTTAAATCATTGCATCTATTTGTCTGACTGTACGTCTGCCCGCCTCCAGTGTCCGTAAGTATTTTCAGAATTTCTTCAAAATGATATATGTTTTTCAAGTTCACAGTGGAATGTTCTCTATTTAAAAGGACATTAATAGGCCCTGTGCGACTGGTTTGTGTGCATGGACACCAATGGATAGCGATTTATGAGAGACATTTTTATAAATCACATTTAAATAACTTTCTATTGCAAAAGTCATAATGAAACTGACATTTATTGTCAATAAACTGAAATAATGTTTTATACAGAATATAATATGTTTAGTACCTATCACTGTAAAAAATATGTCCTATTTGCTGCCAGAAATTATCTGTAATTTGAGAAAATACGCGTAATTTACGAAAAAATTACGTTGTCAGAACGTATTTTCTCAAATCACAGAGAATTTCTGGCAGCAAATAGGACATATTTGTTACAATGTAGAATTACAGGGCTACATTAAAATCTTCAGATACATTAAGGGCTAAAATTGGCAATTGCTGGAATTGCATTTCCACTTGAGTTAAGCATTTTTAACACTTTGAAACGACTTTCATCCCAGAGAAGTATTTTAAAATTTTAAATTTTAGTAAAGCACTTCAATCAATTACATTCAGTAGAGAAGAATGCATTTGCTTAATTTTAGTAGCCCTGTATAAATTATATATATTCCACCAGGTGCACGCAGTATGAAAGACACATAGTACAACTTGAAATGAACTTTGAACAATTTCCAAGAATAATCCTAATATATCTGAATTATTTGTACACTGTTAACTAGTATGTTGTGGCCACCACAAGACTTTCTTCTATATTTTCCTATACAAATTCACCCAGAAATAATATTAACAATAATAATAATAATAATAATAATAAATACGATTTTTTTTTTCGAAGTTTTTTTTCGTTAAAAGTAAAAAAAATCGATCACTTTGTTTTAAATTATCACAGATTTATAGTTCAACCATTCGTTTTAAAGGTATTGGCGAGACCTTTCGAAAGATACCCATCTTGAAAATTTACTCCCCTCGAGGGGGGACTTCCCCCCCGGGAGGCACCTACACATACAATTTTTTTTCCCAGTTGACTATCTCTATTATAAATAATTCTTGTAAATTTCATAATGATTACTAAAAAATAATTCTCTTTATGCACATTTATACAAAATTTTTTCCTATATCACCATGTTAAAAATTTAGAAAAAGCGGGATGGCAACGCAACCTGTAAGGCAATTTTTACCAGAAGTTTATAGGCACTAATTTATGTCAAGGTGCAACTACATACCAATTTATTAGGGTTGGGAATCGATTAAGAGTTTTAACTGGGTTAATCGTAGTTTATTAATCGGTTAATCGGTCGATTAATCGGTTTCCATTTTTTTTATATAATTTTATTTCAATGATGAATAAATCTCTCATATTGTGTGTATATATATATATATATATATATATATATATATATATATATATATATATATTATTCATAAGTTTGACAGAGAAAAAAATTTTTTTTTTCCAAAAATTTTTGTCTAACCAATTATATCTGTTTCATAGCTGAAATTTAAATCAATTTTCAGAGTAATAATTGGTGACTTTAAGTGTTAATTTTATATAAATATTTTCACTTATTCAATTTTTTTTAAATAAATTAATTTTTTAATTAATTTTAAAAGAAACATTAAATGAATTTACACATATTTTAGTTTTATATTTGCAGGCCTTGCCCATCTCGCTTGTCGCTATTTTAAAATGAATTTTCAAAATTCCGTATCATTATCCTAAAAATCTCAAATTCTTATATTTTAGTTCATCTTTGTCACTTCGGATTAGAACACAGAATGTTTTTCTGTTTTTACTTCAATAGTTATTATCAGCAATTCTGAACAGACAATAAACGCTTGAAGATATTGTGAAACTCTGTTGACATTTCCCCCATCAGAGGGATAGTGGAAATCTCAATCCCTTTTCTTTCTTTCTTTCTTTCTTTTTTTTTAATCTTTAGCATTTCCATTTTTTGAAAGCTTCTTGTTTCCGAGAATACTATTACCCTAGCCAACACTTTCTGTAGAAGGCTACAGACAGGGGTTTTGCTCCATCATGCACCTGAAGCGGCATTTTGTTTAATAACTGTCCTCACCCTTTTCTCTATCAGCAAAAGTGCAACAGCTTCTTTTGAGAGGTTCTATTTTTATTTTTATTTATTTATTTATTTATTATTTTTTTTTTTTTTTTCATTATTTGATGGATGTTTCTGAGAATGTTTGTTAGCAAAATATGTGAAAAAATATTTTGTAGGCAGAACAGCATTTTTACTTTAATTCGTAGTTTGAAAATTTTAATCGGATTTTGAAAAAATTTAATCGAGTTAATCGATCCGATTAACTCGATTTAAAAAATTGATCGGGACTAAGCATTGATCGATTAACCGAACCGATTAATCGATTAATCGGCACAGCCCTACAATTTATATGAAATTCTGTGCGGTAGTTCCTGAGATACAGTTGCCACAAAATTTTGTCACACAGACAGACAGACAGACAGACATACAGACGGACAGATAGACAGACGTTTTCTAAAAATGGTCAAATCGTGTTCTACAGCTCTCAAAACGTGTAAATCCATCAAAAACCCGAGGTCGAAAATTTTTACGAATCCAATACTTTCTTCTATTGAATATAGAAGAAAGTAAAAATTTGGGGTTAGTTTGAAACAAAACTTGGTAGCTGCAACAACCTGATGGTTTAACCTTTTATCATGATTTGGTAATTTTATGTTGAACCAAATATTGGTATAATAATAATAATAATAATAATAATAATAAAAAAAAAAAAAAAAAAAATCCAAAATTCGAACAAAACACACTTTTTTGCTCGCTAATTCTGTTTCGTTGATTTTGATAGAAGGGGCTAAATTTTCTAGGCTCTTATCTTGGCCAATGGGTGAGTTGTTGCACAAAATTTGCACTTTACCCTATGTTTCCGACCACGCTCTTTAATTTAAACTTGATTTGGTTTCAATAAGAATCTTACTGATTCATACTTCCCTTATGAGTGGATGTATGGTAGCTCCAAGTTTTGGTGCAACTTAAATTCAATCACAAAAAGTAGAAAACTTAAAAGTGAGGTTGAACCATATTATGGTATTGCTTATAACTTTACTCCATACAGTGGTTCAAGTTGGAACTGAAATTTTTAACAGTGTATGGCCTTGTAAGTAAATGATGAATGGCTTTCATACCATATAATCCTGTATTAAACATGCTTTTATGCATATAAAAATATGCGTTCATTTCATTTTTAGTGCAGTCTAAAAGTGTTAAATTGTACCTACCATAATTATGCGCATAGATATAATGTGTTTGAATTATCTTTGATCCCTATGCACGAACCATTTTTTCCAATTTCCATAAAAAGTTTCAAGTAACCAACGCCATACTGATTTGAAATACCGAGTTTGGATTTAATGCTAACATTTATTCTGGTTGGTTATGCTAATAATAGGCTGACGCACAGACCAACCGCAGAAAACATGATTTTCAAATAACATCAAAACGTGTAAATATAGCAAAAACTCAATTTCGAAAATTTGACTTAAATACAATAATTTCTATACCATTACATGGGTAAGAGAAAGTAATAAGTGTCGGTTAAAATTGAAATGTTCCTTCGAAAATTTTAAGAACTGGGTGGATAGGCTACGAATAAAACATTATATTAAGTTCAGCTTTTAACTTTTAAAGGAAAAAATCGAGATGCTCTTATTTTTAACGAATTTATAATTTATTTTTCTCCCCCAAAACCCTGAAACTTGCTTTTACATACATATTATTATATCACGTTTTTCTACTTTCCATTATAGCGGTTTTAAGACGCCAAGCATAAAGCATTATTATCCCTTATTTTTGCCATGCTTTTCACTGACTGACTGACTGAGATCAGAACAGTGACCGATCACAAACAATGGGGAAGCGTAGCGTCGTACTCTACGAGCGCCCCTGGTGGAAGGCTTCGCATCAGTGCTTCAGATTAAAGCATGCCATGCTTGGCTATGAATCGCTCGAAATCTCGCGGACAAAAGTCGCTTATATTTTTCTTGATTTATTAATGACATTTCCGGCTTCTGATTTGAATATCTTATAATGTAATACCAGTTTTAAAAAAAAAATATTATTCTCAGGCATTTAGAAAAATTTCAGTTTCTAAGTTTTACAATAATTCAAATACAAATAAATGTACGTGTAAAATAATATGTGTTGATATTACGGATAAAGCACTAAACGTTAAATAATTTTTAAAGATCAAATTATTATTATTATTGTTTGATGGTTAAATGGTCCATAAATAAAACAATTTTGAGTACGCATATTTTATTAGTTTCTTTTTTCTTTTCTTTTCTTTTTCATTTTTTTTTTTTGCTAAAAAGGAAATGAAAAGAAAACAACATATATATGTAATTATTATTTTGTCTATACACTGTAAAAAAATTCTGTAAATTTACTGAAATGTTTGTTCAGAATCTCTGTAAATTTACAATAATTCTTAGTTAAAAGTAAGTAATCAAGATTCTTAATCTTTATTTTAAATTTTTATTGATTTATATTATTTTAACTAGCAGGCATTGCGCGCTTCGCTGGACACTATACTTAAATGAGTTGCCAAATTCCCATATCATTATTTATAACCTAAGTTCTCGCTGTGTTCGGTAGAGGTTTCTCGCTCGCAACGTGAAGAGTCCGAGTCCCCACTGCCTTCGGAAGCAACTTACCCGCTTCTTACTTCCCCTTCCCCAGCGGGTAAGTTCGAAATTTTGCGGAATACCACCAAAGTACATAATGTGTACACTTAATCAACATCCACACACCAAAATTGGCCATTCTAAGATAATTTAAGGCGAATACAAATGGGAAAACGTGTTTTCACACGTGTTTATTGCCCTCCGACCACAAGGGGTAAGGGGGGAATTTGGTAAAATCCCTACAAAAAGTGTCGGACAATTTACAACCAAATAAACAACAATTTACGCACCAAATTTCGTCACCACAGATCCCATAGATTTCCCAAGACAAATTTAGCGTTAAAAGGGGGAGGGGGTGTCTCGACTTTGCTCTTTCGAAACACCTCTCCCCCCCCCCCCAAAAAAAAAAAATAAATAAATAAATAAAATAAATAAATAAAAAAAATAAAAAATTGAAAATTACAAAAAAACGAAAATGTGTTTTTAAAAATATCCTAAAGAATGCACACGGCATAACCTTTGTACCATTTTTGGTAGAGCTCTACTCAAGAATCCGGAATTTCTGAAAGTTTCCCCCGAAAAACGATTTTCCCCTCCCTTCTTTAAGAATCAAGAATTCCAAAATCGTACATAACGCTTTATTTATCTTCAAGCCTAGTCTTCTCATGTGCAATTGTTCACCGTGAAGTAATTTGGGGCCGAGTTATGCTTACAAAATTTTTTTGGGGAATTTCGATAAATCCCGTTATTTTAGGTGTTAGATACATATAAACAAACCAAGCACCAAACTTTCTGACCGCAGCTCTCATAAATTTCCCAGGACAAATTTAGCGCTAAAAGTGGTATCTCGAATTTGCCCTTCGTAACACATCCCCCCCCCTCCCCAACAACAACAACAAAAAAAAAAAAGCAGATCACAAAAAATCAAAAACGTGTTTTGGAAAATATCTTAAGATGACACATGATTGTTTTCAACATCTTTGTTCCATTTTTGCTAGAGTTCTGCTTAAAAACCCGGAATTTGCAAAATTTCCCGCCAAAAATCGATTTTCTTCCTCCCTGCTTTTAAAAATCGAAATTTCCTAAATCGCGATAATGTTTTATTTGTACTCATATGTAGTCTCCCCACGTGCAATTTCTTCACTGTGAAGTGATTTGGAGCCGAGTTATGATGTAACGGGTGTAATTTCGATAAATCCCGCTACATTAGGTGTCAGATACATGTAAACAATCCAAGCACCAAAATTCGTGACCGCAGCTCCCATAGATTTTTCAGGACAAATTTAGCGCTAAAAGGGTTATCTCAATTCTGCCCCCCCCCCTTCATCCGTAGGGGGAAAAAAAATCCAAAATTACAAAAAAAACTAAAAATGTGTTTTTGGATGTATCCTAAGGAAAGTGCATAACTTTTTTCAACATCTTTGTTTCATTTTTGGTAGAGTTCTATTCAAAAATCTGGAATTTGCGAAATTTCCCGCCAAAAATCAATTTTTCCCCTCCCTCATTTAAAAATCGAAAATTCCTAAATCGCAGATAAAGTTTTATTTGTACTCATTTCTAGTCTCCTCATGTGCTATTTCTTTACTGTGAAGTAATTTGGAGCTGTGTTATGGGGTAATTTCGAAAAAGTTAATAGATATAAATTTAAGTTGGGTAAAGATTTAAATTCTTGCCAAGTGCCGTTGAATTCCGTCCTGTCGTTCTCACGTGATACCCGGACAAAAATAGCGTTACAGACATACAGACACGATGGCACATACACACAGAGACAAAATTTTCTGAAGTCATTTATGGCTTTCATGGTGTGTGAAACGTGAAGATATCGCAAAATATTTTGGTTCTGACAAATTTACAGACAAAAATCTGATTGTATTAATATTGATTCTGAATAAAAATTTTAAATGAATGTTTCTACTTAAAAAAAAAAAAAAAACTTTCCAAGTCTCAAATATATTCTCATCAATAAATATCTAAATTAATGTTTGTCATTAAAATACATACATAAAATGGATTTTTTAACATATCCGTTTACTTTTCTCTGTAATTTTACTTATGACTTAAGATAAATGATTACCACGTTACCAGTAGTTTTCTGTAGAAATTTTTAACAGTGTACATTCATTCGTATTATATTCTGCACATTTATGATAAAAAATAAATTACTGTACATTTTCTTTACTATGTTAAGTATAAAAATGTTTACATGTAAAATTTCAAATATTTCACGCACATATTTTTACATAACATTTATTAATGAATGTTAAAAAAAAAAAAAAAAACACGTTAGGAGAAAAATTTAGTTGCAATAGCAATATTTCGTTATAGCATTTTTCTTTTTTTAAAACTAAATTCTGTATTGGAAATCAGTGAAATTACGATTTTTTCGCAATATCAAAAGTTTTAAAGTTTCAACACTTCGTTTCAAAAATACATTCTCAAATGAATAGTATCTATATTGCTATCATTTATAAATTATAAAACAATATTGTTTGTTTTATATTTATATTTAAAACAATAAAAGTAAATTTTAAACACTCTTAATTATAAATCATGATTAAATTTTAATGCATTAAAAAATTTGTTTGCGCATAAATATTTTTAGTAGAATTTTAAACTGCATCAGGTGATTCATTTTACCAAAATTCAAGCTTATGCAAACGCCGTATTTAGTCGAGATGACTATAATTTATTAAGTTTCGGGTTTTGATTTCTCTAACGAGGTTTGGGTTCTGATACGACCGTTTTTTTAAAGCATTTTCCACATAGTAGTATTTTAATTTTTCTGTAGCGTAAACATCCTTTTATGTTTCTATAGAATTGGTTAACTTTCTGGCTTCAAATGTGATAGTATGTAAGATGAATTTCGTGCATAATAATTTCAATTGCAATTGTGAAATTCACTATTGTACGAGGACCATTAGAACTTCTAGTACTATTTAAAATGTCTTGACATTTTAAAACTAGTAAATTATGGCCATCACAAAACTTTCTTCCGTATCATTCTGTATAACAGCGCTATCTATCGGTTAAGATGTACAAAAAACGGATTAATATAGCTTCTCACAATGAAGATATTTACCTAGGCAATCTGGGGGCAATATTAAAATATAAATGCTGTGATATAGCCATAGGGAAAATCGAAGATATAAAATAATCGTAGTGCCATCTGGCGACCGATATGCACACAAATTCAGTCAGTATTCTTCCTCATAAGGGTCATGGCACGTATCAAGTTTTGTACATTTATACACTATAGAAGCTGAGATATAACCTTCCCATAAATGGGGAAAGGCCACTTGTGGATCAATATATATTGGCCTTCAAATGTTATAGTACAGATTGTTTTCTTATTTTCTTCTTTTGCGTATAATTTTGAAACAAATGACCATATAAATATAAAATTTGGATGGCATATTTGTTTCAAAATCATTAACTGATCAATAATTTTAACATACGTAATAATTTTTAAACTGATATAACTTCAACTTTTCTCAACACTCACCAGCCGCTGAGAGGTTCTGTCCTAGAAGCGGTATACGTGAGATACCGGGTTTGATCCCAGGTCGCGCTCGTTGGCTAGCCATTCGGAGTTTTCCGTGATTTTCTCCGAAACTTGAGTAAATACGGGCGTCCTAGGAAGACCTCCACGGAGGGTACTCTTCTTCTGGCCTAGAATCCAACTGCAGCCAATCGATTTTAATCCAAACACCACCATTATTTTTTCTAAAAAGTAAATTCTTTTTTTTTTTTTTTTATTTATTTTAGGAAAAATTAAATGATAAATGATGCTAAGAATTGCATTACAGATAGGTGAATATATACGTGCATCCAAATGTTTGATTAAAATCAGTTTTTTCTTCTGTATTAACTTTTTTGTTCTTTTTCTTTCTTTCTCTTTTTTTTTTTTTTTTTTTTTTTTTTTTTCGTAGGTGAATAACTCATATATACACGCACATGTTTTAAAATTATTTATTAGTATTTTTATTATTTTGAAGATGCTCAAAATTTGCTAATTAAAAATAATATTTTTCCAAAAAGTTCTTTTTTGCAAGAAAAAGAAAAATGAATAGAGGCAGAAAATTCAGAAACATTTGGAGGCATGTGTACCTTCATCTATCTGTAATGCACCTTAGACACCCTTCCTCATTTAGTTTTCTTTGCTAAAATTGTTTAAATTATTCATTTCTTTTCATGTTTACTTTTGAGAAAATTCGAAGTTATATTAGTTTAAAAATTATTAGTTATGTTAAAGTTATATAAAATTCGGTTAATGATTTGATAACGAATATGGCATCCAAATTTTATATTCATATGGTCATTTCTTTCAAAAATTGTGCTCAAAAGGAAACGAGTAAACATGTTATACCTTAACTGTTGTGTTGGAGGCCAATGTACTACTAAGTTGAAGCGACATAGTTTTTCATCATGGCCCCCCAAATATGTCAAGTTATGTGTAGTTATATACTGAATCAAAATCCAAGATAATAATAGCTAACAGTTTTTTGACATGTCTGGTCGAATTATTTATTGCACAGCCCCTTATCCATATTATCATATTTCACAGAAAGCAATTTCTTCTCCCCCCCCCCCCCCAAATATCGTTACAATATCTTCATTCTTGTTCAAATTATAAATGAAAATATGACTTTAACTTGGATTAAAGCATTTTTTATTTTAAACTAAATATATTTACTTTGCAAATCAAGATATAATGATAGATATTTTTCATTATGCTACTTGTACTATCATTCCTTAATGTTTTGGTTAATGTTATGTTTAGACATTCTTTTCCAGAAATATTTTTTGAAACACTCTGTATTTTGGTCTTTGGTATATATTTGTGAAAATTGAGACTTAAAGTTACAGTGATCTTTGTTTCGAATGTGCCATAATGCATAAACTTGCACTGCCAATGTACAATTTCTTATGTACACATGAGGACTTCACAAACATCCATGCCTTACCCGGGATTCAAACCAAGATCCTTTAACTCCAGAAGGCAGATCCTTGCTAACTGCACCCTCGGGACAGCGAACACTAGTCAGGCCTGGTAGAAATTACCTATAATCCAAAAAGATGTAGAACTTATGCAAATATTTAATGACACAACAATTTTGTTTAAATAAATTTCAGTATCGTATAGCATACGTGTTAGATGATGAAGTGTATTTGATGATGTATCACTGAAAAAATTTCTTTGCTTTCTCACCAAATTTTGTTGTGTTCCTCATAATGTTTAGATGAAATATCCCACAACAATCAATAGTGAAATCATCTTTCATTGTTCCCTTAAGATCAGTATTGAATGCGTTCTTCATTGTTCTATTCGTTGGTCATAATTCACCTTGCTTACTAACATTTCGCGCTTTTCCTGAAACATATAAAATACTGACTAATTCTCAAATTATTTTGAATCATGCCTCCTTCCGTATAAGCTTAAATCTGATAGCTGTGAGTGGGAGTAGAAGAAATATTATATATATATATATATATATAAATAAATCAATTGTTAAAAATAAATTCTGATAACCAAATGAATTGATAAAGAAATACACTCCTTCTCATATTTATAAGGACACTTTATGTTTTGAAATAACTAATGTAAAAATAATTGTGAAAAAGATTATACTAAGTGTACCTAATATATCTAGTATTCTAAAAACAAGAACTGCTATATTTTTTTTTAATATGAAACAAAATTAATAAAAAATAATGCAGAATATTTTTTCCACGTTTTTAGATGTTCATAATTATAGGGACAATTAAGATTTTTTCGTTTTATTTAACTTACTAGCGGATAAATTACAGTTGGCATGCGAATTTGTTAACTACTGGGCTAGATTAATTCATATATAAACCTTCAATTTTTTTTTGGACGGACATTATTGATAATTCCTCGAAAAAAAGAACGTTCATGTATTGAAGTATGATAAATGTGTTTTTTAAGTGGGTGGATAATTTCAATCTGCCGAATTTCTAATGAAATTAGAAGATCTAAAATTGCTGAAGGAAATGTGATCAAACGTTGAACTGCTGTTTCGGTAGGAGACAGATCTGATGCAAAATCAGAGTTGTTTTACATAGATCGAAGACTCATAATTCCTCTTACTGTTCTACTCATAATGACTGCTGCTGAATTTGCTCGTAATTTTTAACGAAAGGTTGGGGTCCACATTCTTCTGTATTCAGTAAAAGAAAGTAATGGATTTGTAAAAATTTTCTACTTTCGGTTTTCGATGGATTTACTGATTTTGAGAGGTCTTGAACCCGATTTGAGCATTTTTAGGCAATATTCGTCTATCAGTGTGGGAAAAACAACTCGTGGTAGCTGTAGATAAAAAACGCATGCGCAAAAATTGAGGAAAATTTATATTTAAATGCACATTGGCAAAAATTGGTATCTGTAGACTTTTGATGCATATCACTCAATAGGTGAAGGTGTTGTTCGTTTTTTCGTAGCTTCTAATAACGCAGTATGGGACAAACTTTCATGTAAATGTACATAACTAATGTTATTTTTAATCAATCAACGTGAAATTAAAAAAAAAAATTATAATAGTATAATTATATAATCAACCAAGAAAATTTTTTTGTATTTGTAGGAGCATTGTTTACACCCCTCCTGCTCTGGGGTGTAAATTTTCAATATATTAAAAAAAAGAAAAGAAAAGAAAAGAAAAGAAAAGAAAAACTTGCTGTTACCTTTAAAATGAATGACCGTGTATCCGTGATAATTTGAAACAACGCTATAGATAACTTTCTTTTTTCCGGGAAAAAAAAAAAAAAAAAAAAAAAAAAAAAAAACATTCTTTTGAGGCTATTTTTATTTATTTATTTATTTTTAACAATGCAAAATGCGACCTCTTTGGTCTTAGTTAAGTGAATTTGTATAAATACATATATAAGAAAAATTTGTGTTGATCATAATATGCTATTTTCCAGAACTATCAAGGAGAAAAAAAAGAAAAAATAAGATTCTTAAAACCAATTTAAATTGAAGTAAAATATCTGTCAAGATATCTGATTTTCTTTTAAAATCTTTGTGATTTTATAGCTGCATAACACGTAAAGGGTAAAGAAATAAGTTTCTGAATAAACTTATTGCTGCAGAAAAAAAAAAAAAAAAAAAAAAACTTGCTTTCAAAGCATATCTTTTTTTTTTCTTTTTTCCTCTCAGTAATAAAGTTGCTCTTGATATCTGTAAGTATATATATATTTTTTATAAGTATAATTTATTTTAGTATCTGAAAAAAAAAAAAAAAAAGAAAAAGAAAGCAAGAAAGAAAGAAAAAAAAAAAGAAATGGTTTCTTTTGATGCAATAATCACAATCGTCTTTACTTTTCTAGCATTATAAAATATACGGTTCATTAACAATAGCGAAATGTGTATAACTGAACTGTGGCAAATTGCAGTGCTAGCTCATCTCGATATCTCGATGCGTATGTCACATATTTCGCAAAGCAAAAGATTTTGTGAAACAAAGAATTTTATCAGATGTAGTTAAGATGATTTTGCTATTGGAAAACAGAAAATAGAATTGGCAATATCTGGATTGTATTTTTATGATTGAACATTTCGTTTAGTGGTAATTCGTATATATATCATGCAGAACCTCTTAAAAGAGAAAATTTTATGTTTTATTTTTAAAATATTCTTGGATTTTTTTTAGTATTTTGCCTTCTTTAAAGAGAACAAATTAGGAGGGATAAAAAATTACTTTTTGATTATTATACTTTATCTACTAAATAATAATACAAAGTTTGAAATACTTATATATGAGACATCAATATGAGTATTTTAAACGATCTTTTGTTTGTGTTTCAAAATTATTTCGTCCTAATAATTTTTCTCAAAGTATATTTAATTATTCAGTTTTCTTATAATATATATATATATATATATATATATATATATATATACATACATATATATATCATAGAAAGAAAAAAAGCGAGAGAGAGAGAGAAAGAAAGAAAAAAAGAAAGGAATCAAATTTATCTTTACGACGTTTCATTTAAATAACATTTAATTTATATTGTAAATTTTAGAACTTCTTTCGACTCTTGATCCTTGAAAAATTCCTCTTTTCTTGTCTTTCTTTTCTTTCTTTTCTTTTCTTTTTTTCTTTTTTATCTTTTAATGTTTTCCAGCAAAGTTGAAAAGAGTTTATGACTTCGGTTTGTCTGTCTGTCCATGCTGTAACTTCCATAAATATCTCTAGAGTACCTTGAAATTGATATATGTTATTCATGTTCATTAAAACATGTTATCTATCAAAAATAGTGTAAATATTATCATGACTAGTTTGTGCACAGGGACACACAAAAGTATTCCATTATATTGTATGAGAGGTATTTCTATAAAACACGCATTTTAATATCATTGTATTGCGCAAAATATGTAATGAATTTGACGTATAGTCTTCATATGCACAAAACACGTTTTCTAAAGAATATAGTATGAATAACATTAAGGTTTACAGAGTCACACAAGGGCTATATCAGAGGATATAACTGAAAATTGCTGGAAGCGCGTTCTCAGTTGTGTTACTCGTTTTTAAATCGTTTCGGTTTTGTTTGTCTGTCAGTTTTTTCCGCAATCTATCCTTCCTTAATATATATAGAACACTTTAAATCTGGTATACACGTATTTCTCAATTTATGCATTTTTACTTTTTCTTACCCATAAGGTAAGAAAGTATTGTTTTTGGTTCACATTTATTTACACATTTTGAGGTCCTCTGAATCCAAAAATCATGTTTTTAGCGGTTGGTCTGTGTGTGTGTCTGTTTGTTATCAAAATATCTCAAAAAAAAAAAAAGCAAAAAGTCCAAACGGTATATTAAATGTGTATGATATAGGAATGCTACACTAAACCTTTCGTTGATATCGAAGAAATGGTTCGTGTACAGGGACACTCAAGAGAATTCAAATACATTATTTCTATGGGGGAAATAGCAGGTGAGTAGAGTTTACCATCTGTAGACTAAACAAACTATGCAATAAACCAAATGAAACGAATATATTGTTGCGTACTTGGGGGTTCGTGAGTTGTCTGAGAATGAAAGGCCAAACGTACAAAAATTCAGTAATTTATTCACAGAAAGTTCCAGAAAAATACTGGTCTATAAACCAAGTATCAGCTTCAATTCAAACAGTAAACACAACTTAAACAACAGCTGTCAATAGCAAATCCACAGTACAAACTGTATAACAATAACACTTGAAGCAGGTCTCTCTCAAAGAGGCTCAAGAGCAATGCAAGCACTAGCGAAGCTGGCTGAAGACTGAACTGAACTGACTGCCCTTGGCGAGGAAGCGCTCCTTATATGCTGTTCCATGGAGCCCAGATTTTTCGAGAAAACTCTAGAAAGTGGTCAACCAATCAACTTACAGCTTCCATATTTGGTACATCCCATATAAGGATTTTCTCGCCAAGGTCGCCAAAAAAATCGCCAAGGTGGGAAAAAGTCGCCAAATTTGGCGCCAAATCCATTACGTGCATTACTGGGGCTTTTTAATGCGTTTTTAAGGGAAAATAAGGCTATTTCAACGCTAAAACGACTAGAAATGCACAAAATTAGCACTTTATCAACTTACTAAGCCTCTTTGAAAGAATTTATACAAAAATAAACACAATTATTTACAATTTCGTAACACTGCCCCCCTCCCAAGGACTGCACGTCCCGGGCAGTGCAACCCTTGGTCAAGAGGCGAAACTAAACAAATTTACACAATCTAAAACACAAAAACTAAGTTGCACATAAAGATAACATAGAAATATAAATTAAGTGGCTAATATTTACAAAATTCACAAATATGTACAAATATTTATATACAAATATTTACAGTGCGCATGCGCAAATTTTACAAGTATTTACATTTTAAATTTTAATTTTACCGTTACTTGTGGTACTTGGCTAGCCTATTATAGTGCACCACCTTCGGTTTTGATGAAGGTGTTTTAGTGATCCGCACCACTACATCATTCAGCCTTTTTAAGACTGTGTATGGTCCGTCCCAGTTGCACTGTAGCTTGGGAGAGAGTCCTTTGCGTCGAACAGGATTCCACAACCAGACCTTCTCTCCTTCCTGAAACTCATGTTGCGTAGCCTTTAGATCGTACCTTGTCTTCATTTTCTCCGATGCAATGTGAATTCGCTCCCGAGCAAAGTTGTGAACGTCCTCAAATCGTGCCTGGAGATCTTGGATGTACTCCTCGGGCGATGAAGGCGCATCGGGTGGACAACCAAACAGGAGATCACAAGGGAGACGAAGTTCACGTCCAAACAGCATCTGGGCTGGAGTATAGCCGGTGGTTTCATGGACAGCACTTCGATAAGCCAGCAGGAACAATGGCAACTTCAAGTCCCAATCTTGCTGGTTCCTTGATACTAGAAGGGAGAGGTTATTCAGGATGGTACGATTGAACCTCTCGACCATGCCGTCCGACTGGGGATGTAAGGGTGTTGTCCGGGTTTTGTCTATGCCGAGTAGTTCACACAGTCCTTTGAAAACATCAGAGGTAAAGTTCCTACCTTGGTCGGTATGAAGTTGTAGGGGCGTGCCGTACCTTGACACCCATTGCTGCACTAGGACTTCTGCGACTGTGCATGCCTCTTGATTGGGAATGGGATATGCCTCAGGCCACTTGGTGAAATAGTCCATCACGACGAGGATGTATTTATTTCCACTGGAGGTCCGTGGCAAAGGACCCAAGATGTCGATTGCAATCCGTTCAAATGGTGCTCCCACGTTATACCGTTGCAGTCTTCCTCGACTTCGCTTCTGCGGGCCTTTACGTGCCGCACAAGCATCACAGGATTTACACCATTTCTCCACATCCTCCTTTGCCTTGCACCAGTAGAAGCGTTCCCGAACTTTCTGCAGAGTCTTCATTACCCCAAAATGGCCTCCGGTAGAGCTACTATGCAGTTGTTCTAAAACAGCTGGAATTTTTGATCTTGGTAATAAAATCTGCCATCTGAAGCTTTTTCCATCATCAGATTCCCACTTTCTGTATAATACGCCGTTTCTGATATGAAGAGAGTCCCAAAGTGCCCAATAACTTTTCGTAATGGGACTAAATCTGGAAATATCCTGCCAGGTAGGTCTGTTGCTGGTCGTCTCCTTCAGCTGTAATATTGGCTTTATGTCAGGATCTTCCAACTGGGCTTGTCTAAGTTCTTCGTCACTCCAGGGATCGGGATCTTGATCTGATGGTGTTGAGACAGTAACTTGGCAGGCAACCGGATTTATCGGCAGGTATTTCTGTTCGGCTCTAGAGCAGTACTTGCAGCTTTCCGAGCAGGGCTTCCGTGACAAGGCATCTGCATTACCATGTAGAGTCCCTTTACGATGACGTATCTCAAAGTCATATTCCTGCAGGCGTTGTATCCACCTGCCAATCTGTCCTTCCGGGTTCTTGAACTGGAGCAACCACGTCAAAGATGCATGGTCAGTCCGGAGCAGGAATCTTCTGCCATAGAGGTAATGATGGAAATGTTCTATGGCTTTTACGATGGCGAGTAGCTCTTTCCTGGTGGTACAGTAATTTCGCTCCGGTTTAGACAGGCATTTACTCCAATAGGCAATGACATGTTCTTGACCATCAATTTCCTGCGACAGAACAGCACCGACACTCTCATGGCTGGCATCTGTATCAAGTATGAACTGTCTGTCGGGCTGTGGATATGTCAAGATAGGCGATGATGTTAAGGCCTCTTTAAGTCGCTTGAACGCATTTTCATATTCATCTGTCCACAGGAACTTCTGTTTGGCTTCCGTCAGCTTGTGGAGTGGTCTGGCAATATTTGAGAAACCCTTGACAAACTTCCTGTAGTAAGTGCATAACCCCAGGAAACTTCGTAGTTGGTGTACATTTTCAGGGCGACTCCAGTTCTCGACTGCAGAGATCTTCTCAGGATCAGTTCTCACACCTTCGGCAGAGATGATATGGCCGAGGTAGCTCACTTCACGACGGAACAAGTTACACTTGCCTGGATTCAATTTGACGTTAGCCATTCTGAGTTTCTCCAGCACCTTTCGGATATTTCGAAGATGGTCTTCAAAGGTGCGCCCCACAATGATAATATCATCCAAATACACCAGACAGGCTTCATAGGAAAGTCCTTTCAGCACTGTCTCCATCAGGCGTTCGAAGGTGGCAGGTGCATTGCATAATCCGAATGGCATAACTTTAAATTGCCACAGTCCTTGTCCCGTGGTGAATGCAGTCTTCTCACGATCATCAGGATGTAATTCTACTTGCCAGTAACCGCTCTTCAGATCCAAAGTCGAGAACCATTTATTGCCAGCAAGTGTGTCTAATGTGTCGTCAATTCTGGGAAGAGGGTAACTGTCCTTCTTCGTGATGTCATTCAAACGACGATAATCCACGCAAAATCTTGTTGAACCATCTTTTTTTCGCACCAGTACTATGGGAGAGGCCCAAGGACTCGTTGATGGCTCGATGACATCATTGTGCTGCATTTCACTTAGAAGTTCAGTGACCTCTTCCTGTTTAGCAAAGGGAAGTCTTCTTGGACGTTGTTTGATTGGAGGATGATTTCCTGTATCAATTCGGTGCTGGGTGATGTTCGTTCTCCCGACGTCTTCAGGTGTTCGAGAAAAAAAGGTCTTTAAATTCTTGGAGTAGCTTCTCCGCAGCACATCTCTGTTCCTTTCCTAACTCTGCATTCTTGAGTAATTCCGTTATTAATTGTTCAGAAGACTTGGATTCAGTTGATTGCGTGGGGCGGTTGATGCATGTTACAGGAGTGCAGGCTGCTAACACCTCATCCTTCTTCACTGTTCGGACCTTATCGCTGATGTTTGCGACTCTCACAGGAATAGTACTTTTTGAGAGATCAACTAGAGATGAAGCTACCAGAACTCCTCTTGGGCTATTGTCTGTATTCGGGTATTCAATCAGTCCATAGCGGAAGTATTGCTTTGTAGGTGGTGTTCCTGAAACTATTGTCTCTGTGTGTGGAGGGATGGAAATTTCAGACTTGGCTGTTATCTGGCAAATTGTCTGAATGTCTTGATTTTCAGTGTTGAACACTGCGATGTCTTCCGAACTCGAATGCAGTTCATTATTCTTGAAGTCCAATTGAAAGTTAAATTTTCTCAGGAAATCAATTCCAATGATTAAAGGATCTCTTATATCAGCCACATATGCCATATGATGGTAACTGGCATTCCCAAAAGTGATAGCCAAGTTCATTTTCCCATATATTTTGATTTCGTCTCCGGTCACAGTCTGGAGTTTAACACAGGGCGGCGTCCAGATGATCTTCTCTTTTAGTTCTTGAGCCAAATCCGTTCTAATGATGGTCACGTTGGCTCCCGTGTCCAGAATCATCCGGCAGGTGGCGTTGTTGACTTGGCCATAGACGTGAAGTCCATTATCGCCGCCACTCGTCGATGAAACATGAAATACTGTAAATTGGGGCTCTTTAATTTTAGGCAACCTCCGCCCCGCGAGATGGCCTCCTCTTAGTTTCCCTGCTGTGATGGTGAAGCCGGGTGATTTCCTATAGTTGGTCGTACGGGGCAGTTCCTCTTCACGTGACCATCCCCTCCACAGCCCCAGCACTTTATCTTCCGGTCCCTTATTTCCTTGTTATTCTCCAGGCTGCGCAATCTCTTTAAGATCTCTTCGATACTTCTCTTCATTTCATTTTCACCAGCAGGCGTATCGTTTAAGGAGACTGCTCTTATGGTATGGCGGTCTTTCCGGGAGGCTTGTTGGGCTGCCTCTATCCTAAGTGCATAGCCTAAAGCTGATTCTACGTCTCTGATGTTGGAGAGTCTCAGCGCTTTTTGAATTTCTGGATCCCGAACAGCATCGATAAAGTACTGAAGAGCTAAGTCGTTTCGAGTGTCAGCTTGACAGTCTGAGAATGCTAGGTGTGACAACCTCTGAATGTCCGCTGCCAGCTCTTGCAAACTTTCGCCCGTTTTCTGGTAACGGGACTTTAGCTGGAGGCGACTATAGTCCTTAGAACACTTCTCTCCGAACCGTAGCTCCAGTGCTCTAGTCAAGGCCTCGAAGTCGTTCCTTTCTTCTTTAGTAACATTTCTCAGTATTTCGGCTGCATCTCCCCGTAATGCTGCTGCTAAGTGGACTGACTTGGCGGTAGAGTCCCAGCCGTTAGCTTCAGCTACGATGGAAAACTGCGTTTTATATACATGCCATGAGGAACTGCCGTCGTAGGTGGAAAGCTTAATAAATTCCTGATTCTGGATTCTTCTCTCTTTCTTTTCAGTTTCCTGGGGCAGGGATTCTAACTTTTCTTCCACTTTCCTCTCCAGATCTTCTTCTTTTCTCTTCAGTTTACCTTCTATCTCTGAAAACCTTCCTTTCAGCTCTTGATCAAAGTTTTCTTTAACTTTCTCCTCGAAACTCCGTTCTATTTTCGTAACACTCTCTTCAACCTTCATAACATTTTCTGCTATCTTCATAGCTTTCTCTTCAAAACTTTCTTCTATTTTCAAAACTTTCTCCTCAAAATTTTCTTCTATCTTTATAACTTTCTCTTCAAAATTTTCCTCTATCTTTATAACTTTCTCTTCTATTCCATCCATTCTATTTTCCATCACTGTTAATTTACCCTCGATTGATTCTTTCACCGTTGAAAGCTCTCTCTTCATCTCATCTTGGTTAGATTTAATTTCTTCGGTCAAACTGGCTTCCATCTTTTCCTGAACTGCTTTCATTTCCTTCATTTCTTCAGTCAAGCCGTCTTTCAATTCTTTCTGTCCGGCTTTCATTTCATTCATCTCGTGACTCAGGCTATCTTTCATCTCTCTTTGCGATGCTTCCATACTTTCTTTCATCTCTCTTTGCGATGCTTGCATACTTTCTTTCATCTCTCTTTGTCCTTCCTTCATTTCATTCATCTGGGTAGCTAAGCTTTCTAGAAGTTTCTTCATCTGTTCCTCCATAGCTCTAGTTATAACCATTCACAGACAAATCCCACTTCTGACACCAGAAATGTTGCGTATTTGGGGGTTCGTGAGTTGTCTGAGAATGAAAGGCCAAACGTACAAAAATTCAGTAATTTATTCACAGAAAGTTCCAGAAAAATACTGGTCTATAAACCAAGTATCAGCTTCAATTCAAACAGTAAACACAACTTAAACAACAGCTGTCAATAGCAAATCCACAGTACAAACTGTATAACAATAACACTTGAAGCAGGTCTCTCTCAAAGAGGCTCAAGAGCAATGCAAGCACTAGCGAAGCTGGCTGAAGACTGAACTGAACTGACTGCCCTTGGCGAGGAAGCGCTCCTTATATGCTGTTCCATGGAGCCCAGATTTTTCGAGAAAACTCTAGAAAGTGGTCAACCAATCAACTTACAGCTTCCATATTTGGTATATCCCATATAAGGATTTTCTCGCCAAGGTCGCCAAAAAAATCGCCAAGGTGGGAAAAAGTCGCCAAATTTGGCGCCAAATCCATTACGTGCATTACTGGGGCTTTTTAATGCGTTTTTAAGGGAAAATAAGGCTATTTCAACGCTAAAACGACTAGAAATGCACAAAATTAGCACTTTATCAACTTACTAAGCCTCTTTGAAAGAATTTATACAAAAATAAACACAATTATTTACAATTTCGTAACAATATATATATTTATATGCGTAAAAACATGTTTCGTGTAGAACATGGTATAGAAATCATTCACTGTTTGTTTACAGGGCTACACAAAAGAACTAGATTATAGTGCGACAATACTTGAAAATTGATGGAAGTGTATACTTCAGGTTGTGCCGTGTGTTATTAATATAGGATTATACTTATATGCACCCTGTGATGTGTACATAACTTTCAGAAGCTATACAGGACTGCCAATATTTAAGCCATAACATTCTTTTTTATTATATAAAAGGTAACAAACCACTTTAAAACACGTGTATTTACGTGTTTTAAAGTGGTTTGTTACCTTTTATATATTATATATACACGTGAAATGTTTTCTAATTTTAAACTTTTAATAGTTTTTAATCTTAATTCTTTTTTATTGTTAGTGGAAGCGCTTAACTATAATATTTTACCATGTCCAGGAAAGCTGCTCAGAAATTGAAATTAATTTCGCATAGCTATATGGTAAATAATGCATTTTTTTTAAAGATAAATATTCCTCGCTTGCGTTTATTGTATATTTACACGTTTTGAGTTTTCCTGAATACCGAAGTCAAATTTTTAACGTTTAATCTTTGTCTGTGTATGTTAGAGTAAATTAAAAACAAATAATTTCAGGCAATCAAATGTTGTATTTGGAAGTTAACACGTTTGTTACTAGAAAAGTTTGATTAAGATTGATAAGTTTCAAGGAATGTTGCGTGTGAAAGTTGTCTGAATAATTTTAAATAAACTTTTGAATTTAATAACAGATTTGAATTCTATATGAATGTAGGTAAAGTAACGAAACGGGGGGGGGGGGGGTTCAGGGAGACGGTTATCCCTCCCCCCTCACATAGAATTATTTGTGAAATAAAGCTGTTCCGAAACCTGATTTGGATTTTTTTAAACATAGCTTTGCATAATAGTACTCGTTATCTTACCCCTTAATTTCCAATCTGTATTTATAGTATTAAATTTCGGGTAAGAGAAAGTCGTGTGAGTGACATACCAGATTATTTTTATTGGGGTCTTTATTTTATGCGTAAATTAAAACCTTTTTACACTCATTTTTAAGACCACTGAACTCTTTTATTGTCAAACTCTATTTACGCGACTTTCATTCTCGTAGTCGTAGAGTACATACTCCGCGTAAATGTAAGTACGGAAGTATGATATTCAAGTTCACTATGGCATGTTCTCGATTGAAAATAGTGTAAATAGCTCAACTAATTTGTGCACAGAAACATAAGAAAGTTTTCCTATGCACTATAGTATAGTCTACATTCTATACGAGTATTTTAAAAGCATATTTTAATATTTTTATACTGCACTCAACCTGACGAACTTCGTATAAATTATTCAGAAATACAAAACTATTTCCCCCCCCCCCCCCTCTCCCTGTGAAGCAGGTATGATTAGCGTAACTGGTTGGTTTACAGGGCTTTATAAATGCGTTTAGATACATTATGAGATATAAATGGAAATTGGTCAGTGTAAATTTGCAGTGTCTTGAGGATTTCAATTCATTTTATTTTATTTTTTTAGTACAGTGAAACACATGCAAAATTTAGATGATACACAGGGATTGCGAAAGCAAAGTTTTTAATGGTTTCTCTTTAGAAATAACGCTTTAAAAAGTGCTTTATGAAATTCCTCTCCCCTTAGTTAAAAACAAAATATTGTTACAACGGATTAAGTCTTTTCCCTGCCTCAGTTGACCTGTTGCAGTGAAAGTAGTTTTACAGTCAAAGTGAAAATAAAGAGGCACTTCATTCACTTTCAGTGAAGTCAGCCTTGGCGACAAACTTGGCGACCAAATTTGACGAAAAATAGTAGTTTAAGGTTCCAGAAGTTCCGAAAGTCTACAATGAATATCAGTGGAGACCTAGAATTTTCCGTGAGTTTCTGAATAGAATTTTCGGCAAGCCCTATCACTAAAAGGTGTAAATAGGAGTGAGTTGGCTTCTGCGAGAGTATGTGTAGTCACTGCTATTCAAAGTTTTTCAGAAACCTATCCTGAGCGATTGCACTTTGGAGGTTGTGCTTTAAGGAACAGCACTTTGTTCGTGATCTAGCGAAAATTTCTGCTTTGAAGTATTTGATGTTATCTGTTTTACTCCCGTGGAACCATTGATGGTTTTCTTGGACTATTCCAAAACATTTGTCGAGTAGTGATTTTTGTGGTACGAGTGACAGCTTCATTGGATTGTTTTCAGAATATACGAAGAAATAACTGTACTATTGGACTATTTTCGAGATTATTTGTTGTAATAACAGTTTTGTTATACAAATTCAAGAAGTTATGTTGAATAAAGAACATTCATCGACTAGAACCTGCTTATTTCTTTACGAACTATTTTCTCCCACAAGAAAGTCGACAATTTTTTGTAACAATGCAGTTTTGCAACCTTGCTGTTTTTAGAGGTTTGGGGTTACACAAAAACAATCATTCTCATAGTTTTCTTTTTAAATGAGAAAAAAGTATAAAAATATTTTTAAAGAGTTTTCTTCCTCGTTAATTAAAAACAAAATGCATTTTAATGTGTAATCATGGAAGTAAAATATATTGAAAATGAAAGTTAAAAGGTGTACTAGATAAGTACAATTGGAATATGTATTTAGAATCTATGTGAATTGCATAATTCTTCTTTTTCTTTTCTTTTTTTTCTGGTAAAAAGATAGATTGTTAATAAAAATTAATAGTAGAACGATCTGGTATATATAATTGAAGATTTCAAATTTACGTAAATCTCTACTTGAAATTTTCATTTGTCAAATGCATTGGAAAAAAAAAAAAAAAGAAAAATCTACGACTGGCATTTAGAAACTAAATTACGTTTTTAGTAAATATAATTTCATGTCATCCTTATAAGTTGTATACTTCCTTTTATTGCTAGCAAGTTTCAAACACCCCTATTAGACTTCTAGACCGTATTCCTATATTATCTTTGTCAAATTTATTTAAAAATCTCTGCAAATAAATGCGATCTCAAAAGGCGAGCTTCAGTAACTATAATCTTTGCTTATGACCCAATTGTAAGAAATCCAGCGAGAATTTTTTCCAATACGAAGGATTAGTAATATTTATACTATTATTTTACCTTCTAGAAAAATATAGACTATAGAAATTCTCGATCATTTCGTCTATCCAGATTATATGTTTATTTTATACGCATAGATCGTGAATCTATATTTCTAGTTTAGGGTTCCAGAAAATAACTAGTACTTATTGGTCTAGATGGAGGCGGTATATATTTTTTTTTCTCGCTGTAGAAAATAAACTGTGGCTCTAATAAAAATAATTCCATGTCATCCTTAAAAATTCTAGTTCCCTTTTCTAATGAGTTCTAGAAACTCCTATTAAAATTCTAGAGCGTTTTCCTGCACTATCAGGGTCAAACTTATTTAAAAATCTGTGCAAATAAATGCGAACATAAGACACGAGTTTAGTAATTATAGTTCTAGTATAGTTTATGAATTAATTCAAAAAGTCAAACGAGAATTTGAATTTCTCACAATACAAAAGATTTATAAAATAATGTATCGTTTCACCATGTAGAACAGTACAAAGAAGAAATTCTCGCTTCCTCGATTATTACTTATGCGCATAACTCGGAAATCCATATTTTTAGTTTAAGGATTCAGAAAATAATTACCTATTCATTCTAGATGAAGGCGGTATATATATTTTTTTCAGTTTGGTTTGCTAATTAAAATGTCATATTTATACTGGTTGTCATATATATATATATATTTGATAAATATAAATATGATATATATATTATACTTATAAACAGATCAGGGTTATGAAATCGACAAATTTCTTTCTAATTTAAAATCTATTTTATATAAATTATACAAAAGTAAGTTAATCAGGTGTCAAATAAGAGAGAGAGAGAGAGAGAGAGAGAGACGCTAAAATGAGCCAATTAAAGTTTAAAAAAAATTTACAGATTCACATGAACTTGCATTAATAAAAATAATATCTGATTTAATTTGAGAAAAACTGATTTCAAAAACAAAAAAATTAAAAATAGTTGAAGAATTTAATTTAATTTCCGTTTTAGTAGGATTTTCTTTGTTCTTTGATATATACTGGCAAATGCTGAAAAATAAAATACTGCTTAATTTATATAAAAAACAATTCCTTTGATATTACATCATTAGAGGACACTTATCATAAAGATTACAAAATTTTTTCGTATAAATATTAAATGTTCTTTTTTCCATAATTGGAACACCATCATAATCCCTTTCCTTCTTAGCCTTTCTTTTGATCACCTATACCTGTTTATCGGAATATAAAAATCAGTCATGAAGTATTATGGTAGATTAGGCGTGGTGTACCGAAATTCCGCTGATTGAAGAAAAGATGGCATGAAGAAGTAAAAACAAATACCTTTCTAAAGGTGGGGCACAAGGTCATGGGTGTTGTTATGAAAGTGACAGCACAACAGATGGTGTCGTCTAAAAAAACTGTACACAATCGGAGATGGAAGTTCGAGGTGGCACATTTGATGCGTGTCATTTGACGCTGAAGTCCATTGTTGGGAAAATATGAAAATATGTGCTGTTTCCCGTGCAGCTTTGTGAGGATTTGATGAGTGTCGTCAAGTACGAAGGAAATTTGATTCTTAATGTACCTAGCAAATAGACTCAAAATTTAAAAATAGTTGATGAGAAATTATATTAACGCTTTTTTCTTCAGAGATAACATGACAGAAAATAATAATAATATGGTTTTAATGATATCAAAATGAAAATAGTAATTTACTTCATCGAGAAAAAAACATACCGCCTCCATCTAGAACGAATAAGTAGTCATTTTCTGAAACCCCAAACTAAAAATATAGATTTACAAGCTAGGCGTATCTCTATATGGTAAAAAAAAAAAGTTACTGCCACTGCTGTCTTTTTTTTTTTTTTTTTTTTTTTTTTTTGTCTGCGACCGATCTCTTCGTGAACAAGAGGCTCCTGAGCGTCGCAAAACGTACTAATGTTTGTTGAATAATCCAAGGAACATGTTTATCTTTGTAAGAGATTTCCATCGCCACGAAGTTATTAATTAAAAACCTTTCATTAGGTACTCTAATGGCCAACTTGTAAATAGTTTCTCCGAGCACACCCGAAAGCCTTCTGCAGAAAGAAGAAAGGTAGGTATAAAATTTCTTACGTTTTTGAAAAGCGATCCTTTCGTAACGAATCGGGATATGCAAAATACGTTTGTAACATTCGAAAGAGCGTTTATTTTTTATTCTAACGGTGTGAATAATTATTATTTTTAATATAGATTTTGTATATTTAATAAAATAAAATAAAATATGTTCGAAATTCCTCTTTTTTTTGAGCATCTCTTTTTGAATCGTCCTGTACGAAAAACTAAACGATCAATTTTTGAACAAAATACGGATCAGCGATTCCTATTTTTAAAATTTACGAAACATGAAATTTTTCACTAAACATTTTTTACTCAAAAGGTTTTCGAGCTGTTCTTCTTCTTCTACTTCTTCTTTTTTTTTTTTTTTTTTTTTTTTTTTGTATTTAGATCTCGACGAGAGGAACAAACCATAAAAAGACTGAAAACCCATTGAAAATATTTCGCGTGTATAATTCTTTCCGAATCGCGCGCATGGATTTTGCAAAATTCTCATTTTGAACTCTTTCTTTTTAAGCTTTGTTTTAAAATTCTAACTCCGTGTAAACGAATACAGAAAAAAGTTTGCACCATTTGAAAACACCTTTCCAACAACGGATTACCTTTACCAAAAAAAAAAAAAAAAAAAAAAAAAAAAAAACCCTCTAAATTTTCTGATTTTTTTTTTTAATCTTATATTCGTTTATCTCTATTTGAATCGCCCTGTGCGAAAAACTAAACGTTCAGTTTTTTAGCGAGAGGTATCACCAGAAAGACTGTTTAATCCTCTTTGCAACCGTATCAAACTGAAGCAAAATACGGATTAGCAAGTCATATTTTAAAAATTTATGGAACATCTCAAAATTTTCACTAAACATTTTATAACTCAAAAAGTTTTGGAGATAAATGAATATATATGCATATCGATGAGAAGAATAAACCCTCCAAAGATTGAAATCCGATTGCAAAAATTTCGGGAATTATTAATTATTTCGTTAGTCGCAACATGCAAACTATGCGAACATCTCATTTGGAATGGTACTTGTCGGCTTTCATATTTAAAATCTGCGAGCGGAAGAGTGCACATGTAGGTTTCTGAAATCAGGAAAAAATCTTTTTCCTGATTAAGGTATCATAGTATTCTGAAATGTGAAATGTGAAATGGGAAAAAATATTGAAATTTTCAAACTTTTTCAAATATTAGCCGAATTAGATAGAAATTAACTATCGGTCAGGACAACACACAATAAGACTACAGTTCAGTTTTCATCAAAATAGGTCTATAAGCCAAAAAGTTACAATTTTATTGCAAATTAAAAAAAATTCTGACTTCGTAGTGATTATGTGACCGACAGACGATATAAGACTAATTTTCTCTTTTGATTTTCAGCATTTTAAATTCAGATACGCCGTTGAAATTTCGTTCTTAGATGTTTCCAGAGGTAGGGAATCAATTTAGAATACTTGGGAGAGTGTTGAATCATTATGGAAGAGGGAGACGAGGGGGCAAGGAAAATTGTGAACAAAGTGACATAGAAATATTTTTTACTAGAGATACAATTTAATTCTAATTCACGGAATTTTTTACAGTGTTTATTTCTGCTTATAAAAACAATTTAAAGTGGATTATTTTCAGGGGAAATTATCATGATAAAATCTCTTTACGTATAAATAAATTGTAAACAGATAAATAAAATTTATTTCAAGAAATGTTATTTTTAAAAGTAGAGCTTATCACATTCTACATAACCATTCTACAAGACAGTGGCTTTCACAGAAAAATGTTAAAATTTTTGAATGGCCCAAAGATATAAACCCGAGGGAGAATGTCAGGAAAATTTTAACCTCTCAGGTTTACAGTAATGGAAAATGGAGAGCAGTATGACTTTATTGAAAAACTCCAAGAGGTCATTGACAAAGTACTATATGCATTCTTTCTTATCAAAAAACTTGTAAAGTCTAAAACTAATAATTTTGATGGACGCACGTTTATTTCAATTAATCCGAAGTTACGGAAAAGTAGTGTGTATGAAAAAGTTTTGTAAAAATGATAAATTAAGTTCTTTTTACCATTATGCACAAATTTTTATGACAGTTTTGTTTGAATATATTTTAAGTTATATTTTTTTACAGTTATGTAATTTATTTTTTCAACTTTTGATATCATTTAGCGAAAGGAAGTTACGATTTGCAAAATAAGAAAAAAAAAAAAAATAATAATAATAATAATAAAAAAATAAATAGTTATTTATTCTAAAATTTTATTAATCTTTAAAAATCGACATTTTATGTATTGTACTTAAACTTTTGAGACGAACTGTATCAAACTTGAAGCCTGATTTAGAAAATTCTAGATATTGGCACAACAGGTTTATAAAGGCTCCCTTATCTCAAAAGGTTATTAAATTTGTGTTTGAGAAAAGTGACAACGAGAACAATAACTAGTATATTGTGGCCACCACAAGACTTTCTTCTATATTTCCTATACAAATTCACTCAGTAACAATATTAACAACAACAAAACAAAAATTGTTAAAAGTAAAAAAAATCGATAACTTTGTTTTAAATTATCACAGATTTATAGTTTAACCAGTCATTTTAAAGGTATTGACGAGACCTTTCGAAAGATACCCATCTTGAAACTTTACCCCTCCCCCCCCATAGGGGGGGAACCGATGTCCCCACATGCACAAATTTTTTTTCCCAGTTAACTACTACTATTATCAATAATTCACATTAATTTTACAATCACGAGTTTAAAATAACTCTCATTATGTACATTTATACGAAATTTTGTCCTATACTGCCATGTTAAAAGTTTACAAAAAATGCGATCACAGCGCCACCTTTTGAGCGATTGATCCCCAAATCTAATCAGCACCAGTTTATGTCAGGGTGCAACTAAATACCAAGTTTGGTTAAATTTCATTCATTGGTTCGTGAGCTACAACGTCCACAAAAAAGTGATACAGACAGACAGACGGACAGACATTTTTAACTAGTATGTTGTGGCCACCACAAGACTTTCTTCTATATTTACCTATACATATTCAATCAGTAACAATATTTAAAAAAAAAAAAAAAAAAAAAAAAAAAGTACGATTTTTTTTTTTTTTTTTTTTTTGTTAAAAGTAAAAAAAAATAATAACTTTGTTTTAAATTATCACAGATTTATAGTTCAACCATTCGTTTTAAAGGTATTGACGAGACCTTTCGAAAGATACCCATCTTGAAAATTTATCCCCCCCGAGGGGGTACTTCCCCCCCAGGGGGGAAGCGATGCCCCCCCATTCAGAAAATTTTTTTCCTAGTTACATACTACTATTATCAATAATTCATATTAATTTTACAATCACAAGTTTAAAACAACTCTTATTATGCACATTTATACGAATTTTTGTCCTATGCTGCCATGTTAAAAATTTAGATAAAATGCTATCACAGCGCCACCTGTTGAGCTATTGATCCCCAAACATAATCAGCACCAGTTTATGTCGGGGACCAACTAAATACCAAGTTTGGTTAAATTTCGTTAAAAAAAAAAAAAAAAAAAATGCGATTTTTTTTCTGTTTTGTTTTTTAAAAGTAAAAAAAATCGATAACTTTGGTTTAAATTATCACAGATTTATGGTTCAACCATTCGTTTTAAAGGTATTAACGAGACCTTTCGAAAGATACCCATCTTGAAACTTTGCCCCCCCGGGTGGGAACTTCCCCCCCCCCGGTGGGGGGGGGGAAACCGATGCCCCCACATGCACAAAAATCTTTTCTTAGTTAACTACTACTATTATCAACCTGATCTTTCGAAAGATACCCATCTTGAAAATTTACTTCCCCGGGGGGGTACTTCCCCCCCAGGGGGGGGGGAACCGATGCCCCCACATGCACAAATTTTTTTTCCTAACTAACTATTACTATTATCAATAATTCATATTAATTTTACAATCACAAGTGTAAAATAACTCTCTTTATGCCCATTTATACGGAATTTTGTCCTATGCTGCCATGTTAAAAATTTGCATAAAATGCGATCACAACGCCACCTATTGAGCGATTGATCCCAAAATCTAATCAGCACCAGTTTATGTCAGGGTGCAACTAAATACCAAGTTTGGTTTAATTTCATTCATTGGTTCGTGAGATACAGCGTCCACAAAAAATGATACAGACAGACAGACAAACATTTTCTAAAAACTATTAATTCGTGTTCTCCACATCCCAAAACATGTAAATCCATCAAAAAGTGGACTTCGAAAATTTTCGCGAATCCAATACTTTCTCTAACATATAGGAGAAAGTAAAAAACTATCAATTCGTGTTCTGGACATCCCAAAACGTGTAAATGCATCAAATAACGGAAGTCGAAAATTTTCATGAATCCAATACTTTCTCTATATTACATATAGAAGAAAGTAAAAAACACACTGGGGATGAAGGTGTCAATTCACTGTGAGAAGAACTTGTTAAGGTGCTATTTTCCCAAGAATTCATTTTATAAATGTAAAAATACAAATATTTCAAAATAAACTAGTATGTTGTGGCCACCACAAGACTTTCTTCTAAATTTACCTATACATATTCAATCAGTAACAATATTAAAAAAAAAAAAAAAAAGTACGATTTTTTTTTTCTAAGTTTTTTTTTTTTTTTTTTTTTTGTTAAAAGTGAAAAAAATCGATAACTTTGTTTTAAATTATCACAGATTTATAGTTCAACCATTCGTTTTAAAGGTATTGACGAGACCTTTCGAAAGATACCCATCTTGAAAATTTATCCCCCCCGGGGGGTACTTCCCCCCCAGGGGGGGAAGCGATGCCCCCCCATGCAGAAAATTTTTTTCCTAGTTACATACTACTATTATCAATAATTCATATTAATTTTACAATCACAAGTTTAAAACAACTCTAATTATGCACATTTATACGAATTTTTGTCCTATGCTGCCATGTTAAAAATTTAGATAAAATGCTATCACAGCGCCACCTGTTGAGCTATTGATCCCCAAACATAATCAGCACCAGTTTATGTCGGGGACCAACTAAATACCAAGTTTGGTTAAATTTCGTTAAAAAAAAAAAAAAAAAAAAAAAAAAAAAAAAGCGATATTTTTGTTTTTTTTTTGTTAAAAGTTAAAAAAATCGATAACTTTGGTTTAAATTATCACAGATTTATCGTTCAACCATTCGTTTTAAAGGTATTGACGAGATCTTTCGAAAGATACCCATCTTGAAATTTTGCCCCCCCGGGTGGGACTTTCCCCCCCCCCGGTGGGGGGGCAACCGATGCCCCCACATACACAAAAATTTTTTCCAAGTTAACTATTACTATTATCAACGAGACCTTTCGAAAGATACCCATCCTGAAAATTTACTTCCCCGGGGGGGGATTTTCCCCCCCCGGGGGGGGAACCGATGCCCCCCCATGCACAAAATTTTTTTCCTAGCTAACTACTACTATTATCAATAATTCATATTAATTTTACAATCACAAGTGTAAAATAACTCTCTTTATGCTCATTTATACGGAATTTTGTCCTATGCTGCCATGTTAAAAATTTGCATAAAATGCGATCACAACGCCACCTATTGAGCGATTGATCCCAAAATCTAATCAGCACCAGTTTATGTCAGGGTGCAACTAAATACCAAGTTTGGTTAAGTTTCATTCATTGGTTCGTGAGATACAGCGTCCACAAAAAAATGATACAGACAGACAGACAGACAGACAGACAGACAGACAGACATTTTTTAAAAACTATTAATTCGTGTTCTCCATATCCCAAAACATGTAAATCCATCAAAAAGTGGACTTCGAAAATTTTCGCGAATCCAATACTTTCTCTATATTACATATAGAAGAAAGTAAAAATTTAGTAGACCTTTAAAAGTTACGGAATTATTGCGCCTGATGTGAAATAGATCCCTGGTAATACTATTCACTACTATTCTACAGTACTATACCTACAGTATTATTTTCCGTACATTACTAAAATAGAGCGAAAATTCCCTAAGAGAAACTTCCCTATCCACCGTGAAAAGTTGAGCCTTCGGAGGGAAGAATGAAAGATTTGAGAGATAAAGAATGTAATCTGCTCATTTTAAAAAAATGTCTGCCTGTGCGTATGTGGCTAAAATTTTGTGGCAGCTCTAGCTCAAGAACTAATGCACAGAGTTTCGTACGAGCTTAGATGTAGTGTTGAACCTTGACATAAATCATTGCCGGTGAACTTTTGATGAAAATCGCCCAACAAATGGCATTGCCATCCCATTTTTAATAACTTTTAATATGGCAGTGTATGACAAAATTTCGTATAAATGTACCCAGTGAGAATTTTTTAACCAATAATTGTCCAAATTAAAAATAGTAATAACCATTTGCAGAAAAATTTTGTATGTATAAGAGCGTCGCTTCCCGCCCTCCCTCTCCCTCCTGCCAGGAGTGTAAATTTCCATTTTGAGTACATTTCGAAAGAACTTATCAATACAAATAAAACGAATGGTTGAACCAGAAATTTGAGATTATTTAAAACAATGTTTTAAGGCCTTTAACAAAGGCCTCTTAACAAAGGCCTTTTCTCCGTAGGGTCAACTTTTCACGGAGGATGTTCCTCTTAGGGAAGTTTCGCTCTATTTTGTGGTAAAACTGGTATCCCTGGTAATACTACTGAATCTATTCACTACTAATCTACACTACTATACCTGCAGTATTATTTTACATACATTACTCAAACAGAGCGAAACTTCCCTAAGAGGAACATCCACCGTGAAAATTTGACCCTTCGGAGAGAAGGCCTTTAAAAAAAAAAAAAAAAAAAAAAAAAAAAAAATTGCGATTTTTTTTCTGTTTTGTTTTGTTAAAAGTAAAAAAAATCGATAACTTTGGTTTAAATTATCACAGATTTATGGTTCAACCATTCGTTTTAAAGGTATTAACGAGACCTTTCGAAAGATACCCATCTTGAAACTTTGCCCCCCCGGGTGGGAACTTCCCCCCCCCCCGGTGGGGGGGGGGAAACCGATGCCCCCACATGCACAAAAATCTTTTCTTAGTTAACTACTACTATTATCAACCTGATCTTTCGAAAGATACCCATCTTGAAAATTTACTTCCCCGGGGGGGTACTTCCCCCCCAGGGGGGGGGGGGAACCGATGCCCCCACATGCACAAATTTTTTTTCCTAACTAACTATTACTATTATCAATAATTCATATTAATTTTACAATCACAAGTGTAAAATAACTCTCTTTATGCCCATTTATACGGAATTTTGTCCTATGCTGCCATGTTAAAAATTTGCATAAAATGCGATCACAACGCCACCTATTGAGCGATTGATCCCAAAATCTAATCAGCACCAGTTTATGTCAGGGTGCAACTAAATACCAAGTTTGGTTTAATTTCATTCATTGGTTCGTGAGATACAGCGTCCACAAAAAAATGATACAGACAGACAGACAGACATTTTCTAAAAACTATTAATTCGTGTTCTCCACATCCCAAAACATGTAAATCCATCAAAAAGTGGACTTCGAAAATTTTCGCGAATCCAATACTTTCTCTAACATATAGGAGAAAGTAAAAAACTATCAATTCGTGTTCTGGACATCCCAAAACGTGTAAATGCATCAAATAACGGAAGTCGAAAATTTTCATGAATCCAATACTTTCTCTATATTACATATAGAAGAAAGTAAAAAACACACTGGGGATGAAGGTGTCAATTCACTGTGAGAAGAACTTGTTAAGGTGCTATTTTCCCAAGAATTCATTTTATAAATGTAAAAATACAAATATTTCAAAATAAACTAGTATGTTGTGGCCACCACAAGACTTTCTTCTAAATTTACCTATACATATTCAATCAGTAACAATATTAAAAAAAAAAAAAAAAGTACGATTTTTTTTTTTCTAAGTTTTTTTTTTTTTTTTTTTTTTTTTTTTTTTTGTTAAAAGTGAAAAAAATCGATAACTTTGTTTTAAATTATCACAGATTTATAGTTCAACCATTCGTTTTAAAGGTATTGACGAGACCTTTCGAAAGATACCCATCTTGAAAATTTATCCCCCCCGGGGGGGTACTTCCCCCCCAGGGGGGAAAGCGATGCCCCCCCATGCAGAAAATTTTTTTCCTAGTTACATACTACTATTATCAATAATTCATATTAATTTTACAATCACAAGTTTAAAACAACTCTAATTATGCACATTTATACGAATTTTTGTCCTATGCTGCCATGTTAAAAATTTAGATAAAATGCTATCACAGCGCCACCTGTTGAGCTATTGATCCCCAAACATAATCAGCACCAGTTTATGTCGGGGACCAACTAAATACCAAGTTTGGTTAAATTTCGTTAAAAAAAAAAAAAAAAAAAAAAAAAAAAATGCGATATTTTTGTTTTTTTTTTGTTAAAAGTTAAAAAAATCGATAACTTTGGTTTAAATTATCACAGATTTATCGTTCAACCATTCGTTTTAAAGGTATTGACGAGATCTTTCGAAAGATACCCATCTTGAAATTTTGCCCCCCCGGGTGGGACTTTCCCCCCCCGGTGGGGGGGCAACCGATGCCCCCACATACACAAAAATTTTTTCCAAGTTAACTATTACTATTATCAACGAGACCTTTCGAAAGATACCCATCCTGAAAATTTACTTCCCCGGGGGGGGATTTTCCCCCCCGGGGGGGGAACCGATGCCCCCCCATGCACAAAATTTTTTTCCTAGCTAACTACTACTATTATCAATAATTCATATTAATTTTACAATCACAAGTGTAAAATAACTCTCTTTATGCTCATTTATACGGAATTTTGTCCTATGCTGCCATGTTAAAAATTTGCATAAAATGCGATCACAACGCCACCTATTGAGCGATTGATCCCAAAATCTAATCAGCACCAGTTTATGTCAGGGTGCAACTAAATACCAAGTTTGGTTAAGTTTCATTCATTGGTTCGTGAGATACAGCGTCCACAAAAAAATGATACAGACAGACAGACACAGACAGACAGACAGACAGACATTTTTTAAAAACTATTAATTCGTGTTCTCCATATCCCAAAACATGTAAATCCATCAAAAAGTGGACTTCGAAAATTTTCGCGAATCCAATACTTTCTCTATATTACATATAGAAGAAAGTAAAAATTTAATAGACCTTTAAAAGTTACGGAATTATTGCGCCTGATGTGAAATAGATCCCTGGTAATACTATTCACTGCTATTCTACAGTACTATACCTACAGTATTATTTTCCGTACATTACTAAAATAGAGCGAAAATTCCCTAAGAGAAACTTCCCTATCCACCGTGAAAAGTTGAGCCTTCGGAGGGAAGAATGAAAGATTTGAGAGATAAAGAATGTAATCTGCTCATTTTAAAAAAATGTCTGCCTGTGCGTATGTGGCTAAAATTTTGTGGCAGCTCTAGCTCAAGAACTAATGCACAGAGTTTCGTACGAGCTTAGATGTAGTGTTGAACCTTGACATAAATCATTGCCGGTCAACTTTTGATGAAAATCGCTCAACAAATGGCATTGCCATCCCATTTTTAATAACTTTTAATATGGCAGTGTATGACAAAATTTCGTATAAATGTACCCAGTGAGAATTTTTTAACCAATAATTGTCCAAATTAAAAATAGTAATAACCATTTGCAGAAAAATTTTGTATGTATAAGAGCGTCGCTTCCCGCCCTCCCTCTCCCTCCTGCCAGGAGTGTAAATTTCCATTTTGAGTACATTTCGAAAGAACTTATCAATACAAATAAAACGAATGGTTGAACCAGAAATTTGAGATTATTTAAAACAATGTTTTAAGGCCTTTAACAAAGGCCTCTTAACAAAGGCCTTTTCTCCGTAGGGTCAACTTTTCACGGAGGATGTTCCTCTTAGGGAAGTTTCGCTCTATTTTGTGGTAAAACTGGTATCCCTGGTAATACTACTGAATCTATTCACTACTAATCTACACTACTATACCTGCAGTATTATTTTACATACATTACTCAAACAGAGCGAAACTTCCCTAAGAGGAACATCCACCGTGAAAATTTGACCCTTCGGAGAGAAGGCCTTTAAAAAAAAAAAAAAAAAAAAAAATCTTAGCTATATTTAAAATTTTTATTTTGCCCTTTAAGAGGAACATTATCCATTTAGAAGGCATTACATTTTAATTAATTACTTAAATAATCGTATTACACAAAAATCTCTTTTCGAATCTTGAACTTTATCTCGAAGTTTGCGCCCACAGAAAAAAGAAGTCACTTTTCCGTTCTAAATACAAATTTTAATTACACGCTTGGTTTTTAACCTCTGTTATGTAATGAAATGCGATCTGTTCTTTTTAAGGAAAAAATAAAACTATCCATGCTCTCGCAAAATGTGATCCCCTATCCTAAGACAGATAAGAATGGTAGATAGGTCTTTAATGGTGGTAAATTAGTATTAATTTCTATGGAGAAAATTTGGGTTAGAGAAAAAGTGGCCCTAAAGGGAGGTGACCCTTTTGTAAAGGTGAACGTTTAGAGAGGTTTCACTGTATAATCAACTTGATATAATGCTTATCATTCTTATGATAAGTTTTGCATATGATGATAAATAATTTATGATTCAATGATTATACTTTATGATAAGTTTTACCTCCGATTTATAGGTGCTAATAAATAAAGGAATTAAAATATAGTTCATATAAATACCTCTCATAGAACACAATACTTTGGAATACTTTTGGGTGTCCCTGTACACAAGCCAGTAGAAGTATTCACTCCAATTTCAATAGGGAACATCCGACAGTAAAATTGAATATTACATATGAGTTTCAAGAAATTCCATAAATATTTACGGGTGTTAGAACGCGGATAGACGGACAGACAGACAAAAGAATTTTTCTTCTATATTTTCCTATACAGATTCACGCAGTACAAATTATTGATTAAAATTATTATTTGTTAAAAGTTATTTTCTATGGTAAATGCAGACATAATTTGCCTCTCAGAAAAGTATAACATTAAATGTCGAAAAAAATTCAATTCTGTGACCTGCAGATGAAATCTGGGGAAATGCTTTTTTTCTTTCTTTCTTTTATTTTATTATTATTTTTTTTGTTTTCTACTTTTTTTGTGTTAAAAAAAATATTTTTAACTTTGTTTTAAATAATCTGAAATTTGTGGTTGAACCATTCGTTTTAATTGTATTGATGAGTTCTTTCGAAATGTAGTAAAAATGGAAATTTACACTCCTGGCAGGAGGGAGAGGGAGAGGGAGGGCGGGAAGCGGCGCTCCTACACATACAATATTTTTCTACAAATGGTTAATACTATTATAAATGATTATTACTATTTTTAATTTGGACAATTATTGGCTAAGCATTTCTCACTGGGTACATTTTACGAAATTTTGTCATATACAGTAAGACCCCGCTTAACGCGGGGGATACGTTCCATCAAAGTAGAGCGTAATGCGAAACAGTGCTAAACGAGGCTATCTACAATTTCGGGGAATCCCCGGGTTGAAATAAAAGAGCGCTAACCGAAACAGCGTTAAGCGGTGTCTTACTGTACTACCGTATTAAAAGTAATTAAAAATTGGATGACAATGCCATTTGTTGGGCGATTTTCATCAAAAGTTGACCGACACTGATTTATGTCAAGGTTCAACACTACATCTAAGTTCGTATGAAATTCTGTGCATTAGTTCTTGAGCTAGAGCTGGCACAAAATTTTAGTCACATACGCACAGACAGGCATTTTTAAAAAATGAGCAGATTACCTTCTTTATCTCTCAAAACGTGTAAATTCATCGAAAACCGCAAATTGAAAAAAAAAAAAAAAAATTTGTCCCTAATACTTTCTTTTATTGAATATAGAAGAAAGTAAAAACGCTTTGATTGATAGAACATCTGCTTGTGTCACAGTTTGTATCCAAAATCATCTGTCGTGTTGGTTTCACAATTCTTTAATCTTCAACGGAACCATGGAAACTTTACTATGGAACACGAATAAAACAAACGGGATTCACGGAAGTTTCTTGTAAGAAATCATTAAACATGAATAGTTTGTTTTTTCCACCATAGCAGATGAAGGTTTAATTCTCTGTCAATAAAATCTCACGAATTTCGTGAGGTTTAGTTTTAATTAATTAGAATTTTCCTAATGAAAGCGCTTTCTGATTTGAGAAAAAATTAAAATAGTTTTAAAAATGGGTTATTTTACTAGAGTTTGAAAATCATAAGTATGATTTCAGTGAGATTCAAAATAAACGAACGAGGAGACCCTGCAATGTTTGGAATGTGTGGGTTTTGTTTGCTCTAAAATAAAAGAGGATGAAATTAGACTACTGTTTTAAGGCTGCTTTTTAAAAAGTAAAAGAAATATATAAATACCCGGACCTCGAATTTAATTAAATATTATTTTTCTTAAAAATCTGTAATTTTCAGTTGGATGAATGCAACCTCGCAAATTGTAAAATGTTAACGCAGGGGTTGATTCGAATTTAATTAAACAGTATTTTCCTATAAAAACTCCAATATTTAACTAAATTTAGAAATTTTTGAACTGTGAACTCAATAAACACTATTTATAGCCATTTTTCAACTTCTGTCCAAATCGATAAAAAAAAAAAAAAAAAAAAAAAAAAACCTCGATTTCGATTAAAAAAAAAAAAAAAAAAAATTACGTAATATATATATTTCTATTAAAAAACTACGTGACTTAAATGATCATCGGACATAAGTTGAAAGTTGGAATTCCGACAGTTCACAAATTTTAAGACATCAAAGCAAAATGACCTTAAAAAAAATCACATTTAAATTAGCTTTTAGAAATCTCTATAAAATCCCTGTGATTTTCAACACCGAGTTTAAAGGTTTTTGGAATGTGAACTTAAAATCATTATTTGTAGCGAATTTAAAGAATAAAAAAAATCTGGAGTGACTCCACTCGACTTTCCAAACATTGAATAATCAACGGTTTTGTAGATAAAGTAAAGTAAAGGGAGCTGTTAAATAAATAAAAGCGAGAAAATTATAATAGGGTGTTTGAGTATTTTTCTCTATATAGTACACGATGATTAATTTAACGCTATCATACTTTGAGCCCACAGATCGTAATGATAAAGAATTTTTCGTTATGTCGCTGTAAAAACCTGTAAATTCTAGATTCAGCAAAATACTTATAGTTAGTGCAACAGTGACTTATAATATTTATAAAAATTTTCAGCTGCATCGGATAAGACATTTAGACGCTATCGCACTATAAAGTTTTAGCCCATATGCCACAATGCTAAAGAAATATGCATTGTGTCCCTGTAAAAAGAACCATAAGTGCTAGATTCTCTAAAGTTCCTTAAGTTCGTGTGATGGTAATCTATAACATGTATATAAATTTTCTGTTCATTTGAATAAGGCGTTTAGTCGCTGTCGCACTTTAAATAATTTGAGTCTATAGGCCATAATGAGAAGCAGTTTTTATTTGTGTCTCTGTAGAATTCTGTAAGTGCAAGAGTCACCAAAATCTATACAGTTTGTGTGATGGTGACCTAAAATATATACATTTTCAGCTCATTTTGATAAGGCATTCAGATGCTATCACACTTTAAATAATTTCACACTATAGGCCATAATGATACAGAATTATTTTTTGTGTCCCTGTAAAAAAACTATAAGTGCTAGATTTACCAAAAAATGTACATATCGTGAAACTGTGACCTATAGTAATATATATATATATATATATTGCTCAATTGAATAAGGCGTTTAGACGCTATCGCACTTTTAAAAATTTGATCCCATACGCCATAATGATAAAGAATTCTTCTTTGTGTCCCTGTAAAAAAACTGTAAGTGCTAGATTCACAAAAATCTATACAGTTCGTGCAACTATGACCTATAACATGTGTATAAATTTTTTGCACAGTTTAATAAGGCGTTTAGATGCTATCGGACTTTTACAAATTTGGCCCCATAGGCCATAATGATATAGAATCTTTCTTGGTGTCCCTGTAAAAAAACTATAAGTGCTAGATTCACCAAAATCAATAGGGTTCGTGCTACGGTGACTTACAACATACGTACCAACTTTCAACTCATTTGAGCAACGCGTTTAAACGCTAGCGTGTTCACTCACACACATACACAGACACATAAATACACACACATATACATACATCATCATAAAAATAGTGAAAACAGACTCGGGGGACTTCACAACGTATAGAAACATCAAAGTCTCTAATTCGTATTTTTGACATGATTACAATACTTTCCTTACATATGTATGTTCGGAAAGTGAAAATAATAATAATAATGATAATAATAATAATAATAATAAGCATTGAATCATTTATTTGTTTCAGAATTAAAGTGCCAGAGACACACACATGCAAATAGACAAAGGTTTCAAACTTATAACAGCTTCTTCTCCTTCTCCTTCTTCTTTTTTTTTTCTGGTTTTAACAAAAGGAAAAAAAAAAAAAAAAAGAAAAGAACTGACACGCTTTCTAAAAAATTCTTTTGTTTTTACACAGAAAATTGCATGATTATTGGAATTAAAACAATTTGAATTTTCAGAAAATTCCAAATGTTTTAAAGGGGGAAAATTTTGTTTAGTATTATAACAGAAATAATAACAATAAAAAAAATTTAAAGAATACCGTCAAGAGGAAAATAAAGTAATTTTTTTTTTTGTCGATGAAAAGCTTGTGATTAGATTCATTAAATAATGTATGCATGAAAAACTCGAATGGTGAACTTTCAGTCAGATGAAAACTTGTAATTAGATCAATCAATAATAATTTATGCATCAACATAATTATTATTAAAACTTAATAAAATTACTATAAAAATACAGAATTTATTAATAGCAAGGATGAAATTAAACTACAAAATTGGCTATTATTTGAAGTGTATAGGCATCACATTTCAGTTAATAATTCGATCCGGTTCGCAATAATTTTCGATTCATTGCTTCACTAAATGCACCGTTTGATAAATAACAGTTTTATCAAATTATTCTCTGCCAAACTTTTGGTAAAAAGTATTTTAATTCTTAATAATAACTACGCGTGAAACTATAAGAGTTTATTCTTCACTTACTTAAAAGTACATTAATGTAAGTTATAAAATGTAATGAAATAAATGAAATGCATAAAAGAAAAATGTAAACTTAATAACAACAATAATAATAATACTAATAATAATAATTGTAATCAATAATAATATTTAGCGTCTATCCAAATATTTTCTAACAATTGATTAATGATAAAAAAAAAAAAAAAAAAAAAAAGGAGGAAAAATAGGTATATTTTTACTTTTCCTTACCTATATATATATATTGAAGAGAAAGTATTGTTTTAGGGTCGAAATTTACTTTTTGTTATATTTACGCGTTTTGCTGTTCCAATGAATCCAAAAAACGGGTTTTTAGCGGTTGATCTGTGTGATATATGTTCGAGGTGAGTTCGGGCTCTATTCTGGCAATCCGAGCCCGCCCGGGCCCGAAAAATTTTGTGTGATCAGAGCCCGAGCCCGATATTGAAAGTAGTACGCTATGCAACGCATACACAATAGTAAAATTAAATACCGTTTTCATTTTCAAATTAATTTTCTTATTATTAGTCCTCAATTTAAATACCTATAAATGTTATTATAACAATTTATAATGTCCGTGTCTCTGTATACATGTATATATTTATGTAATATATATTTATAGTGCAGCCCATTGTTTATAACCCGCCTATCGGGGGACAAAAAAATTTATCCGAGTGAGTGATATAATGAGGCCCAATGTAACGAAGGAGGAAGGATTACTGTATAACACTATGACATAATATGCATCCCGTTGAAAAAAAAAAGTTCTGTTTAGAAAAAGGAAAGTCAAAGCTACTAAGGTTTGCAAGATTATTTTGTGATTTATAACCTATCATGACTATTATTATTACTAAAAGTGCTCTTAAAATGAATAAAATTTCTTTTTTTTCTTTTTTTACATTTTCCAGTTAGTGAAGAATAAAATAAACGGAACTTTTAGCTTGAATCCGAACCCGCCCGGAGCCCGAAGACTTGCGTAAGATTTGAGCCCGTCTCATCTCTAATGTATATGGGTCTGTTATCAGTATATCACAAAAACAAATAGTGGGGCAGAAAATACAAACTCGGTATTCCAAATCAGTATGGCATAGGGAGGCTACACCCTACTTTTCATTTGGTCAAAATTTGGCCGTGTACAGTTCCAAGAGAATTCAAATACATTACGCATATGGGCAAAATTTCTGGTAAGCACAATTTAATATTTATAGGCTGCACTAAACAAAATGAAATAGTCTACATTTTTCTATATTCATAAAAGCATGTTTCGTGTAGAATATGATACGAAAATAATTTCCAATTCGTTTACAGGGCTGTCCAAAAGAACCTGAATACAGTTGGACTATACTTAGAAAGTGCTGGAAGTAAATTTCCGATTGTGTAATGTGTTAATAATACAGGACTATACTTAAGGACGGGGTAAGGGTTTCAGCGTAAAAAAAAAAAAAAAAAAAAAAAAAAAAAAAAAAAACACAACACTTTTTTGCGGTTTTTTTTCTCAAATATGGATTGAGCAATTTCATTCGAACCTTTTGTACATTATTGAGCATACTTTTGACAATGTTGTGATTTTTTCATGCAGAATTATTGAATCATAAGCCGGTAACAGAGCTTCCCCCAGAACGTCTTGGGAAAAAAACAATTTGCGGTGTTCACCATAACTCGGCCGGAAATTATCTGAAAATAAAAAACCATGAAAATTAGTTAAATTAAATTATAATCAAATCTTCCCCCTAACGTTCTCTGATATATTTTTTTTTCATTTAAAAATTTTTGGCGGCCATCAAAAGTGTGAACTATTATTTTCTACGAAAAATTCCGCAATTTTGTGGGTGGGAAACACCCTTAATGTAAAAAAAAAAAAAAAAAATTAAGTAAACGTTGGGGGGGCGGTATTTTATATGTCAAAAATGTGTACAAAGTTTGAAATGAATCGGTCAAGTAGTTTTTAAATGGCAGTGAACACGGACTTTGAAAGTAGTTTTGAGAAAAACGCGTCTAAAGTTTATGAACTAAAAAAGTGAAGAAAAATTTTTTTTTTCCAACTTACACAGAATCATCGATTCCAGCTCCATACAACAGACTTCCTGCGGCATTGTCGATGTCTTCAGCCTCTTTTCTCTCAAGTCTTTGTTTTATTCTGGCTTCTTTGCTCTGCTGCTCAGCTTGAATCTCAGCCCTGGCAATGCGATTGCTGTCCGCGAATGTCGCATAATCATGAGCGCTTGGGCCGACGCTGACGTTCATGTCAGACAGAAAAGTTAGGAAAGCACCAGCACCTTCATTGAAAGTGCATGCAGCTACATAAGATGCAAATTCAACAATTTGTCTGCTGACAGAAAATTTTTTCGGTGCAATTCTCCAAATCAGCTGGTTCAAACTTTCGTTGGCATTTTGAGTAAAGCCTCCAAGACACCTTTCTAGAAGTTCGTCTTTACTCAAATCTTCATAAATCGGTTTGATCGCTTGTATGACATCTTCTGGAAGTGGAGTGTAGTCATGTTTGAAATTTTCCACTCCTGTTGTGGCCAAAGCTTTTTGATATGGACACCACGAGTTCTCACCGCTCATGCACTTATGGTGTTGAGGGTTATTGTTTGTTGACTGCTGGTGGTAGAACGTTGCCCAGATTGCATTTTTCATTCCTTCCAGCGAATCACAACTATGTCTGATTGCTGATCCGTAGTATCGACTCTGATCGGCGCTGAACGTGTTAAAATATTGCAGTGTATAGTATACATACAACTATAAAATATATCTTTATGGCTTTTATTACCTGCTCTTACTGAATAAAATATTTCTGAATTTGGATAATGGGTCAGGACAATAGCAATGACTAAACTGTATACCTGTTCGACAGCTGCACTGCTATCCCGACCGCCCGCAGCTGTTACAGTTATAGCGTTAAAGGCCAGGAGATTAATAAGACAATAACTTTAAGAATATTGCTTATATCGGCTTAAAATTTTAAGGACATATTCTTGAAATGTTAAACAATAAGATAAGACAAAAAAAAAAAAAAAAAAAATTCGATTTTTCGAAAGTGAAAACCCTTACCCCGCCCTTAAGTACACAATGTAGCGGATGCATACTTTATACATGAGATACAGGGCTACCAATAACAGAACAAAAACATTCCTTTCTATTGGTGACTGCATTTTATCATGTACAGAAAAAATTGCTCAGAAATGAAAATGAATTCCTCATACTTATTCGGTAAATTATTTATTTATTTATTTATTTTAAGTTACATTTTCAGTGCTTGTTCATTTGTATAATTACGTGTTTTGAGGTAACCCAGAATACTAATATCAAGTTTTTAATGGTAAATCCTTGTGTATATCTGTTATCGCTGCGTAACTTAAATAATCACAGGGAATTCAAATTTTGTTTTTTGAAGTTTATATGAGATTACTACTTGAAAAGTTTGATTAAGATTGATAAGTTTCAGGGAGTGGTTCGTGTGAGAGTTGAGTGAATAATTTTCAAAAAACTTTTTAATTTAATATCAGCCTTAAATTCTATATACTTCTAAATACTGTATCCAAACGGGGGCATGAAAGAAGTGGCAGCCCCTCACACAGAATTATATGTAAAAAAAAACTATTCCTAAATTTAGTATGACATGTTATTAACGTAGATTTATCTGCAGTAATTGTTATCTTATCCTTTTATTTGAAATTTGTTTTTATAGTATTTAAATTCAGGGTAATTGCAATTATAATTATAAAACTTACCTAATATAATTACGGTAAAGCAATTAAAACTATTTTATTTTTAAAAACTAGGGTATTTGCCTTTTGCCCAACTATCTTCGCGGGGTTAACCGATTCGCTCCGGTAACCAAACCGAATTAAAATCTCGACTATCATTTATTAATAAGGCAAAAAGAATGAAGGGGCTGTGAAAAAAGGGGCCCTTGTGTTCTTCGCCCAAACTAATTATGAAAACAGTAAACACTAGAAAGGAATCCATCATTTAAACGGAATACCATGCGCTCCATACTTATTAATAATGAATATGGCAAACACTAAGAAAAGAAGACAGACAAAAGAGTGGCTCTGTACTTTTTGCGTCCTATTTTCTCGGGTTATTTTATCCTGGAGCTATTTTGTCGGAGCTTCTTAGGAATAGTCTTCGCGCTATTTTGACGGGAATGTTTTGTCGGGGCTATTTTATCCCGGAGCTACTTTTTTCGTGCTACTTTGTCCTCAGGTTATATTATTCTGGAGCTATTTTGTGTTTGAGCTATCTTGTTGGCCTGTTTTGTGCTCTGGCTATTATAAGTTGAATGTATTTTTTCAGGGTTAATTTCTAGGACTATTTTATCTTCGAGCTATTTTATTCTGAACCTATTTTGTTGGTGCTATATTGCCCTCGGGCTATTTTATGCCCAGGCTAATGTATTCTGGAGCTTTTTGTCAGGACTAGTTTGTCTTTGGGCTATTTTATTTTTGGTTTATTTTCTTCTGACGTTATTTTTCTGAGTTATTTTATCCTCTAGTTATTTTATCTTGGAGCTATTTTTTCAGAGCTGATTTATCCTTGGGATAATTTGCCCTCGTGCTATTTGTTCTGGGCTATTTTGTCCTTGGACTAACTTGTCGGGGCTAATTTGTCCTCCAGCTATTTTATCTTGGAGCTATTTTGGTACTAATTTGTTTGCGAGGTATTTAGTTCTCAGGCTCTTTTATCTAGGAGCTATTTTTTGGGGCTATTTATACTCGGGTTATTTTATCCTGGATCTTTTTTTCAGGGCTAATTTACCCTACGGCTATTTTATCAGAACTAATTTGTACTCGGGCTGCTTTATCCTGGAGCTATTTTGGAAATAATTTGTCCGCGGGTTATTAGTCCTCAGGCTATTTTATCCAAGAGCTATTTTTTAAAGGCTATTTTGTCTTTGGGCTATTTATCCTCGGGTTATTTTATCCTGGATCTATTTTTTCAGGGCTATTTTATCAGGACTAATTTGTCCTCGGGCTGTTTGTTTCGATGCTATTTTGTCCTTTGTTTATTTTGCCTTCAGGTCATTTTATCGGGACTATTTTGTCCTCGGGCTATCTTGTCGGGATATTTTATCCTGAGGTAATTTTCTCGAGGCTGTTTTGTTCGGCTAATTTGTCCTCGGTCCATTTTGACGTCCGGCTATTTTAATCCTCTGGTGCTATTTTGTCGGAGATATTTCGTCAGATCTAATTTGTCCTTAGGTTATTTTGTCTGGGCTATTTTATCCTCGGGATATTTTTTCCTAGAGCAATTTTTCGGAGCTGTTTTGTTCTGTGAGCTCATTATTCGGGGCTATTTTGTCGGAGCTCTCTTGTCTTGGACTTATTTGATTGATCACGGAAATGTATAAAATAAAAGCTTTATTTAATCACGTTATATTTTATGCCAAAACAGTAATCAGTTATTGCTAAAAAAGTTGTAGAAAAAAAACAAAAACAATTTGTGATATAAAAAAAAATAAATTTCCCAGAGATTACAGTCTTGCCTTATTGAGGTCGTACACGCTTGCAAGTTCTGTTATATCAAATGAAAGAGCTAATGTCGTACGCATGTATGTCGTGGATTAATTATTAATTTTATGACATACGACACAAGGGAGAATAATAAAATAATAATAATTGAATACATATGCACAAAATAAAGGGATTATAAAATAAATAAATAAATATAAAAGGTAAATGAATAAAAAGATAAACTATCTAGAAAACAGAAGAGGTGCTAAATGCGCTGAACGTTAAACATAAGAATATTTTTGCCAAATAACCTTAAACAGTCAATAAAGTTTAACATCGTAAACAAAATCGTAAACAAAATTAAGACGTGTAATCAGTGTACAATCAAAATATGGAAGAACTGCCAGGTGCTTTTGCTTTTGATAGTGATAAAATGAGTTTTTTTTTTTTTTTTTTTTTTTTCCCTATAAGATTATTACAACAGCAGGGAAGTACTGATTATATTTTATACTGATAAGAAACGTTGAAAATAAATTTTAATTTTAAACTGATAACTTTATTTTTCTGTAATGATTTCCTATGTCCAATGTAAGAGACTTACTATAGTAACAAAAATTTGGTATTATTATGTTTTTTAAATTGCAATTTTTTAAAAACTATATTATACTAGTGGATCTGCAGATCAGGAGCCTCAACGTCCTATTTACATCAGACATTATTCAATAGGTCATTTTTATTTATTCCTTATTATATAATCGTATAAATTGATTCGATCGACTTGTTACCATAATCAGATACATTCCTGAGGGGGCTGCCGCCCCCCTCAACCCCCCGCTGTGTCTCTATTTGCATATCTTATAAAGTGTTACGGAATTGTAAATAATTGCATTTATTTTTGTATCAATTCTTTCAAAGAGGTTTAGTAAAGTTAATAAAATGCTAACTTTGTGCATTTCTAGTCGTTTTAGCGTTAAAATAGCCTAATTTTCCCTTAAAAACACTTAAAAAAGCTCTAATAAGGGAAGAAATGGATTTGGCGCCAAATTTGGCGACTGTTTCCCTTCTTGGCGATTTTTTTGGCGACCTTGGCGAGAAAATCCTTATTAGGGATATACCAAATATGGAAGCTCTAATCTCGTTATGAGATACGAGAATTTTCCAGAACAGTCTGTGTTCAATAGAAAAGTATAAAAGGAGCATTTTTTCGCCATGGCGGTCAGTCTCAGATCTGTGTCAGTTTCGTCAAATGCTTGCTTTGCTTTGAGCCTTTTTAGATGAGACTTTCTTTATGTGTTATTGCTAAATAGTTTGTACTGTTGTTTTGCTGTTAACGGCTGTTGTTTAAGCTGTGTTTACTGGTTGAATTGAAGCTGATACTTGGTTTATAGACCTGTATTTTTTTGGAACTTTCTGTGAATACATCACTGAATTTTTGCAAGTTTTGCCTTTCATTCTCGGACAACTTACGGACCCCCAAGTACGCAACAATATGTATTCTTAATAAACGATGATCTTGTATTATTTCCCTGAAATTCATAAATAACAAATTTCATAACTACCAAATTTCATACAAAAAAAATTACATAGCATATCGGAAATATTTTGCGTAACCTTTAAACTAATTGCCAATTCTATGCCCACAATTATCAACAGGAAAACATGCTTTTAAAATTCTAATAAAATTTCATTATATTTGATGGGGTGTAACCATGTTAAAATAAACTTTTAAGAAATATCGACTATAGACCGTAATAGTACGAAATTATTTTATGTATCCCGGAAAAGTAGCCACAGTCATTATAAACGCCAATAATAAGAATAAACCTAATTAATTATAACTCATTAATTTTTCAAACTAATTTGACATCATTTGGATGATTACAGTACATACTCGGAATTATTTTGTGTGGTCCCATAAATTATTTAGTCTATACATAACTTTTTTTAAGAGTAAGCATAATTTTAAGCATCTTTATAATGTATGTTAATTTTATTAAGTTCAATTCAGCATAAATGCATTAAAGTGTTCGCTTAAATAAAAGTTTGTCCATAGGCTCTAATGCTACGAAATTCTTTTGCGTGTCTCTGTAAACAAACCATAAACATTGTATACACCAGTAAAAACTATTCAGCTTACTTTGCGTTTAAAATTAATAATTGTTCCAAATTTAACATCGTTTGGATGACTACGTGACATTGTCAGAACACTTTTGTAAGGTCCTGTACATTAATTAGAAAGCTTAAGAGCACATATTTTCTTCAAACAACATAAGTTTAAACATCTTACTCACGTACGCTAGTTTAATTTTCTTGATTGCAAAGTAAAGATGTTAAAATGCGTTTAAACGAAATTCACCTCATACGCCGTAATGTGAAGTATTTTGACGTGTCCCTGTATACAATCCATAAAAAGTATAGACCTAAAAAAATAAATAGCTATTTCTATACCGAGCCTGAATATATGTGTCAATTTGCAAGTCAATCGGAGAATTTTTGCGGCCGCTATTGCGGTACATACAAATTCTTCCCATAGGCCGTAATGATAAAAAAAACTTTGGCATGTCCCTGCACACGAACTACAAATGGAATGCACACACAAAACTATACAGCTAATTTCGTGGGGATCATGAACATGTGTACCAAATTTCAAGTCAATAGCGTGATATTTGCTGCCGCTATCGCACGACAGACAGACAGACGGACAGACGGAACACAAAATCATTTTGAGTCTCAACAGAGGGCCTCCACTGACGTTTCGGCAAAAATTGGAGGTCAATAGCTTGATTTTTGCGGTGGCTATCGCGGTACATACAGATTCTTCCCATAGGCCGTAATGATAGAAAAACTTTGACGTGTCCCTGTACACGAACTACAAATGGAATACACACCTAAAACTATACAGCTAATTCCGTTGAGCTCATGAATATGTGTACCAAATTGCAAGTCAATAGCGTGATTTTTGTGGCCGCTATCGCGATTCATACAAATTCCTCTCTTAGGCCGTAATGATAAGAAAAACTTTGGCGTGTCCCTGTATACGAACTACAAATGGAATACATACCAAAAACTATACAGCTAATTTTGTGGGGATCATGAACATGTATAACCAAATTTCAAGTCAATAGCGTGATTTTTGTGGCCGCTATCGCAATACATACAAATTCCTCCCTTAGGCCGTAATGATAAGAAAAACTTTGGCGTGTCCCTGTATACGAACTACAACTGGAATACATACCAAAAACTATACAGCTAATTTCATGGGGCTCATGAACATGTGTACCAAATTTCAAGTCAATAGCGCTATTTTTGCGGCCGCTATCGCGATACATACAAATTCCTCCCATAGGCCGTAATGATAAGAAAAACTTTGGCGTGTCCCTGTATACGAACTACAAATAGAATACATACCAAAAATTATACAGCTGATTTCGTAGGGATCATGAACATGTGTACCAAATTTCAGGTCAATAGCGCTATTTTTGCGGCCGCTATCGCGCGACAGACAGACAGACACACAGACACAGCCAAAACCGTTTTGAGTCTCAACAGAGGGCCTCCACTGACGTTTCAGCGACAAAGTATTAAATTTACAGCATAAAAATATTTTTTTTTTTTTTGCATGTTAGATTTGAATAATCTGCAGTTTTACTGGAGAATTCTAGGTGACTAACAAGGACATTTTTTACAAAGCTAAAAAAATTCTTCAGAGTTCAACAACCCTAAATTAATTGCTTTTATTCAAGCAGAAAAATACAATTTTCTTAAATTATATCTAAAAACATAAATTAAGAAATTCTAAACGATGGATTCTGCTCATTTCCTCATTATATATTTGTTCTCATAAATTTCTAGTTCATACTACGTTTATAGTAAGTAAAAGTAATGAACTTGTCTGATTGCCAGACCCGGTCGGTGACAGTGAAATGCCCCATCTATTAAACTACCCCTTAGAAGTCTACACGGGCCAAAATTTTCAGGCCCGGGCCCGGCCCAGCCCGTTGGAAAGGTTTGCTTACCCGGCCCGGCCCGGACAAAAAGCGATAAAATCAGGCCCGACCCGGCCTGTCCCGATTCAAAAATATGTAAAATTACAAAAAAAAAAAAAAAAAAAAAAAACCATGGCTTTCTACAAAAAAGATTTTTAGTAGGTGTTTTGCAGAGGTTTTATATAGCTAAGCAATAGAATGTTCTTTAACACAACTGCTGAATGTTTTACAAGATATTTATATATAAACGGTATTTCATTATTACAGACGTACAGAAGGCACAAAGACAGACAGAAAGTCAAATCGAAAATATTAGCATTCCTCAAACAATATAGGAAGATATTTAAAATGGTTAATAGTACTAAAAATACACTTTCAACCACTTCCTGTTATATACCGTAATTTAATAAAAAAGCACCACAAAACTGGCGTTGTAAAAAATATTACTTACAAACTTTGAATAAACACCATAAACTCGCAACAATTGTTTCGGGTCGAAACACATTCATCAGGCGAATAAAGTAAGCACGAGTGCTGCAGTCAAAGCGGCAACGTTGCCGCTTTGACTGCAAGCAACGTTGCCGCCGTGCGTTGCCGCTTTGACTGCAGCACTCGTGCTTACTTTATTCGCCTGATGAAGGGTCGTGTGTGTTTCGACCCGAAACAATTGTTGCGAGTTTATTGCATTTTATGGTGTTTATTCAAAGTTTGTAAGTAATATATACCGTAATGTATCCAAATCTTTCATGTGATCCGGTAAACAAAACTTTAATGCTAATCCAACCATATCCAATAGAAAAGATGCTTTTGCACATGCTAAAGTTGATGCTACTTTCATCCAGTGCCCCGGAGAAAAGAAAAAGAAGCCTTAGAGGAAAAGTTACAACGCAAGGATTTTTATAGCCTTCATACCACCTAAACACTACAGACCATAGAAAAAAAGCCTTATATATAGTAACGTATCTAATTTCTTTTGTTTGTTACATGTACGCAAACTGGTAGTAACATGCATATTATTTTGAATTAGAAACCATCTAATATTACTTTAAATAAAATATATTAATTTCGAGACATGTTTAAAATATTTGCGGAAAATCAGATCGCGAACAGTCAAGCTGATAGACAATTAAATTGTAGTTACAGACACCTTTTAACAAAATAAAATTTTATGTGACATACCAGACAGTAAAATTATGTAAAATAAATGACTGAAAAAGTATTTTATCATTTTCCTTTTTTGTTGATTAACGAGGAATTTAGAAAAAGAATCGTGCCGCGCCAGGCTCGGGCTTAAAATTTCCTCCAGGCCCGGCCCGGCCCGGCCCGAGTACACACAAAAAATAATGAGCCCGAGCCTACAAAAAAATTTTAAGCCCGAGGCCGGCTAGTGCAGACCTCTACTACCCCCATTTCTGTATCGACACAATTACCTTATCCTAATTTGCTACGTAATTTTATTCGTATTCGTACTTTATCGCGTTCATTAACTTCCGTAATTTAGTTTTCATAGAATTCCATGCTTTTTCCATGCAATTATCTCTGTAAACAAAATTTATACAAAATTTTGCCCTATTCTATACCCAGGCATGCGCATCTTATTTTCGAATAAATTATGTAGTTATCATAATAGTATATTGATTCTCATTAGGGTTCTGGCCAGTAACATGATTTATTTTAAAACCAGTATAACTTTAGTAAGACGAGAATAATTCTCATAATATACATTTGCATGAAAATTTGTTATATTCTGACATATTAGTAAAATCTTAAATTTTGAATAGCTTACAAAGTTTTGAAATTAGTATGTTGATGGTTGGTTGGTTGTATTATTTAAGCCGATTGACTACGCTAGGGTTGTAGGCCTATGGGAGGAACGCCCTCCGTGGGGGTCTTTCTAAGGGGTCCTAGGCCGTATTTGTGTTAATTTCGGAGAAAACGACGAAAAATTCCGAACGGCTAGGTCGATGAGCGCGACCTGGTATCGCACCCGGCACTTCCAATCTACCAGCTTTGAGCGTCGAACCGCTCGGCCACTGGTGGGCGATTAATATGTTGAAATTGAAAAGTGTTCCATCCAGTATACTAAATGAGGATTTTTACCGTGATTCATTTTCGAAATGGTGTCTACATAAAGCAACAAACTAACAAACTGGCAGACCTACAGACGTATACCATGTAGAATTTATGATTTTCGGATTCGTCAAGTCTGAAAACACTACCATTACCCATACCTCTAGTATGATTATGGAATTATGCTCATTCACCGGTAATTAGTTCCCAGTTTTCAATTTTAAATAAAGCATTAGACAGGAAATACTACTTTTTATTTGCAAGAAAAGGACCTTATGCTTTGAAGTTATTAGAATTTTCTCATTCTATCTCATTAATCTTCATAATACAATAATGTAAAAATATTGAATTGAACACGTTTATGAAAGTTAAATGCTAATGATCATAAGTACAAGCAAAAAAGATAAATGTAAATAAAATGATTGAAAGTAATTTTGAAAAATGCTATGAACTAACAAGCTTTGTGCTAAAGCACGAAGCCTGCGATCAGGATTTGCTATAAGCATGCTGACTCCGTATTTTCACACTTTACTTTTTAGTAAAAGACGTAATCTACTAAGCTGTTGATATAATGATAAATGCACTAAGAACGGTTTAGTAATAACGTTATAAGTTAAAACATGTTTGTCATTATTATTACTATTTTTAATAGTTATATTTTGTCAGAAATATTAATAGTATTTAATTTCTTCTCAAACACTTATGATTAATTATATTTTATACAAGAATTTCATTTTATTGTGTATTTTTTCAATGCTGATTCTCTGTACTTTCATAATTTAAAGCAAGATTTTAAAATGCCTCTCTTATTACACCATTTATTATAGCATTCAATAACTTCATTAAAATATTATTTTAACAAAGAGATAACTGAGAGATAATTTTTTTTTCTTTTCTTATAAAAAAATAATAAAACACCAAATTTCCACACTGCTTTAAAAATTATAAATTTTAGTTTTCATTCATTTTTAAACTAGGCAGTTGCCTTGCTTTTTCTATTAGACGGGCCAGACATGTATTTTTTATCCCTTGAGTGTAAAATGGTTAACTTATACGCGAAGTCTATTTACACACGAAAATAATGTGATATTTGAAAGGAAATAATTTGGTGTTTCACTCATACAAATTTCTCTTATCCTGCATTTCTTAAAAAAAAAAAAAAAAAAAAAAAAAAAAGTTTAAGGTGTAAGTTAAGAAGTACTGTATTTTTACTGATATTTTATAATACTGATATTTTATAATACTTTAAACAATCTGGTGTGTCACTCACATGGATTTCTCTTACTCTACATTTCAATACTATAAAGACAGACTACAAATTAATAAGTGCTGTATATGTACCTACTTTACTTGCTTCATTTAATGTATATACATACATACATAGGTTTATATCATAGCACAAAGTTTAGTTGTAATTTTCCACTTTTTATTTATTTTAAACTTCAAATTTTTGAAACTAACAAAATAATAATAATAATAATAATAATAATGAAATATTTTCGAAAAAAAAAAAAAAACATGAAAAATATTTTTTTTTTCGCCTAATTATGATTATGAATAAATAAGTTCAACTAACTTTTGTTAAAATTCTCTAAAACTACCTGTAAAAAAATGTTGGAAGCCTAAATCAAAAATTAATACGCAAGAAACATTTTGAAATTTAACAATTAAATAATAATTTTAATTGTTAAATTTCTAAATGTTTATGGATATTAATAATAATGGATATTAATAATAATTTTAAATAATATCCATATTAATTATAATGTTGATTTTAATATGACATTTCTCATCTCTAAATAAGACTACGTGACACTATAACTTTTTGCAGAAATTGATTTATAGTTGTAGTTTTTTTCATTTTGATATAGTCCGCACTGTCCCCTTAAGGCGACTGTGGACTTAAATAGCAGAATTAGACTAAAAATTCAATATTTTAATTTTACTAAAATATATAACTGCATAACAGTAATAATGGTTGTCAAAAAACTTTTTCTCAATTCCCATCATCCTATGTTGAGTTATAAATTTTTATGTTTGTAAACAAATATTGAATCTGTTTTAAAATGAAAATGTTAAACATCATTTTCTTAAAACTAATTTTTACGTAGTTGCGTCAAATTTTAAAAAATGTTCATGCGCCCTTTTTTTTTTTTTGAATCTTCATAAAACTTTATTTAAGGTTTTTTTTTTTTTTTTTTTTTTTTACTTTCTCTTACCCATAAGGTAGAGAAAGTATTGTTTTTGGGTCAAACTTTCGAACGCGAGATTTTGTTATATTTGCACGTTTTGAGGTCCCCTGAATACGAAAATCATGTTTTTAGCAAATGGTCTGTGTGTATGTCTGTGTGTCTGTATGTCTGTGCGTCTGTGTGTGTGTCTGTCTGTTATCAGCATATCTCAAAAACAAATTATGGCAGAAAGTTCAAACTTGGTATTCTAAATGTGTATCATATAAGGATGCTACAGTAAGATTTTCGTTAAGATCAAGCAAATGGTTCATGTACAGGGAAAATCAAGAGAATTCTAATACATTACGTCTATGGGGGAAATTGCAGGTAAGTAGAGTTTAACGTCTATAAACTGTACTAAACCAAATGAAACGAATACATATTTTTTGTAATAGAGATAGTTAACTGGGGAAAAAAATTGTGTATGTAGGAGACTCGCCTCCCCCCCCTGGGGGGGAAGTCCCCCCTCGAGGGGAGTAAATTTTCATGGGTATCTTTCAAAAGAGCTCGCCAATACCTTTAAAACGAATGGTTGAACCATCGATCTGCGATAATTTAAAACAAAGTTATCGATTTTTTTTTTACTTTTGACGAAAAAAAACTTAGAATTTTAGAAAAAAAAAAAATTGTATTTTTTTTTTTTTTTTTTTAATATTGAGAATAAAATGAACTTTTTTTGGATATTTGGTGTTATACTACTTCTCTAATATGGAAATCGTCTGCATGATCATAAGAGATAATTTTTTTAAATAATAATTTTAATAAATTATTTTTTTTAAACAGAATTATTTTTTAATAACCGAATTAAATTCTATATAAATGTAGGTGCATTAATGCCTCACACAGAAATAATTATCATATAAAACTCTTCAGAAGCCTAATACGAATTGTTTAACACAGGTTTACATAACAGTACTCGTTATCTTACCTTTTAATCTGCAACCTGTATTTTTACTTTCTCTTACGTATAAGGTAGAGAAAATATTGTTTTTGGGTCAAATTTTCGTAGGCGAGATTTTGTTATATTTACACATTTTGAGGTTCCCTGAATACGAAAATCATGTTTTTAGCAAATGGTCTGTGTGTATGTCTGTGTGTCTGTATGTCTGTGTGTGTGTCTGTCTGCTATCAGCATATCTCAAAAACAAATTACGGCAGAAAGTTCAAACTTGGTATTCTAAATGTGTATCATATAAGGATGCTACAGTAAGCTTTTCGTTAAGATCAAGCAAATGGTTCGTGTACAGGGACAATCAAGAGAATTATAATACATTACGTCTATGAGGGAAATTGCAGGTAAGTAGAGTTCAACATCTATAGAGTGCACTAAACCAAATGAAACGAATATTTATTTTTTGTAATAGAGATAGTCAACTAGGAAATTCCTTTAAAACGAATGGTTGAACCATCGATCTGCGATAATTTAAAATAAAGTTATCGATTTTTTTTTACTTTTGACAAAAAAAAAAATCGTTTTTTTTTTTTTTTTTTTTTAAACATTGAGAATAAAATGAACTTTTTTGGATATTTGGTGTTATACTACTTCTCTAATATGGAAATCGTCTGCATTATCATAAGAGATAATTTTTTTAAATAATAATTTTAATAAATTATTTTTTAAAAACAGAATTACTTTTTAATAACCGAATTAAATTGTATATAAATGTAGGTGCATTAATGAAACGGGGGGTTGAGGGGGACGGTAGCCCCCCTCACACAGAACTAATTATCATATAAAACTCTTTAGAAGCCTAAAATGAATTGTTTAACAGAGGTTTACATAACAGTACTCGTTATCTTACCTTTTAATCTGCAACCTGTATTTATAGTGTTAAATTTCAGGGTAAGAGAAAGTCGTGTGAGTGATACACCAGATTATTTTAATATGTAAAAAGAATTTTTTTAATTCCCACCATTATATGCTGACCCTGAGTCATCTAATCTTTTTACTTTGTCTTACCCATAAGGCAGAGAAATTATTGTTTTTGGGTCAAATTTTCGAAAGTGAGTTTTTGTTATATTTCCACGTTTTGAGGCCCCCTAAATACGAAAATCGTGTTTTTAGCGGTTGGTCTGTGTGTATGTCTGTGTGTGTGTCTGTCTGTTATCAGCATATCTCAAGAACAAATAGCAGCAGAGATTCGAAACTTGGTATTCTAAATGTGTATCATATACAGATGCTACACTAAGCTTTTCGTTGAGATGAAGCAAATCGTTCGTGTACAGGAACACTCAAGAATATTCAAATACATTACGTCTAACGGGGGAAATTGCAATTATTTTTGTACGTTATCAGCATATCTCAAGAACAAATAGGAGCAGAGATTCCAAACTTCGCATTTTAAATGTGTATCATATAGAGATGCTACATTGCTACATTAAGCTTTTCGTTGAGATGAAGCAGATCGTTCGTGTACAGGAACACTCAAGAATATTCAAATACATTACGTCTATGGGGGAAATTGCAGTTATGTCTATCTGTTATCAGCATATCTCTAGAACAAATAGCAGCAGAGATTCCAAACTTGGTATTCGAAATGTGTATCTATAGAGATGCTACATTAAACTTTTCGTTGAGATGACGCAAATCATTCGTGTACAGGGACACTCAAGAGTATTCAAATTTATTACATCTATGGGGAAATTGCAGTTATTACTTTTTTTTTACACATAAGGTAGAAAAAGTATTATTTTAGGATGAAATATTCAAACGTGATGTTTTGTTATATTTACACTTTTTGAGGTTCCTTGAATACGAAAATCTTGTTCTTAGCGGTAGGTCTGTGTATGTGTGTGTGTGTATCTGTCATCAGCATATCTCAAAAACAAAAAGCAGCAGATTTTCCAAACTTGGTATTCTAAATGTGTATCATATAGAGATGCTACTCAGACAGCGTTTCGCTGAGATGAAGCAAATCGTTCGTGTACATGGACACTCAAGAGTATTCAAATATATTACGATTATGGGGGAAACTGCAGTTAAGTAGAATTTAACATCTGTAGACTGCATAAACCAAATGAAATGAATATATATATTTTTATATGCATACAAGCATGCCTCGTGTAGAATATGGCAGGGAAATCATTCACTGTTTACTTACAGGGCTACACAAAAAAACTAGATTACAGTGCGACATTAGCTGAAAATTGATAGAGGTGCATTTCATGCTGTGCTATATATTAATACTATAGGATTATATTTAGAAGCACTTATATATATTCTTCAAAAGATATACAGCAAATATATTGCACATATTTAAGCAATAACTTTCTTTTTTATTCTTAGTGGAAGTGTTTTACTATAATATTTTACCATGTCCTGGAAAGCTACTTAGGAATGGAAATGAATTCCTCATAGACATATGATAAATAAAGTATGTTTTTAAGCTAAATATTCATCGCTTGTTTTTTGTGTGTTTATACGTTTTGAGGCTTCCTGATTACCGAAGTCAAATTTTTTAAAGTTTGATCTTTGTCTTAGAGTAACTTAAAAACGAATAATTTCAGGAGGTCCAAAAGTTGTATTTTCAAATTAATATAAATTTGTTGCTGGAAAAGTTTGATCGAGATTGGTAAGTTTCAAGGAATGTTGCGTGTGAAAGTTTTCTGATTTAAGTGAATTAAATGAACTTTTAATTTTAATAACAGATTTAATTGCTATATAAATATAGGTGCAGTAATGAAATGGGGGAGTTGAGGGCCCCCCTCACACAGAACTAATTATCATATAAAACTCTACCGAAGCCTAATTTGAATTGTTTAACATAGGTTTACATAACAGTGCTCGTTATGTTACCTCTTAATTTCCAACCTGTATTTATAGTATTAAATTTCAGGGTAAGAGAAAGTCGTGTGAGTGACACACCAGATTATTATGTAGTTACGTCAATTTTAAGAAATGATCAAAGCGTCTTATTTTTTGTTGAATCTTCATAAATCTTCATTTAATTTTTTTTTTTTTAATGTATCTATAAACACAAAACTTAGTTACAATTTTCCACTTTTTGTTTTTTTAAAACATTAAAATTTTGAAATTAAAAAATTAATAAAAAATTTTCGAAAAACACTTATGTTTATTAAAAATATAAGATGTTTATTTAAAAGATCACATAATTAAGACTGTAGATTAAAAAAAAAAAAAAAAAAAAAAAAAAATGTCAACTAACTTTTGTTAAAATTATCTAAATCTACCCATAAAATTAATTCGGAAGTTTAAGTCAAAAATTAATGCGCAAGAAGTAGTTTGAAATTTAACAATTAATTAATATTTTTAATTAACATCTTATGGGAATATTAATTTCAATTTGATATTTCTCATCTACAAATAAAACTATATGAAACTATAACTTTTTTCAGTAATACATTTAGTACTGTAGTTTTTTTTTTTTATTTTTTTTTAAGGCTACTGTCCCTTTTAAGAATATACCGGGAGGTACTACAGTCGGTAACAAAAGTGTCCGAACACTAGCAAAAATTCCTATGTAAAAAAAGTACACTTCATGCGGTTTTGTTAAATAAATCCTTATCGAATCATGTTCTTACACTGACTAAGAACAGGATTCGACAACGATTTATTTAACAAAACCGTAAGAAGTGTACTTTTTTTTGCATAGGAATTTTTGCTAGTGTTCGGACACTTTTGTTACCGACTGTATATAACTATGACATCTGTTAAGAGACATTTTCGGATTAAATCAGCAAATTAATGATGATAAGCATTTTATATACAAGATTTAATGGTATTAAATCTTATAGATGCCAAAATATAGTTATGGAAATCATAAAAAGTACTTACTGTGTAACACATGTGACGTCATTCGATAAAACCTAATCAAAAATGTGTCAAGGTAACTATGAAATTTCATAGCATTTTGTGCAATAGTGCTTGAGATATTGTGAACATGAAATTTGTTGAATGTAAGTACAAGTCTATGGTATGTGGTAATGTCAGTCACAAAAAAAAAAAAAACCTTTTTTTTTTTTAATGTGTGTGTGTGACCACTATTACCATACGGAAACCTCCATCGTATTTTTATAGCAATCTTTTGTAATTAAATTGAATCTTGATTATTGTTAGATAAAGGCGGAAACGTAAATATGTTTTTATGTAACTTACACTAAATTTACTATGAAATTAATTACCCACAGACAAGCATTTTCTATAAATCAAGTACAGGACTTGCCAAAATATACAAATCTATCAAAATCTAGAAGTGAAAAAGATTTCACGAACTTTATACTTTCTTTTTACGTGAATTGTAGAAAATAAAAATGGGGAAAAGAGTACTAAGAAATATACGGTGTTGTAGAATAGAAAACACAGGAGTTGACAAACACTTTTTATTCTGCTATATTATGATTTTTTTTTTTTCTTCAATGAAATCTACTTCTATACCATATCTATCTCTAGCACATTTGCTAGTATTAAGGTACAGTCGGTAACAAAAATATCCGAACACTAGCAAAAATTCCTATATAAAAAAGTAGAGTTAATACTGTTTTGTTAAATAAACTCTTGTCGAATCATGTTCTTAGTCAGTCTAAGAACATGATTTGAGCCGCCCAGGCGGTATAGTGGTTAGCGGCCCTGACTTCTATACAGTTGGGCCCGGGTTCAAATCCCGGATAAGGCATGGGTGTATTGTCCTTGTTTATGTGATTCATGTATCTGTTCTTGTTATAATAAAAACTTGTAAACCCTTGTGGTGTGGATTTTCGAGATATAAGCGGCCCTAGAGGCAAGCAATAAATCTCAGTACTCAACAAACCAAACCAAACCAAACCAAACCAAACCAAACATGATTTGACAAGGATTTATTTGACAAAACTTTATTAACTCTACTTTTTTTATATAGGAGTTTTTTGCTGGCGTTCGGATACTTTTATTACCGACTGTACACAGACAAATGGTACACAATTTACAAGAATTTAATACTTTCTTTTTAAGTGAATTGAAGAAAATAAAAATGTGCAAAAAAATAAAATAAAATAAAATATTAATGCATACTATATTTTTAATACTAAACAAAATGCTATATCTACAAAATCATCATCATTATTATTATTATTTTATTGTTATTATTTAATTATTGTAAGCTTAATATGCACCTTAATAGATGTAATCTTTTGCAGTTGCTGTTTCGCAATATTGATCAAAAATGAAATTTTAACGGTTCTTATTCCATAAATCTTTATTTTTCAAATAAACAAGAAACAATATTACAAAAGACTATTTTCGTAATTAGTTTTGTTTGCAGTTAAGGTTTAGTCACATTTATTTATTTAAGAAAATAGAGTTTAAGGGGACAATTTATCTTGCACACAAAGATAATATTTCATTCTTCAAAAAACAGGAAAGGAATGCGATACATAATTTTTTGAAAAATTATTAATCAAAATTTACTAACATTTTCAAAAATTAAATAATGAGAAACATTCTAAAAACCATAAATTTTAAAGTTTTAGAGTTAAAGTATTTTTCAGCGATAAAATTTTCACCTGGTAACCGACCTCTGTATTGTTTATGAATGCGTGTATGTGTAAGTTCTTGATTTTATGACTGATTAAATGACATTTCATCAACCTTCAATCCCCCCTCCCCCTCCACACACACAAAAAAAAAAAAGATATTATGTTTTAAGCATTTGTCTGTCTGAATCACAGTCTAATTCCTGAAAAAAAAAAAAAAAAAGATTTGAATGCTGTATTATTATTATTATTATTATTATTATTATTATTATTATTATTATTATTATTAGAGCGCTGAGTTAAATCAGGTTAATTCATAGCAATGTTTGATGAAATTCTGTTTCATATTTTTTTTAATTGATTAAAATGTGCTTTTTCAGACCATTTTGCTTCATTGATGTTTTAAAATTTATGAGCTAGTAATCTTTCCTCTTCCAAATAAAATTTGTGAGCTGGCAGTCTTTCAACTTTTAGATCAAATTAATGAGAGATCACGTATTTTTTTTTTTTATTCATGGAGAAAAATGATGTAATCTATCTAATGCTGTACTGATTCAGCACAGTGCACACTGCACAGTGTCTGGAAACGTAGTGAAAGCAACAGGAGCCCGATTCTGGGACCAATTTTTTCACCAAAGCATAAAAAAAAAAAAAGTTTCCCTAAAGTTTAAAACATAGTCGCCAGTTAAAATATACTGGTCGCCAGTGACGACCAGGCGACCGTATTTTACGAGCGCTATATATATGTGTACACACACCGCAAATTTTAAACCAAATTTGACAAAAGTTTAAAAGTTTTATAAATAGTAATTATCATTTTACAGTTCAAAAATCTCTCAATTCGGTTGAAAATTAGAGATTTTATAAAGATTTTTTTTTTTTTTTTTTAATTAATTAAAATATGATTTTTCCTAAGAAATTGCTAAATGTGCATTTCAGGTTACGTTATGTGTTTTTCATATAGGACTAAATTTAAGTGCATAATGTGGTAGGTATATAATTTAGAAAATATATAATGGATTATTCAAAGTTAAGCGATAACATTTCTCCCTATTGAATGCAATTGATGGAAGTGATTTGCAGCATTGTACCATGTCGACGAAAATTGCTCAGAACTGAAAATTAATTTATCATATCCACACGGTAAACAAACTATTTTTTGAAACTCAATTTTCAGGTATGATTGTTTGTATAAAATTGGGTTTTGAAGTTCGCTGAATACGAAAGTTAAACTTTTAGCAGTTGATCTGTATGTATATCTGTTATCAGCATAACTAAAAAACAAACAATTCCAGGAAATTTTGGTATTTATGAATTTGCAACTTGAAAAATTTAATCAAGATTGGTAGGTTTTTAACTGTGTTGCGAGTGAAAGTTGTCTCAATAATTTGGATAAAATTTTTTATTTAATAACAACCTTATCATTTTTTTTCAATTCCTACTATTAGTTCACAAATTTTCAATCGTTAATAAAATACTCACTCAAATAGCTAGATATTTGAAACTTTCACAGTAGTTCCGAACACAGTGGCAACGCAATACTTCGAAGTCCGATTTTCGAATTTTTTATTAGTTTTCTTATAATTAATTAAAATATGATAATAATAACATCCTAATAGCGTTAAAATAGCCATTAAAATCATAGCTGTAATTTAATTGTTGCCAAAAAAAAAAAAAAAAAAAAAAAAAAAAATTACGTGTTCATTTTCTTTCGACATAAAAATAAATACATTTCATTAAACGTGAACGTTAAAAAAATATAAAAAGTTAAATTATGCATCTCACAAAAATTGACGTCATTATCATTTAAAAAAAAATTATGCACATTGATAAGAGCTCTATGATTCATCAGAAAATTTAAAACATGGTATATGATAAGTATTTTTTATCTTATAATTATTTTTATTTCATTTTGCACGCGCGCTTTTTATTTCCTAATTCAAAATTATTTAAAAAAAAAAAAAAAAAAACTTTTTCGATAGTGTTTGTAAGTAGGAATTGACTTTTTTTTTTTTTTTTTTTTTTTTTTTTTTTTTTTTTAAATATGTATATTACTTGTTTTATATATAAAAGAGTCAAGGGACGGTAGCTTCCCTAACACAGAATTATATGCGAAATAAAAATGCTCCTAAACATATTTTAAAACTGCTTTTAAAGTTTCATGAAGATTCAACAAAAAATAAGACGCGTGAAACATTTAAAATTGATAAAACGATGTAAAATTTATTTGTGAGAAAATGCTGTTTAAAATTTTCATTTTACAACTGATTCAATATTTGTTTATAAATATAAAGGCTGATAATTCAGCATAGAATGATGGGAATCGGAAAATTCTTTTTATTACACATTACTACTATTATGTAGTTTCATATTTTAGTAAAATTGAAATATTGAATTTTTACTCCAAGGTGATAATAGATATGCGCGGTAAGGCATAGACTGATCAGCCAGGGAAAATATGATTACTTTTCATCCGGGAAAAGACGGCCATTTTGCTCTCTAATTTCTGTCTTTCCTCGAGTGAATATATATTAAAAGTGAATGAAAAAATCCACAGATACAGTTTCAGATTCCTTTTTCTTTCTTTCTTTCTTTCTTTTTTTTTTTTTTTTAATTACTATATCTATTAACTTATTTAACATTTAAACTTTTATATAAAACTAGCGGGCTTTACCTGAGCCACTGCTAACTATATTTAAAAGATTTTTTTTTAATTCCAGATTACTTACTAATATAAAACTTTTAAAAATATTAAAATTTAAAAAAGTGTTTCATTAAATATGAAGACGGTAATTATTTCATAATAATAACAAAGCAAATGATTATAAAAAATTCATTTTTCATAAATGAATCAAATATAACTTACTGATGAAAACGTATCCCATTTCCTTTCATGTATTTATTAGAACAATTAAAAGCCATGCAATATTTCGACGTTTTGAAAATTCATCAACTATCTATTCTATTACTATTGCCGAGTTTCATACTCCCTAATGGCTGATGCCAAAACATTTTTTCGGCATCAAAAATCTTTGCTCGATAACATATGGAGATGATTATCTATATTAATAAAATCAGACTTTTGTCTGTAAATTTGTCGGAATCGAAAAATTTTGCGATATCTTTACGTTTCACACACCATGAAAGCCGAAAATGACATTAGAAAATTTTGCCTGTGTGTGTGTGTGTGTGATCGTGTCTGTATGTCGCTTTTTTTGTCCGGCCATCACTTGAGAACGGCAGGACGGAATTCAACGGCGCTTGGCAGAAACTTAGTTCTTCACCCAACTTAAAATTACATCTATCAACTTTTCAGAAATCCCTCCCTCGTTCCCCCCTGGGGGGCAAAAGACAAAAACACGTTTGTCCGGGCATCACTTGAGAACAGATGGACTAAATTCAACAGCGCTTGGCAGAAACTTAGATCTTTATACAACTTAAAATTATATCTATCAACTTTTCCGAAATTCCCTCCCCCGTTCCCCCCCTGGGGGGCAAAAGACAGAAACACGTTTGTACGGGTGTCACTTGAGAACGGCTGGACTGAATTCAACAGCGCTTGGCAGGAATTTAGATCTTTACCCAACTTAAAGTTATATCTATCAACTTTTCCGAAATTCCTCCCCCCTCCCCCGTTTCCCTGCGGTGGTAAAAGACTAAAACACGTTTAACAGGGTATCACTTGAGAACGGCTGGACGGAATTCAACGATGCTTCGCAGAAATTTAGGTCTTTACCCAACTTAAAATTATATCTATCAACTTTTCAGAAATTACTCCCCTTTCCCCCCTGGGGGAAGCAAAATCAAAAGTACAAATAATACATTATCTGCACTTAGGAATTTTCGATTTTTAAGGGAAGGGAGAGGGAAAATATTGAAAATTCCTGATTTTTGATTAGACCTCTACCAAAAATGGAGCAAATATATTGAAGAAAGGCTATGCGACTTTCTTAGGATGTTTCCAAAAACACATTTTTTTTTTTTTTTTTTTTTTTTTTTTTTTTTTTTTTTTTGAGGTTTGCGTTTTTTTTTTTTTTTTTTTTTTGGGGGGGGGGAGGGGGGGTTACGAGGGGGCAAACTCAAGACACAGCTTTTAGCGCTAATTTTGTCCTGAGAAATCTATAGGATCTGCGGTAACACGAAATTTGGTGCGTAAATTGTTTATATGTATCCGACCATTAATGTAACGGGATTTTACGAAATCCCCCCCTTACCCCCTTGGTGTCTAGAGGGTTATAAACACGTGTAAAAGCACGTTTTCCCTTTTGCATTCGCCTTAAATTATCTTAGAATGGCGAACTTTGGTGTGTGGATGTTGATTAGGTGTACGCATTATGTACTTTGTAGAGATTGCGCAAAACTTCGAACTTAGCCACTGGGGAAGAGGGAGTAAGAAGCGGGTAAGTTGTTGCCGAAGGCAGTGAGAACACGGACTCCTCACGTTGCGAGCGAGAAAGATCACTACCGAGCACAATGGGAACTTTAACTCAAGTTAATTAATAATGCTATGGGATTTTGACAACTCATTTCAGTATTGTGTCCAGTGAAGCGGGCAAAGCCTGCTAGTAAATTATTATATATATGAATGTGATGTAATCAGTTATTAATTATAAGAAATGATGCTAATTAAATTTTGGCACATATCGCTCAAAAGGTGAAATTAAAATGCTGCATTTTTTACGATTTGCGTGATAACAGTATCACTGTCGTAAAAGTTCGAACCGAACTCAATATATAACATGTGTATCTTGTTATATAAAAGTTCAATTTTAGTTTACATCATCCACCAGTTAATGCTGGCTATGCCATGTTTTTCTGATGAACATTACCATTGTTTCTCAGATTTTGTTGGATAGAAACCATATAATATGCATTTTCCCCAGACCTTCGCAGGATCTCCCCGGGAAAATAGGGTTTTATAGGAAGTAGACCAAATTTATAATTTATAAAAAAAATATTTAAGATAATACATTTTTACTAGATAAAGGTATATTATTATGAAATGGAACAAGGTTTTGTAAATGATCGCAGCATATCCAGATTTTTTAAATTTGTTTATAATTGACAGCATTTCCAATAAAATGTTTTTTACAGTTTATCTGCATGTACTTCGGGTATGAATTGTTTAAACCATACCCTGTGATTGAATTTCTCATATAAAAATTATCTAATTTAAAAATACTAGATGTAGAACCAAATTTTGAATAAAGTTTTTAAATTAATATTTAAGTTTTTGTTTGCATTTTGCTGAAAAAATATTTATTTTTAAAACTATTTTAATTAGTTTTATTAGTTATTTTAATTAGTTATTAGTTTAACTATTTTTTATTAATTGGTTATATGAATGTAAGGAAAAGGAATTAATATCCTTAAATTAATATTTTTCAACTAATTAAATTTTTAATTAACTGAGGCGTACTAATACCACAGAAATCTGGTTTTAAATTAACAAATCTTATAAATAATATTAAAAATAATAAAAGTTTATATGTTGAATAAAGAGGAAATTTATAAACTTTTTTTTTCTTTTCTTCTTTCTCTCTCTCTCCCTCTTTTTATGCATTTCTATCTTACTCCGATTTTGGTAGATATTTCTTATCACACTGTTTTTGAAATTTTACTTTCTATTTCTTAAATATTTATCACAAGAAAATTAATTAGTACTCCATAGTTTCAAAGCAATCTTTAACTAGAAATCAAAGAAAAATCGCGTAAATACGGACTGGGACCCTTTATAAAGACCCCCCCCCCCCCATAGAGGGAATTCTACCTAAAGGCATAGAATCCTATCGTAGTAAATCGACCTTAAACCCTACAACTAACCAACCAACTAGAAATCAATGGAAATCTTTTATAAAAATTGTATCTGGAGTAGTTATTATTAAATATTTAATTATACTCTGACAAATTTTACTGACAAATGCTTAGATTTATATTTCTTGTTCTGGTTTTTATGAAAGATAATTTTGGTTATATAAGTTATAAACTGTTTAGAAAAAATAGGAGAAATGATTGTATTCAGTTATACGAACAATTTCTTTATTGAAACATATTGCCACAATTCACCCTAAGTATAAACTAGTATGTTGTGGCCACCACATGATTTTCTTCTATATTTTGCAGACGATTTCCATATTAGAGAAGAAATATAACACTAAATATACAAAAAAAGTCAATTTTATTCTCAATATTACATTAATAAAAATAAAAATAAAAAAAATTTTTTTGGTTAAAAATGAAAAAAAAAAATGATAACTATCGATGGTTTGACTATTCGTTTTAAAGGTATTGACGAGCTCTTTTGAAAGATACCCATCATGAAAATTTACTCCCCTCGAAGTGGGGGGGGGGGGGAGACGAGGATCCTACATACACAATTTTTTTCCCCAGTTGACTATGTGTATTACAAATAATTCTTTTAAATTTCATAATGATTATTTAAAAATAATTCTCGTTATGAACATTTATACAAAATTTTGTCCTATACCACCATGTTAAAAATTTAAAAAAAGCAGGATGGCAACGCAAGCTGTTGGGCAATTTTTATCAAAAGTTGATAGTCACTAATTTATGCCAATACAGACATTTTCTAAAAATGGTCAAATCGTGTTCTACATCTCTCAAAACGTGTAAATCCATCAAAAACCCGAGGTTGAAAATTTTTACGAATAGAATTATTTCTTCAATTGAATATAGAAGAAAGTAAAAAATGTGTGAAATGAATTGTTCAAGTTGACGTTCCAAGTGTGGAAATTGAAGATACAACTAATTCTTAAATTACATAATCTCTTTCAAAATAATGAAAGACCCAAAAGACATGTTCTATGGTTCTAAAGGGCGCCCGGCTATCGTTGTAGTAGTTCATGCAGGAGAATGTAAGTCTATTTTTCGCAGACTTAAGGTGTTGCGCAGTTGCGCTATTGATTTTGCTCAATATAACAAGAACTCTCGTTAAGAGGTTTTCCGAAGCATCTACAGTTCTGTCACACACAAATACTTTTGTATTCCTTTACAAAATATTCAGTGAAATCCGTTGGATACATTAAGTATTGAGGCCATGTAACAGTTCCAACACGTTTATTCCACGTTCAGGGTATCTGATTACAGGGGATATAATATATGCCGGACCTTTAAATTAACGCGTTAAGTGCCGCACGAATTCTTAAAATCCATTAAAATTGCATAATGATTCTTCCTGTAATAAATAAAAATTAAGTAAATTTTCAATAAATACTTAAAACAATGTAATATTTTTAGTTTTGTATCCTATTTTACACTGTCAACCACTGATGGTTGACGCGGCTGACAGGGCGCTCAACGTGTTAATTTGTTATTGGTACTGTTTTTAGTTTCGGTGTAAAAATTTCACTGAAATGTTTGAAGTATAACATGTTCTGCACACTCCTAAAATTTCAAAATGATTCCTTCAGTACTTTTAGAGATGTGACAAAATGTCTAGAATCTAGAATGGCTGACATGGCGCTCAACGTGTTGAATTGTGCTGAAGCTCTATCATTCACAAATAGTAACATATTCCTCCGAGGAATGAGTGGGATAGTTTGAAAGAAAAAGAAAATATTTTCTTCATAGAGACATCGTTTACTGTGTCAGTTGTACACTGTAAAAATTTGTTTGCGATATTACACAACAATATTGAAGTAGTTTACTTGCCACAACTATGCAGAGAAATGTTGCCAGCTGTAACTGCGTAAACCTACACGTTATGCAGAGGTTACACAGGTACAGCTGGTAACATTTCTCTTTATGGTTGTGGTATTTCTCTACATGGTAAGCTGCCACAATATTGTTGTATAATATTACACAAATTCTTTTACAGTGTATATTTTGCTAACAGGTAAGGGTCTGACCAAAACACAAATTATGGCACCTATCAAGATGTTCATGATGAATATTGCTTTTTATGAAGCACTGCAACACAGATCACTTTAAGACTAGACGTGTTTGATTTCGAATGTTGAAAATTTCTTTCCAAATAATTAAAATATGGATGACACTAATGCTCGAAACTGGAAATTATCAACTTTCTTCTGAAGCCTCCAAGTAACAATTACTATTTGTCGATTCTCTGCTCATATAATCCGCCACCGTTTACAGTAGCCAGCCAGAATGTTTTTTGTTATTATAACAACCTGAAGCCTCGTGAATGTACAGTTTTTAAATAACTTGTTTCAGCTCAGTTGACTTCAATCTTTATCAAACTTGATCAGCCAATCAGTTACAAATATCGATGCGGCTTCGTACAATAAATTTCAATAGGATGAATGCTTGATGGTGATAGTTTGTAGAAGTGCTGCTTCTTCGGCGTAGCAGAAAGGACGAAAGAAATAAGAACTTATACTTGTTGGACGTGTTTCTAAATTTTACTGTTCTATTACTGAACAGATTGCAATAATCAGAATCCATTGTAAATCGTTTTCGTTTTTCCAGGTATTCTAAAATTTTCCAAACAGTTTATGACACTTTTTATTCTATATATGAAATATTCAACTACTTGAACTTTATTTTTCTTCTAGGTATAATATGAAATGTCATCCTTGTCTGTAAATGTGTTTTTATTATGATGAATTATATCAGTAAGGAAAAATGATTTATCATTCTTAAATTATTGTGTGAGTAATATGTTTAAAAAGTATATACCTCTTTTTTTAAATTTAATTATAGAATATTCTTGAAATCTAAGCAAAAATTTCATAGGATGTCTCAAAATTAGGGTTGAACAACGCGTAGAAAGACTGGAATTTCGTGATGTGGCCTTCCACTTGACAGAACTCGAGTTACAATCCAGATACTGCGGCACTTGCTGGGCTTCAGATTCTTCTTTAATCGGTTAATCTTTCTTTTCTTTTCTTTTCTTCTTTGAGTAATCTCCATACTGTGATTATCTAATATAAGAATGCATCTCATGAAGTCATTTAGCGATTTTACAAGACGGTTTATAATTAAGAAAATATGAGAATTTCATTTGATATTTTTACTTAATACATTTTAATGCATGGTTGCCTGACAAATGCGACAGGTTAAATAATTAATCTGTCAGATTTCATTTCCTGTCTTCTGTTGAAATGAATAATAAAGAGTAAAGATAGAAACCTTTCTAATGACTTCTTTAGATAAAAAGAAATCTGTTATAAAGCAACATTAAACGATGAAATGTTTCGATTTCTTTCTTATGGTGTGTCCAAATTCTTTGAATATGAGTTTGAAAAATCAGCGAAAATTAATAGAATTTTCAATTGTACAAATAAAATGAAATGAAACATTAACGTTGCATTGCAATTTCTTGCATATTGGTAAGAATTGAATGAATTTTAACGCTGAGACTTCATGATATTCTTCGCACGTGACCACAGCAGAGAAAGCTTTAAAATTCTCATATTTATGATTATATTGTATAGGGAATTTTTTTCTTTATTTTATGGGGAAATTCATAGGGAAATAGAGAATCAGAAATCAGCTAGAGGTGTAAAACAATCGTTCACTTAGACTCGAACCAAAAAAACTGACAAGGTCCATTTTCATATAGAATATCGTAAATTTCGCTAACTTTGACAAATTTATCAATTTTTTTTTTTAATTTGTGTTTTTATTATTAAAAATATTAATATGAATTAAACTTATTTTTCCAAAGAGAATTTTTGCAAATTGTAATTAATTAAAAAATATTGCTCTGAAATAACTTACGTAGATGTGTAACAACTTAGAAAGTTTCTATAAAGAAATACCGGTATCAAGAGTCGAAACGGATATTCTATCGACTCCTCTAGATGCAAAATTTGTTTAAATCATTTTCCTTACATAAATATTTCTGTAAGAATTATCTCATTTCAGGAATTTATTACTTATTACTTCCTACAATACATTTGAAAATATTTTTCATCTCTCTCTCTCTCTCTCTCTTTCTATACACACACACACACACACACACACACACACACACATATATATATATATATCATGTTCATCATCAATTTCAGTGCAAGATGGAGACTCTCCTAGATGATTCCAATCTGCCGTTTTCAACAGTGTTTCTCCGTTTTTCTTGATTAGTTTTTTCTAGAAATTATAGTTTATATTTACTTTGACAGGTTTGGGAGAAAAAAAATTACTGTAACCACATTTATAATGGATTGGTAAAAATTTTGTTTGGGATATTCAAAGGGTTTATTAAACTAGTATAGTATTACTTTACTGTTGTAATATAAAACAAATTATTTTGTTATTATAACACGCATAAAATTTTTGTAAACTAATATAACTTTCGAAAATCAATTATCTTCAACTTTTGAAGTATTATTTGTAATTTAATCTTCCAGCAGGAGGAGGTTAATTTACACAAATCTCGTATGCGGCATAATACACATTAGAGATAAATTCCGCATTCTATAAAGCTAATTCATTTTTAACTAAATTGTACTTAATAACACTTAACTAATTACAACATAATTTTAATATTAAAACTCTTGAAAATTTATATTTTACGCAACAGCATATTTTAAAAATGTGCGTGGCCTTTCTTGTTAGTGAAAACACATGGCCGCTGAAAGATTAATATAGTAAATTAGACATTCATAAATGTCTGGATTAAATTAAAGAATTGCAACAACATTATAATATTTGAGTTAATAAAAGTATCAAATAAGATGTAATTTTACTTTTAAATCAGTTCGGACAGATTTATATTTTTTTTCCATATAATTTTGTGGTTATTTCCTTTTAAATAATTTTTATATTGATTTTTCAATTAAAAAGAAAGAAAAAAAAAAAAGAGAGAGAGAGAGAGAGAGAAATAAATGAATAAGTAAAATAAGAATTATTTTTTTCACCAAACAATACATGGATATAATATATATAATTGGTTTTGAATATTAGCGTCCCCACTTTAACATTAAAAAAAAAAAAAAAAAAAAAAAAAAAAGAAGAAGAAGAAGAAGATAATTTATAATGCATGCCTACTCATAAAAATACATACACTTTTTTAAGATCTACATCAATTAGTTTTTCTTTCGTTTCTTTTACAAAGAAAGATGGTTGCAAAAATCATGGTTGCATAAATTAACCCGTTAGCGCCCAGTTTCCTCATTTGAGGACAGCTAATAGAATGGCACGCGTATTTTTTGTGATTTCTTGGAATGATTTCTGCTTTTTAGTGACAGTTTATAGCGTCACTTTAAATGATCCCTAAAAGTTTTATGTTCCTACTATTAATTATTATTTTATAATTTGGATAGTCATTTTGTGGAGTTTGCGTTCCTGCAAACTCCATCTTAACTTAAATACTTATTTAGATTACTAAGAAAACCAGAGACTTGAATTGAACAAACAATAAGAGTTTAGGGGATTAATGGGAGGGCGGCCTGGTAATAAAACTTAGCTCAGTCAGCGTATTACTAAATCAAAAATATATAAATCAACAATTTAATTATCTTAAATATCTCACCCCAGCAGATAGTCGAAGGTGTAGAGACGGTCGCACTCGTACTCCGCTACCACGACTTCACTATGGATCAGAGTATTCCCTTCGGACCCAACTTGACCTTTCCGAATGCTAGTAGTTGCGCACACCAACACTCATCACTACTTAACTTCACACAACTAAATCTCCACGACTTCTACTTCCCGATATCCACCAAAATAAGATTCATCACATCCGCTATACTATCCTCCAACATCCACACCATCTACTAAAACCATCTCTATTTTTATACTTCTTCCTACACCCTCCTTTCACTACATTTCAATCCGTTCTTTTAAAAATCACTTCTAATTTATCTAATATTCAAGAACTAAGTCTTTTATTGCAGCCCCCTGCCGACACAACACTAACTCGACCTCAACCTTCACCGAGTCACTGGCGACGAAGCGATTTTAACCGTCCCTACTTTCTACTTTGCTGGATCCAGCTTAATTAAAACCACTGTGGTGACGTTCTGACGTCTCAACCTCACAATTTTATGATTTTTCATTCGTCGCACATATATTTGCTTTTTGCGCAGGTTTTCTAACTTAAATCAAGTTGAATAATACTATATATTATAATACTTTACTTTCGAGATCTTTGTCAACATGTAATAGGAAATGAATCTGTTATCTCAAAGTTTTTCTATCTCGAAGTTTTCTCGCTAGAACACTAAACCTCAATAAATGAAGATAGGCTTTAAATTTAAAACTATCAGAAGAGTTGTTTAAGTTAATATATTTTACTACAGTTGTCTATATTAATTTAGAAGTGAAATAATCAGCTAATAATATTTTACAAAATTAATTCGGGCATTAACGGGTTAAAAATTGCATATTCTTGAAGCATAAAATTTGTAGATATGTCTATTCAAATTCTAAAAAATTTAATAACATTTCTCAATTTCCTGAAATGTAAAAACATTTTCAAGGAATCATGCTATCTAAGTTCAGATTTTAAATTGATTCTTATACAGCGTAATTAAAAATGGTGGTCAACAGTTATTAATGAACTATAATTAAATACCTATGTAAGTAATAATAAAAAAAATAATCTGGCGTGTCACTCACACGACTTTCTCTTACCCTGAAATAAACACTATAAATACAGGTTGCAGATTAAGAGGTAAGATAACGAGTACTGTTATGTAAACCTGTGTTAAACAATTCAAATTAGGCATCGGAAGAGTTTTATATGATAATTAATTCTGTGTGAGGGGGCTGCCGTCTCCCTCAACCCCCGTTTCATTAATGTACCTACATTTATATAGAATTTAATTCGGTTATTAAAAAATAATTCTGTTTTTAAAAAATAATTTATTAAAATTATTATTTAAGAAAATTATCTTTTATGATAATGCAGACGATTTCCATATTAGAGAAGTAGTATAACACTAAATATAAAAAAGAAGAAAAAAAGTTGAATTTATTCTCAATATTACATTGATTTTTTTTTTTTTTTTTTATGAAAAAAATAATCGATAGGGTAAAATAAGGTATAAATAAATAAGGGATAAAATAAGGTATTGGCGAGCTCTTTTGAAAGATACCCATCATGGAAATTTAGTCCCCTCGAGGGGGGACTTCCCCCCCAGGAGGGAGGCGAGGCTCCTACATACACAAAATTTTTTTCCCAGTTGACTATCTCTATTGCAAAAAATATATATTCGTTTCATGTTTCATTTGGTTTAGCGCAGTCTATAGATGTTAAATTCTACTTACCAGCAATTTCCCCCATAGACGTAATCTATTTGAATACTTTTGAGTGTCCCTGTACAGGAACCGTTTGCTTCATCTCAACGAAAAGCTTGCTGTAGCATCCCTATATGATACACATTTAGAATACCGAGTTTGGAATTTCTGCTGCTATTTGTTCTTGAGATATGCTGATAACAGACAGACAGACACACAGACCATTCGCTAAAAACATGATTTTCGTATTCAGGGGACCTCAGAACATGTAAATATAACAAAAACTTGCGTTCGAAAATTTGACCCAAAAACAATACTTTCTCTACCTTTTGGGTAAGAGAAAGTATTATTTTTTAAAAATATTATAAGCGTATCTTCATAAATCTTACTATATCATAAATATTATTATATCATTTTTAAACATATTAAATTCAGTTTGTTTTGCAACAGTTAATTCAGTTTGTTTAGCATTTTTATGTTAAGATTCAGCAGTCAAATCATACAATCAGCTTTTAGAAATAGACTCTCCTTCCCTATGGTTTTATCATCTAATTTTTATGTAACAAATGAAACGACAAAATAAATAAAATAAAATAGAATAAAAGGCAAAATTACAGGAACACTGTAAGCTGATTATATATATATATATATATATATATATATATATATATATATATATATATATAATAATAATAATAATAATAATAAAACGCTCCCTATAATAATAAATTGTTCAAATAGAGCAACTTTATTAATCTATGGAGTTTTTTTTTTCTTTCACAGTTCTGATTTCTTTATCATTCATCTTTTACTTTTTACAAATTTAATTTTCAATATTTCTCTTATAGAAAAATATTTTTTCCCTTCTTTCTTTCTATTGGAGAAAATCAAACTGTTGTTTATGAAATCTTAAAATTTGGATTATTTCTCCTAAAGTTTCTTTCTTTCTTTTCGTTATTTTTTTTTCCGCCTTCAATAAATTTTTCTATTGATTTTCTCGTTCATTTCCTAAGTAGCTTCAAATTTGCAAAGAGATTTTTTAATTTCGATTAGGGTTTTGAAAAAAAAAAAAAAAAAAAAAAAAATGTAGATATAAAATTAAAAATCAATTTACAAGAGAGACAAAAGGGAGCGTAACGTCTAAACAATAAATAAATATATTAATAATTTCAAAGCTCCGTTTTAAAAATCTGCATTATTGAATATCTACATTATATATATATATAAACAGGGTGTCCCATAAGTCTGTAGACATTTTACAAATTCATAACTATTGAATGAATTTGTAGAATTGAACGCGGTTTGTGAAAAAATCATTTTCGTGAAGGGGGATTTTTTTTTTTTTTTTTTTTTTTTTTTTTTTTTTTGTAAAAGAAAAAATAATAATTAAGCTATTTGTCAACAGAGGGCGCTGTGCGCGACAAGATCACATATTTTCATGAAAAACTGTACTTATTCTCAATGTGTACAGGCATATAAGTAATATTCCATGTGCCTGTCGTCAGCACAAATTACAGTTTGCGAACGAGTTATAACACTGCTAACTGCGGCTTCAGTCGGCGGTTCTTATTTCAGGGGAAACCTCTTCACCAATAACGCTTTTATCCACCAAGTCAGCATCGCAATTAAAACTTCATGTATGCACAAGTAGGAGGCAAAACAAGAAATAAACTGTTCTCATCGCACAAATTGTGCAATTTATGGGACTTTCATTTGCATATTTAAATTTAACTATTTGTCTAACTATCGTCGACAAAAAATTTAGATATATTTTTTTCTTTACGAAAAAAAAAAAAAAAAAAAAAAAAAAAAAGAAAATCCCCTTTCACGAGAATGACTTTTTCGCAAACCGCGTTCAACTCAATCAATTCATTCAATAGTTATGAATTTTTAAAACGTCTACAGACTTATGGGACACCCTGTATACATGTATATACATATATGAGTACAGTAAATATACATTTAACACTCTGGATGTCCAAGATGTAAATGATATGTTATCGAGTAATGTTAAAAGTATCTTTTTTTTTTAATATATATATATATATATATAAATATACATATAAATTATGAAATCTTGTGTATTTCCGAAGATAATTTCATTAACACTAGATCCTCTTAAAGAAATACACCAGTTATTTAAACTACATGTGGAAATAAAGCCCAGAAGTATATAATATATATAGAGAGATTGATTGATTGATTGAATCTCATTACATCGATGCATTTTTTCATGTAACGAAATTTGAAGATCGACAATTGAATTAAGTTATAATGTTTTCTTCAAAATTATACATATTGATTCCAAAGGACATACTTTTCTTTTAAACGTGACTTGGAGGTCATTATGAGTAATGAAACCCAAAGAATGATCGGAATGTATTATTTTGCATTGCTGATAAATGCAAATGGAGTGAACAGATTTTCTGTTTTGTTTAAAAAGCTTATTTATTTATATCGGTCATTTACGTGTGTGAAATCTTTAAAGTGGGTTTTATCTACGTTCATTTTCCACAATCTGTCATGTGCGAAAATTGCTAAGGCTTTCTTCATAAACAACAAAGGAAATGTTCATTTCTTTTTTAAATTTCTTACTTTTTCCTTCTTTTTTTTTTTTTTCTTTTCGTTAATTTTTTTTTTAGAATATTTGATAAAACTTTGTATGCAACTTATTCTAATATTTTAATGATCGTTCCAGTTTTATAGCAATGAAAATTTCTGAAATGTTTTCATTAATTATGCTTTCAAAAATTAAATTTTAAAATCCTAATAATTTTTCCTTTTTAGATAATTTTTTTTTTAATTTTTTTTAATAAAAACTAACGCTAAATTTTTATAGAAAATACAATTGCGTAAAAAGTATAAAAATATCATTATTTATACTTAAGAAATAATTATAAAATTTTATTATTTATGCTGTTTCTTGAGCGAAAATCGCCAATTCTTTCTTCCTGAGCTAGAGAGAACTCTCTCTTTCTCTCTCTCCTCTTCTTTTCCCACCTCTCTCTCTCTCTTTATCCCTTCTCTCTCTATTTGAATTCATTTCAAAAGAATGTTTAGTAAAATTTGTACAGTCGAACCTCATTAACATGAATCTCAAGGGGGATAAAAAATGTGTTCATGTTATCAGTAGTTCATGCTATTAGTAACTAATCTTCATATAACTAAACTAATCTTCATTTTGACGGGGATTATGGAAACAGTTCATGTTAAAAGTAATTCATGTTAAGGGCCCTCTTCACTCACCGCCACCGAAAGCCAAAGCTAATGTTATTCTATGGGAAACTTTTCTTTACAAATAACTTATTAACTAATACATACTTTTAAATTCTGTTTCCACATTCTGAAAATTCCCAGCTGTTAAATTGACGGACCTTTTCTAAAAAAATATTTTTTTAATTTTTTATATTTTATTTTGCAGCTGCAAAATACGAATTTTCAATACGTGAAATTTTTTCATTTTGCAATTTCAAAATAAAATATTAAAAATTAAAAAAAAAAAATACATTTTTAAGAAAGGTCTGTCAATTTAACAGATGGGAATTTTCTGAATGTAAAAACAGAATTTAAAAATATGTATTAGTTAATAAGTTATTTGTAAAGAAAATTTCCCTATAGAATAACACTGGCTCGGGCTTCCGGCGACGGTAAGTGAAGAGGGCCGTTAAGTGTGTTCACGTTAACGAGGTTCGACTGTATTCAATATTATACATTAGGGATATTTTTAAAGTTTCTTTAAATCCTCCATATTATTAAAATAATTTACATTATTTTTATCTACGGTAATATTTTATAACATTTCCAATTTTTACAATTACAAATGTATTTAAACAGACTCTTAAAGTTTAAATAAATAAATAAATAAATAAATAAATAAATAAATAACAAATACAAAAATGCAAGTTAAAAATATAAAATCTTAAAATGTGTGAAATTAATATTATTCAGAAATTAGAAATTCTGTTTCTGTCTGTTTAAAAAAATTGTTCATTTAATAAAAAATTAATATTTATAGAATTTCAAGAGCAAAATTTGCTGTATATTCATACAAAAGAAAAGTTTATTTTGTCTTTCCTATATATATATTTTTATTATTAATTACTAAAGGTGAAATATATGTTTTTAACAAAACTTTGTACGTAATTGATTCTAATATTTTAGTGCGAGTTTAGTATATAATTAATTATAATACTTTACAGTAGTAGTAAAAAGATAGTGTCTAAAAGATAGTCTATATAGTGTAGTAAAAAGCTTTATAAAATACTAAAATCCTTAATCTTGTTATCAGGAAAAATATATTCCAATTTTCAGCTATTTAAAACATATTTCAGTAAAAACTTGCATGCATTTTAAATCTAAAATCCAAATGTTTTAAATGTAAGGAAATATCGTTATTCATGCGTTAAAAGTTCAAACGTGAGAGAAGTTTTGTTTTTTGCCTCTTTTTATCTATTTTTATTTATTTTATTTACGTTACTTTTAAAGATTACGAATTATATTTCATTAATTCTACTATTTTAGAGATTTTTCTATTTTGTAAATTTCTGATAAATTTACATTTATCTCCAGTAAAATCTTTGAAACCTTTTAACAAATCGGTTTTAAAACACAAATTCGATAAACAAAGTAAATGTTTTTGGCAAATTCATATATATATATATATATATATATCGCAGATATTTCCGGATTTTTAAAGTTCCCTTTCTTCCCCTCCCAATATTCCTTATTTTAGGAATTCGGTATTTGTTTTTACTGATATTTTCTCGGAACATTACTGGTAGAAAGCGAGTATATTAACTCCGCAAAATATCTCAGAAATATTTCAGATTTTTTTTTTTTTTTTTTTTTTTCAAAATTTACATAAAATTTTAAATGAGAATACAAATTTAAAATGCCTGAAAACCATATAAATGATAGGGATTCTGATTATTTTTTATTTCAACGTAATTTTATTTTCCACTTCAGGTGATATTTATAATTCCATCCTGTGCAACGTTTGGAAGGTTTTCATAATAATTATTGTTATATATATATATATATATATATATATATATATAAGGTGGGATCATATATATATTAAAAAAAAAAAAAAAATGAAGAAAATGTAACAGAAAATATTATTATTTTCTGTTTCATTTTGACAATATACATTTTTAATAATATTAACTAAAAATATATTTAGTCATGGAATTGTAATTATAATGAAATACATACTATTGTATATAGAAGTATATTAAAAAATGTAATTTAAATAGGATTTTTCTTTCTTTCTTTTCTTTTCTTTCTTTTTTCTTTTCTTTTCTTTCTTTCTTTTTCTTTTCTTTTCTTTTTTTTTTTTTTCAATATAATAATAATTATTTTTTCCTTTTTTATTTTGTGAAACATATTCAGAAATAAGTTTTGTAATACAGGTCAAAATTAAAAGCTTGTGAAGTCAGTATTTAACTTTCAGAAAAAAAAAAGAAGATAAATATGAAAAGAAAGAAAGAAAGAACAAAAAGAGAGGGAGAATGTTAGGTTTTTGCTTAAATATCGATTATATTGCTAATAACAATAATAACAATAATATTAATATTAGAGTTAAATCTGCCATCCTTTAATAAATTTGAAATTTGGCTTTCATATTTATTGTAATGATAAATCAAAATTAAATAATGTTGCGCATAATGCTTGCTTCGCATTGTAGAAACACATCCTAGAAAATAAACTGATGCACAAATCTTGCGGTACCTCTGTGCTTTCAAAAAGTGTTCATAAAACATAATAATAATAATAAATAATAACAGTAATATTAAATAATATTTAATATATATATATATATATATAGGTATTCGTATTTTCATGCTTTCGTTAAAAAGTATTTCCCTTAAAAATATGATATTTTTTACTTTCTTCTATATTCACATCCCTTTTTTATGTTCCTTGATAGTTAGATTTAATTCAAGTAAATTTTATTTGTAAATAAGTAAATTAAGCAAATATTTTCATGCATTTATATAAATTTCATATTTATATTTTCTACTATTATTCTATATTTGCGATATAAATAATTTCTTTTTAACCCTTTTCTTTTCGCTCCTGTCTAAATCACGAAGGGAAATTTAAGGATTTTTCGAAATTTACGGCCTGAAGTGTTCAAAAATGATATTAAAAAAATATTAAATACAATCCATATCCAGTACATGGAACTATTTTTTCTCGTCATTTTATGTATGAAACGGTAGCACCAGCCTAATAAATTTATAGTGGGAGGTAGTTGGTTGAACTATGTCATTTGTTACAATTTTGTAAAATAAATATAAATAAATAAATAAAAGCAATTTTGAAAACAGATTTTTATTTATTTATTTATTTTTTAAAAGAGAAAATATGTGTTTGTTAAAGGGTAGAATAATAATTTTAAAACATTTATTTATAGATTAAGATAAATTAGTTAAATAAGCTGAATTATTTATCTTTAATCTGATCTTTACATACTCTTAGTTTTGTTTCCCTTTTCTAGATAAATCCCATACATTTTAAATTGCAATTCTATATTTTACTACACTAAAAAGTTTTAAAAACGTAAATTGATGTAAGGATTCATAATGTTATATTTTTTAACTTAAAAAAAAAAAAAAAAAAAAAAAACTTTTTAAAACTTTTATTATCATTATTATTATTATTTATTATTATTTTCGTGGTAGGAAAAAATAAAAAGGGAAAAAAATAATAATATTAAAGTTTTTATTGCAAAGTGATTGCACGTATTGAATTCATAACAAAAGTAAAAAATATTTGAGTTTTGAAAATTATATTAAAATTTAAAATTATATACTAATGCATTGTATTTGAAAAAAAAAAAAAGAAAAAAAAAATCAACTTACATAACTGCACAGATTAAAAATCTTAGTGCGTAAAAAATTTAAAACAGGATTGTAAATATTTTAATATATCTAAAGGGACTAAATTTCTTTCTTTTTTTCTTTCTCTATTATTTATTTATTTTTCAAAATTTCGATTACTTTTTTGCAATAATTGTAATAGAACTTTTTTAGTCTTCAGTACTTCGCGCATTCTTACAAAAAGTAAAATAATTATATTTTCAAATTGTATTCATTAAATTCTTTTCCCGCCATTAAAAATAGGAAAAACCTTTGGAATTATTTTTATTTTATTTTAGCTTAGTTTATTTTAGTTTTTTACGGTAAACGCAATTATTTAAATATATTTTTTAGTAACGATGTTAAATTTTGAAATGTTATGAAAAAAAATAAAAATGTTTCAAAAGACTTATTATTATTATTATTATTATAAGTAATAAGAGTAGAAGCACAATTTCAGAACTTGAAAATTTTCATTTGGAATGCAATTTAGATTCATTATTTTTACTAATTATTGTAAGATATTAAGGTTAATTACATTCAAAGAAGTGCATGTTTAATACCGGGAACTATATTTTGGACTAAGTGTCTCTCTCAGCACGATTCTTTGCAAATCTGCCTGTATAGACTAAATTATGAAGCGTGGAGGCTTCCATAGATAGTGGTTATTTAGCCATAAAAACTATTTTATCATGCTTACGTTAATGTGGATGTGAGAGTACGCAGACCGCGAAGTACTTTTTCCCGTTTATTTATCCACCAGGTGCCTGACTGAGACCGATTAAATCATCGCCGTATGACATCATCGCAGCGTGAAGTTCGCCAGTGGCGTAACCCTAGGCGAAGTTGGCGACGAATTTTCTCCCCTGCCACCAGCAACCCCTCGATTTTGAATCAAAACGAGGTGTGTTTTCCAGCAAAGAGCTTACATGCAATCGAACGAAAAAACTCTCCGAACGAATCTTGCATAAATAAAAATCAAAGAACGTCAACCGCTTGTGCCTTTATGCCAAAAGAGAACAAAACAAATCAACACGAATACATTAAAAATTAATAATATTCGATTGGCAATGTGTTCCGATACATTTATTTGAAGTTATGAACGAATTTAGATCTAGCGTTCCAGACCTCATAAACACATTATGATAGTCCAGTACTGTTGTACTGTGTAGTGCTTTATATCTATACATAAAAAAAGTATACAATGAATGTACATCCGATATCGGAATACTGCGTGTGGGGATGGTACGGTGTGGTACATGATGCTAATCTTTTCCAAGATAGTTTGGCGGAGTGGATGAAGGATAAGCCTCTCAGTATCCTCCAACTTGATCCAGCTGATCGTGCCGTTCTCAGGATTGCCGGTGAGTCATTATCGTTATTAATACTCTAATTATATGCTGTTATAAGCAATCCTGTTATTCAGGATGTTGTCCTTTCGTCCAGTATATAATCGACTAAAAGTACAATCGTCTCATGTAGTGAGTAATAATCAATAATAATTAATACGAGTAAAAACAATGTAATTTATTATTAATATTTATTTTAATGTATTAAATGTTTTTCTTTTTCTTTCTTTCTTTCTTTCTTTCTTTTTTATTCAGTATTTTATTTATTCTAAGCATTATATTTTGCTATGTGTACGGTAATAATTTTGATTTTACAGTCACCTTTGAGGGTTGTTTGATGATATTTCCCATGAAATTAAATAAATATTAATAAACATTTATTTTTAATAATTAATCCTTTCAGATAATTACAAATTTATTATATTTTCACATATTTAATTTTTCATCTTGTTAAAAAAAAATAAATAAATAAATAAATAAAGTAAAACTAAATATAAATGAATAAAATAAAATAAAATCAGTATATTTAGTTATATTACTTACAAATAGTTTATTATTAAATACAGTTACACTTACCAAATAATTTAATTAATTTTAATTCTAATACATATATAATTTTGTGCTTCTAAATAAAATTTGTGTATCATAGAGACGCAGAAAATTTGCCCGTACCAAGTGTATCACTTGAGGGATTAGTATGTGTTTTTTCAAAAAGTATGTAAATGTTAATTTAACTTAATTTTTTTTTTCAATTACAATTATTCAGTTACTCTTATTTAATAATTATCAATAAATACAATCTTATAAAAATTGATGATAAATTTTCTTACTGTCAATGATAAATTTAATGACAGCTATGCCGATGTATGTAAACAGAAGCCACTTGTCAGCCACTCTCTTCAATCAGCTGTATAAATGTCACTCTCTGCTAAATGACTGTCCACTTTTAGTCTATCGTCTACCTAATATGTTTATTTTATTCAATTATAAAATTCAATTAGCTTCATATACAGAATTTCGCGTGGTAATTAGTGAATAATTACGAATACATATATAACTTATAAAAACATAATATTTTCAGGTGTAACATGCACTGTTAAAAATTTCTGTAAATTTAATGTAAATATTTATCCAGAGTCTCTGTAAATTTACAGTAATTCTTAGTTAAAAGGGAATAATCGAGATTCTCAATCTTTATTCTGTATTTATACGTAATTTTATTTATTTTTTAATTAAAATTAAAAATGACTGTTTCTACTTTTGAAAAAAGCATTCCAAATCCGAAATATAATCCCACCAATAATTAATTAAATTAATATTAGTTATTAAAGTGAATGTATAAAATAAGTTTTTTAACATCTCCGTTTATTTTTCTCTGTAATTTTACGTAAGACTTAAGATAATACATTACATAGAATTTTCTGTTGAAATTTTTAACAGTGTGGTCTTTAGTTTGATTTCATAAATTGTTACTTCGGCATAAAGTGTCAAATTTAATTTGGAAAATATATTAGTTTAACTAATTGATGATTTCCTTGCTTAAATATATAATTTAAAATTTTTAATAAACATGTTTTTTTTTTTTTAATGATTTCGAAATAAAATTTATAGAGAGATGATTATTAAACAGTGGTAGGCAAACATTTCGTACAAAGACAGCTTAGGAATTAATTAATTAGATTAAATAAATAAATAAATAAAAACTTTGTGAAAATGCTTGCTGCTTTTGATTTCTCTCTTTCTCCCCTCCCCTTTCTTTTTTCCTTTTTGTAATTTTCCTCTTTTTTTTCGACAGTAATTTATCTTTATTTATTTATGATACCTTTTCCTCTTTTATTTTTCTTTCTCACACCAGTATTACATCCAATATAAGGTTTATTCGTTTTATCTCGTCGCTTACGTGGAATTCATGCGTCGCGGATTCATTTACTGCACTCGTGCCATTTTGTACGTTTGGCAAAGGGTCGTGGTATTTTATTATTATTATTTTTTTTTTTTGCGACTGAAAACAATTTTTAATTTTTTTCTCCTTTCAGTATATAGTGCTTTTACAATCTCTTTTTATTTTATACTTTTGAAAACCAGTCATGTGGTGCATTTTTTATTACAATTCATCTAAGACTCTATAGCAACGCTGATTTCATCACGATATTTAAGAAATAGAAGTGAAAAAATGAATTTAAACCCTTGTAAAATGAAAATTCGGATCGATATGCTTTTAAGTTAATTATTTTTAACCAAAATAATGTTATTTATTATGCATTTATAACATAAATATATTATAAAATTTAATAGATAAGTTATTTTAATAACTATATAAAAAAAAAAAAAAAAGTTTAAATTTACTAAAAAAAATCAGTACATTATCCAATTATAGTAATACCTGAAGTTTTACATATATTTTTAAAAGCTCAGTTTTGTATTAGATTCTAAAGCCTATTTGCTTCTGAACAAAAATTACGCATTTCTGAAAGAGGTGCTTTGTAGTGTAAATAATAATACAAATTTTTCATGCAAATAAATTTGTATGTATACTTAACTGACAGTTGTAATTTATCATAATTTCGAGCTATTTTACTTCAATAAATTTAACAGCACTCAGTTCATGTTTGACATTTTTATTATAGGAATAAATTTTCTGAAAATAATACTTGAAATAAAAACTCTAAGAAAAATGCAAAGAAAAGTAAACAGTCAAAACTTTTTCTTTCTTTTCTTTTTCTTATTCCGAGATCACAGATACGTTTTCCTTTATGAAGCGAGCTCGTTAAATTATTGCTATCAAAACTTTTAAATGTTATTAAAATATTTATGAAACTCTTTGAAAAGCGTAATTGTGTTTTTCTTTTATCAGTGTTATTATTTATTTATTTTTACGTATACTAGTTTTCTTTGACTATTGCATTATATGGAGTTAATTTGGGTGAAAAAAAGAATAAATCACCGTGAGAGAAAAACAGCTCAGTTATGTTGTTTTTCTACCTAGTTAACTTCTATACTTTCTCAATAGCCATCAATCTAATGATTTGAAAGTGATTGCATACATACATATTTATATACATTTTAATATGCAAGAATTTTAATATAAAGGAATACATTTTTTAGATACTTAAGGCTAAAATAAAAGCTATAAAAAATGCTAAGAAGAGCATTTTCTTCATCTTCATTTTTTTTTTTTTTTTTTTTTTAGGACTCAGGACTATTAGTCTCAGTCTACGTATTTTTACGATACCAGTTTTACGATAGTTGGACATTTATCGAAATCGAAATTTTATCGAAAATATTGTTGAATAATTTAAAAGCAATGTTATAATTTGAAAAAAAAAAAAAAAAAAAAAAAAAAAAAAACTAATAGTCCTCCGTACTAAATTCCGCGTTTGGCTGATGGTTGGTTGGTTGAGGATTTAAGGCCGATTGACTCCACATGTGTCCTAGGCCTATAGGGGGAATGCCTTACGTGGGAGTCTTTCTAAGGGGTCCTAGCCTGTATTTACGCGAGTTACCTGCTTTTGCCAGAATTTTATCAAAATCTTTCTTTCTTTCTTTTCTTTTCTTTTTTCTTTTCTTTTTTTTTTTTTTTTTGAAAGAAAAAGAAAAAAAAAATTAATAATAATCAGTTTCAAAACGGACAGTATCGAAAAAGTTTTTTTTTTTTTTAACAATTTTGAATTAGGAAATAAAAAGCGCACGTGGAAAATGAAATAAAAAATAAAACAAGATAATTAAGTTTGAGTGTGAGTTGGTAATTTTTCTTTTCTTTCTTTTCTATTTTTCAATATTTTATAACTTATTGAAAAATAAAAAGAAAGAAACAGAAAAAAAAAAAAAAAAAATCACATAAATCATGTATTTTTGTCTAAAATGGCGATAAAAATTCGAAAGTCGCCCAGGGGAGCTATAATAAGGCTGTACCATGATCAGGTTTACATATTTAATTAATTAATTAATATTATTATTTTCAGGTAACATAAAATCCCTTTAAATATATTTTAGGAGCATTTCTGATTATCTTTCTTTTCTTTTTAATGTTAAATATGTTCATTGTGGATACTAATAAGGATAATTTATTTTCCGCAAAAAATTGATGTATTATATTCAAATAATTTTATTACTATGGCAAAAAATTATTTTAAATTGTAATAATCGTAATTTTAATTTTTTGTAGTAAATTTTGTGTGAAATAAGAACTATTATTATAAAACATATTTTTTTCGGTCAACAATATATATCAACAATACATACTCTTTGATAATATATTTTATAAATTGAAAAATATCAATATTATTTCTCTTTTGAAATAAATAAATTGGGCTTGATATTTTAATAAGAGCTGTTCAAGTCTATTATATTTTCATAACATTAATTTTGAACCAGGCAATTATTATCATTATTACTATTATTATTATTATTATGAGAGTAACTAAAACATGCATCAGATAGTTTTAAAACCCGAGGTCATAGAAACAAAACATGTCCAAACTCATGTCCAAAACATGTGTTCTCGTATCTATATATATAAAAGAGTACTTCCACTCACTTACTCACTCACTCACTGACTCATCAACGCACAGCAAAATCTATTGGGGCCACTGACTCGAAACTGGGTCAGATTATAGAACATATAGTGTAAGCACCCCCTAAGAAGCGATTTTGCGAAATTCGCCCCCCAAGGGGGGGGCGCAGGACGTGATTTCACGTAAACCTTCACATCTCAAAGAAGAAAACAGATATCTGTAAAATTTTTGCATTAAAACATAGCTAACACAAATGCCTAAAAATCAGTTTCTGGAATTTTGGAAATTCGGTCCACAAGAGGGGGTGCGTGGCAAAATGGGATTTCACATGCGCAAAAAGTGATTTCTTAAAAAACCTTCATACCTTAAAGAAAAAAATAGATATACGTGAGATTTTTGTTTCAAAATTTAGCTAACATAAATATCTAAAAACCAATTTCAGGACTTTTAGAAATTCGGCCCCTAATGGGGGGCAGGGGGCAAAACGTGATTTCTCAAAAACCTTTATATCTCAAAGTAAAAAACAGATATCCGTAAAATTTTTGCTTTAAAATATAGCTAACTCAAATAGTTATATTTTACTAAACAGCTAACTAAATAGCTAACCTAAAAACCAATTTCTGGAATTTTAGAAATTCAGTTCCCAATCGAAGGGGGAGGAAGCAAAACGTTACCTATATTGTATCTTCTATATAATAATATAGATATTTCTTCTATAATAAAGTTTTAAAAATAATTATTTTAATTTTTAATTGTTGCCAAAAAGATTTACGAGTGGATTTACTTTTCGACATATAATAAGATATATTTTAGCGCGAATAGTAAAAGAAGTATTAAATAATAAATTTGCTTAGGCTATGACAAAATGACATCATTATCAAAATTAAATAATGATAATAATAAAAATCCAACATATTTCTTCAAAATTTTCATAATATTTTTTAACATACCTCAATTTTAGATTTCTTTTTAATAGTGTTTTTATTTATTTATTGGCACGTACAATACGTTTGGCATGAAAGCTAATTCAGCATTATATTCAGATTTACTTATTCTTAATGCAGGGTAATTATTTAAATTTTGATGCTGAAGTAGATACGACATTTTTCGCCAAGGAGTCAGGAGACTACTTTCGGGATAGCATTTTAAGCCAAGTAGCCCATAAAGCATATAAGCAAATAAATTATAAAATATTGAGGGAAAAAAAGGGGGGGGGGGATAGAAAGAAAGAAACATAAATAATAATATCATAAATTTTGTATTTTTGTTTAAAATGGTGACAAAAATTCAAAAGTCACCAATAGCAGCTATAATAAGCCTGTACCAATATTTATTTATTTATTTTTCTATATACGAACAACTGTTAACTAATTATGAAATACATATAGCCACAAAAAGTTATTTGTCTCACAGCATATTGTAAGTGACAATATAGCATTTGACGTGAAATCGCTGTCATTTTATGGTAGGCTGACCAGATCAAAGTACTTTTATAATCCGCGATTGTAATGAAATGCTCGCCCTCTGGTGGGCTAAGGTGAAATTAATAATAAAACTGGACGGATAGCTTTCACGCTTTCGTCGAGACACCACTGCTTGCTGCTGTTGTATATTCGATAGGATGAATAAATCCGGCAAAAAAGATAACACATGCTGCTGTGTGCTACAGTGTAACTCCAAAGGATTAAGAAATCCGGAATTAAGCTTCCATTTGTTTCCAAATGGCAAATTTAGAAGTCCAGTTGCCTCCGCTAATGAAAAAAAAAGCTTTAGTTAGTAGAAAGTCTGAATGGATTAGACGTTTACGAATTGGGAAAGAAGTATCGTCAAGTATGACTGTTTGTTCGAAACATTTCGCACCTGAGGATATCACAAGTAATCCGCGATTGTAATGAAATGTTCGCCTTCTGGTGGGCTAAGGTGAAATTATCACACCACTGTATATTGTCACATTATGCAATCGATTTTCCATGATGTAATGGTGGAGAAAGAACAATAATAAATACACGTGGCTATTATATTTACTAAAAACTGCAGTTCAGAGAGCGCCATCTATCGATCATTACAAACACGGATAATACGTTTAACTTTGTTTTAATTATAAAATATTTTAGATAAAACTGATCATTCCCTTCGCTAACGAGCAAAAGAAAAACGATCACATTTCATGGATGTCATGGAACAACTATAGTATTGGTCCACAAGTGCATTTGGTGATTTTTCTTTGGTGATTATGGCGAAATGTCATTTTTGCAAATGGTTGCGATGGATTCCAAGCATAAACAAAAATGTATTTTATTGCAAAGAATCCAGAAAGGCATCGTTATCGTTCAAAACGGTGCCAAAGAAAAATCGCCAGATCCAGTTATGGACCAACTCTATAGTTGTACCTTTATTAACACGCTTTTATTAGCTTCACCTGTATGTATGTTTGTAACCGCTCTGGGAGCAAACAAAGAATCTATATTGTGAAAAAAGACTTGCCCTACGTGAACGCTGTAGCTGTGAGGTAAAGCTCCACGCTACGAACCTAAAGGTCTAGCATTCGAGCCCAGTCAGGGGAGATTTTTTAAAAATGGTTTTTGTTTAATTCTAAATTATTTTAATTAAAGATTTAAATGTATGTAAATATTATGGCGTGTCACTCGCACGATATTCTCTTACCCTGCATTTTAATACTAAGATAGATATTTTGTGCTTTTTAGTTCACATTTCTATAAAAGCGTGTTCTTTAATTTTTTAAAACTATAATCTTATTTTTATTTATTTATTTTAATGTATCTTTGTTGTAAGATAACATATAGATGCGGTTAAAATACAGTGGAATTATTAAATAATAAAACGCAACAATTTTCATTGCATCCTATTATGCAATCAATTTTATATGATGCAATGGCGGAGAAAGAACAATAATAAATACACGTGGCTATTATATTTACTAACAACTCCAGTTGAGAAAGCTTTTGTAATGATCTATCGATCATTACAAACGCGGATAGAGAAGCGTTAAAAAATGCTACAATTATCTAATTATGGATGTATTTTTTCATTCCTAATAAATAAGGACTAAAAATAAAGTATTATCGATTAATAATTTACTTTCTACAATTTTTTTAAACTTAGAAAAATGCCTTCAAAAATAAAAGACGTCCCTATTTGTCCCCAGAAAATGGGGACGTTTGGTCAGTATGTTTATGGTCGACCGAAAAAATCGAATAAATATAGGAAATAACGTAAAAGTAAATATTATGTACAATACGCACAGTGTTGTTCATATGTAATTAATATTCAAATATAAAAGGGCTACTTCAATTTTTTTCGATACTGTCTGTTTCGAAATCGTTATCTAATAAACACAAAAGTGGAAGCCCACTGGTATGACATTGTATGTCGCATGCAATAGCGACACACACCCGAAGCGAGCTTTTGAGCAATTTAAATGAATTTTATTTTTATTTTTTTTATCTATAAAGCGATATAGAAAAGAATTTTCTTTAAATATAGTGACCAGCCAAGCGGGTAAAATTTCTTCGAAGAAATCCATAGGAGCTGAGGCCACAATTTTTAGTGTGTGGCTTATTTACGTGTATCCAACATCCATTGCAACGGGATTTTGAGAATTTCCCCATTTTCCTTAAAGAAGGGAGAGCAATAAAGACGTTTCCAAGCATAACTTTGTTTAAAATTATCACAGTAAGATTAATTTTTATGCGTGGGTTGGTTATACGTTCTCAACACGCACTATCAATTAATTTTACGAAATTTCGCTCTGCCTCCCTCCTTTAAGGGCGGAGTGCGGGCAAAAACGCGTTTTTAAGAGTAACTTTGTACCAAAGTACCTCAAGAAAGCGATTTTTTTATATGTCGGGTGGTTACGCGTACTCAACACACACACTACAAAGAGGTTTTGTGAGGAATTTCCACCCTACCGGTCTTGGGAATGTGGGGTCAAAAACATTGTATCCATGTGTAACCCTGCACTAAATTATCTTAGGAAGGAGATTTTTTATGTGTGGGTCGGTTATATGTATATCTAACTAATAGTATAAAAAAGATTTTGGAAAATTCACTCCTCTGTCCCTCTTTTATGTGCAGGGGGGGGGGGGGGTAAAAAACACGTTTTAAAATATAATTCTGTTTCAAATAATCTCAGGATCTCGATTTTTTTATGTCTGGTTAGGTATGTGTATGCAAGATGCACTATAAAGCGATTTCGCAAAATTATCCTCCCCCTCTTCTGGGGCTGGCGTTAACAAAAAACAAGCTTAAATATACTCCAGATTACCTTAGAATGATGAATTTTGATGAGTGGGTGTTAAGTGTACGCAATATGCACACTGATGGGAGGAAATTTTGCGAAACTTTCAACATTACCCGTTAGGGAGAGGGTGTAAAAATTAGGTAAGGTACTGCAGAAGGCATTGGGGCTCAAGATTTGAAAAGTCTGGGGAGCAGGAAAACCACTACCAAAGGTAGCGGAAACTTTAACTTACATTTTGACTGCTTTCTTTTAGTGCTAGAGGCCTATTTCAGTCGGTACAGTTGTCGAATTTTTATAGGTCACTCTTAATTAGTGCTAGAGGCCTATTTCAGTCGGTTTATTCAATGGGGATTTATTGAATGAAGTCCCCCCAAGGCACAATTTTGACATGAGTCCCCCCCCCCAGGCTCAACTTTGACATGAGTCCCCCCCAAGGTACCCCTATTTCAGTCGGTACAGCGTTGTCGAATTTTTATAATACACTCTTAATAGTGCTAAGGGCCTATTTCAGTCGGTTTATTGAATGGGGATTTATTGAATGAAGTCCCCCCAAGGCCCAACTTTGACATGAGTCCCCCCCCAAGGTACCCCTATTTCAGTCGGTACAGCGTTGTCGAATTTTTATAATACACTCTTAATAGTGCTAAGGGCCTATTTCAGTCGGTTTATTGAATGGGGATTTATTGAATGAAGTCCCACCAAGGCACAACTTTGACATGAGTCCCCCCCAGGCCCAACTTTGACATGAGTAACATGAGTCCCCCCAAGGCCCAACTTTGACATGAGTCCCCCCCCAAGGTACAACTTTGACATGAGTCCCCCCCCCAAGGCACACCTTTGACATGAGTCCCCCCCAAGGCACACCTCCCCCTCATTGGGAAAAAGAGAAAAAACGTTGTTTTGCGGCTATAAGATAGTTTGGACTTCCAACGTTATTTGTTACAATATCTGCAGCTGAAACACATTGGTTTGATTTAATGAAAACTTTATCATGGAATTTAGATCGTTACGAATTAACTAAAGAAGAATTTGTCGATATTAACAAGTTTGGCAGTAGGCCTCTGGCACTAAATTAAAATCTGTCAATGTCAGATTTGCATGTTTTAAATAATGAAATAATGTCGTGTCTGTATAATTTTCTTTCTTTCTTTTTTCTTTTTTTTAGATTTTTTTTATTATTAATGTTATGAAATATTGATAATTCATTTCGATATAATGACCAGCGAAGCGGGCAAAGCCTGCTAGTAATAAATAAAAGAAAATATAGATTTCTCTTTTAAAAGGAATTAAATAAATGAAAAACAAATAAATTTTAATTAAACTTAAATTTTAATAAGTTTAATCTTTTCTGATATATACTACCGTTTTTTCTGATAAATATTATAAATTAACAAATAAAATAAAATAAAGATTTCCTTTTCAAAAGAAATTATTGAAATAATAATAATAAATAAATAAATGATAAAAGTTGCTATGTTATAAATGTTGCTATACTATAAATTTTATATTGTGTTTTTATTATATTTATACTCTTTATTTGTCTTCATCTATTTATTTTGTCTTTAATCTATATATATATATAATCGTTCTTCCTGAGTGAGTGAGTGAGGGGGTGATTCATCATCGCCCAGACCAAACCCCTGAACCTAGAAGCATGAAATTTTGTGACAATGTTCTTTCTATGCCGTAGGCATCCACTAAGAAGCGATTTTAAAAAATTCGCCCCCCAAGGGGGGGAGGGGGGGGGCAAAACGGGATTTCACAAAATCCTTCATATCTCAAACAAAAAAACAGATATCCGTAAAATTTTTGCTTTAAAATATAGCTAATAAAAACGTCTAAAAACCAATATCTGGAATTTTCGGAATTCGGTCCCCAAGGGGGGCGGAGGGGCAAAACGTGATTTCACATAATCCTATATATCTCAAACAAAAAAAAAGATATACGTGAAATTTTTGCTCTAAAATATAGCTAATAAAAATATCTAAAAACCAATTTCTGAAATTTTAGAAATTCAGCCCCTAGGTGGGGCAGCAAGGGGGGGGGGGGCTATGGGGCCAAAACAAATAGAAGTACAGTTAGGCCGTTCAACATTGGTACTGATAGGTTTTAAAGGCCTGCAAGTCGAATGGGGATAATTTCGAAAATGCAAAGTTATTAGGAGGGGCGAGAAGGGGGAGGGGAGAGGGGGGGGCAATAAAATAAAAATAGAGTTAGATCGTTCAAAATTGGTATATAGAGGTTTTCGATACTTACAAATCGATTGCGGATATTTTTGAATTTGTAAAATTATTAGGAGGGACGGTAAGGGGGAGCTATGGGCAAAAACAAATAGAATTACAGTTAGGCCGTTCAAAATTGGTGCAGATAAGTTTTAGAGGCCTGCAAGTCGAATGGGGATATTTTTGAAAGTGTAAAGTTATTAGGAGGGGCGAGAAGGGGGCAAAAAAATAAAAATAGAGTTAAATCGTTCAAAATTGGTATATAGAGGTTTTCGATACTTACAAATCGATTGCGGATATTTTCGAATATGTAAATTTATTAGGAGGGGCGGGAAGGGGCGGCTATGGGCAAAAACAAATAGAAATACAGTTAGGCCGTTCAAAATTGGTATAGATAGGTTTTAGAGGCCTGCAAGTCGAATGAGGATATTTTCGAAATTGTAAAGTTATTAGGAGGGTTGGGAAGGGGGAGGGGAGAGGGGGAGAGCAAAAAAATAAAAATATAGTTCGATCGTTCAAAATTGGTATATAGAGGTTTTCGATACTTACATATCGATTGCGGATATTTTCGAATTTCTAAAATTATTAGGACGGGGGGGAAGGGGGGGCGGTATTTGAGGGCTATGGTCAAAAACAAATAGAAATACAATTAGGCCGTTCAAAATTGGTACAGATAGGTTTTAGAGGCCTGCAAGTCGAATGAGGATATTTTCGAAATTGTAAAGTTATTAGGAGGGTTGGGAAGGGGGAGGGGAGAGCAAAAAAATAAAAATAGAGTTCGATCGTTCAAAATTGGTATATAGAGGTTTTCGATACTTACAAATCTATTGCGGATATTTTCAAATTTCTAAAATTATTAGGAGGGGTGGGAAGGGGGGGTGGGGCGGTAAGGGAGGGCTATTGGCAAAAACAAATAGAAATACAATTAGGCCGTTCAAAATTGGCACAGATAGGTTTTAGAGGCCTGCAAGTCAAATGGGGATATTTTCGAAAGTGTAAAGTTATTAGGAGGGCCAGGAAGGGGGGAACGGAGGGGCAAAAAATAAAATAGAGTTAGATCATTCAAAATTGGTACATAGAGGTTTTCGATACCTACAAATCGATTGCTGATATTTTCGAATTTTTAAAATTATTGGGAGGGACGGAGGGGCAAAAAAATAAAGATAGAGATAGATCGTTCAAAACTGGTGCATAGAGGTTTTTGATACTTACAAATCGATTGCGGATATTTTCGAATTTGTAAATTGATTAGGATAGACCGGAGGAGGGGGGGCGAAGGGGGAAAATAATAGAAATAAGAGTTAGAGCATTTTGGGAATTTTTTCCGAAGGCAGTGAGAACCCGGTGCAACATTTTTCCTAATCAGATTTTGTTTTTCTTTTTTTTTCCCGTGATAAAAATTAATGCAATTTTGAGAATTCAGTAATTATACTGATTCATTTAAAAATAGGGACCAGCGAAGCGGGCGTTGCCTGCTAGTATGTTTTAAAATAAATAAGTACTATATTTTATCAAATTTAAACATTATTTCTCTTTTGAAATAAATAAATTGGACTTAATAAGATATTTTGATAAGGGTTGTTCAAGTTTATTATATTTTCATAACATTAATTTTGAACGAGGCAATTATTATTATTATTATTATTATTATTATGAGAATAACTAAAACATGCATCTGATAGTTTTAAAACCCGAGGTCATAAAAACGAAACATGTCCAAATGCTTTTCGTATATATTTTTAAATAAATAAGTAGTATATTTTATCAAATTTAACATTATTTCTCTTTTGAAATAAATAAATTGGATTTAATAAGATATTTTGATAAGGGTTGTTCAAGTCTATTATATTTTCATAACATTAATTTTAAACGAGGCAATTATTATTATTATTATTATTGTTGTAAGAATAACTAAATCATGCATCTGATAGTTATAAAACTTTAGGTCATAAAAAGGAAACATGTCCAAACGCGTCTCGTATATATTTAAAAATAAATAAGTAGTATATTTTATCAAATTTAAACAGTGGCTATGTATTACACATTACAGTTTATGTGTACACGTAAGCTAACCAAGTTGAATAATAATGTTTCATAATATAAAGGCTACTTGAGGAATTAAAAAAAATAAACGATTTTTTTATTTATTTATTTTTTTTTTTTTTTATCCTCCCCGATTAAGAATCTGTTTAGCTTAACGCAGTTATTGCACCATTCTGTACAAAATAATAAATTTTTATCATTTTGAGTTTATTAATTTTTTGCAGTATAGTACAAAATCAGCAGCATTTATAACTCCGTTTTAAATTGCGGGTCAGAAAGACTTTTATACCATGCACAATGTTAGCTATTTTTTATGATTCAGATTTGTGCTGAAGAATTTCATATAATAAAACCGTTGATTCTAATAAATAAATAAATAAACAAATAATATTGAAAATTTTTCAGATTTTTTCTTTTTTAACCCACAAATGCTGTTGATTTCAAATTGCAGTTTAAAACGTTATCACCTTTACTGTGGACCATCTGCGACAAAGTAAGACGAAACTTTTTTCTCATATTGCGAGATATAATTGTAGAAAATTAAAAATGGCGAATTTAATTTAATTACGTCTGCTGGAACGTGTTAACGACTAATGTATGTTATAACAAAAATAAATAAATAAATAAATAATAAAAAAATAAAATAAAATAAAATAAAAATATATCATTCATAAATTTTGAAAATATTTTTCCATATTACAGGATAGAACTGTAGAAAGTGAAAAGTAAGAATATAATTTAATTATTGGTGTTTACATGCGTATAAACTCGTTTCTTATAGTAAGAACAAGAAAATACAATAATTTATAATTGATGCATTATGAAGCACTTTCTCATACTACGAGATAGAGTTAAAGTAAAAATGGTAGTAGGCCGCGGTAGCCTGGTCTGTAAGAAAACCGGGCTCGTAATTGGAAGATTGTGGATTCGATATTCGAGCCGTCCGAAGACCGTCTTGTATTTTAATGGTGACTGGTGCACGTTAAATCTGTCATGGGCACAAAGTCTTGCAAATTCTCATGAAAATTATATCTCTGAGGGTAGTGGATCAAGGATTACTCGGCCTTAATCAGGATCAAAATTATGAGCTCTTGTACGCTAGTGTTCTTTCGTCAGTTTATCGAACTAAAGTCATGCTCCCCTCTTGTTTTGATTGGGGTAGTTCTACTATCGGGCTTAGAGTTTAAAAGTAGCATTATAAACAAAAAAAAAAAAAAAAAAAAAAAGAGTGAGTCTGGGGAACTGAATGACCTCACTTTGAACTGAATGACCGTTATTATTATTGTTATTACTATTATTATTATTATTATTTTAAGTAAAAGAAAATTGTAACTCTGTAAAAAATTAAAATCATTCATCAAACATAGATAATGAACATTTTTCAAACATTACAGGGTATAATTACAATAAAAGCGAGATCGAACTGAAAAAAGAAAAAAATGAGCAAAAAAAAAAAAAAAAAGAAGAAGATAATAATTACATAAAAAAAAAATAATAAGCAAAAATTAAAACTTAATGAGAAAACAATGAATGAATTAATTAACGTAGTTTTTTTTTTTTTTTTTTTTTTTTAATGATTAAATTGAACAAACCACCAAGCAACAAAACGATACATATAATACTTGCACAATTTGTATAATGCGTTTGTATATGACGTTGCGAATTCTGTAAGCTTTCATTAATTTATTTTATTTTGTCGATTTCGTTTTATTTTGATCTTTTTCCATCCATTCATATTTTGATAATTTTTTTTTAAAGTTTTCATGTATAATTCTGATCTTTTTAAATGTACTCATTAATTTCATTAATTTTTATCCTTTTATATCTGTTCATACTTTGGTAACTTTCTATGAAGTTATATATATATATATATATATATATATATGTATATAATATAATATCTGAAAACTATGCGCAACAAGGGCAAAATCAAACAAATCAAGAAGTTATTTTTAATAACAGCAATGGAATAAAAAATCCGACGTCTCAGGAAAATCAACAATAACACACACACACACACACACACACACACACACACATATATATATAGGTGAAATTATTGCAATTTAAAAAAAAATCATCTAATTACTCAAATTCATCTATAAAGTAAACGAAAATTTATTGTTTGTCATATTGTAGCACATTATTTGGAAAAAAAAAAAAAAAGATTACTTACAGGTAATTTTTCTTTGCTACTATGATTGTTTTTTCTTCCTCTTGCTGGGTTTAGGCATTTTATTATATAACGATTGTGTGTGTTAAATAATGAAATAAGTCTGCGCTAAATTGTTAAACAAAGCGTATGTCGTTTTATTCAATTTCCTCTTAACTCTTGAACATTATCAGTTCAATAAAAATAAAAAGTTCCTATTAAGGGATTTAAGCATTCTAAAACATTATCAACTATCTAAGAGGTCTAAGACTATTTCAATACAAAAAGAGAATTTTGAAAACATTTGTATTGCGTTTAATTTTTTGCATCTTATAGAGCTTTTACACAATAAAATGAACCGAAAAATTAGTGTTAAATGATGAAGATTAAAAACAAACATCATTAATTGTAAGAACACGTTATATAAAGAGTAATTGTTTTGTCCCGAAATAACAATCAAACCTCGTTAACGTGAACACTTTTAACGTGAATTACTTTTAACATGAACTGTTTCCACAGTCCCCATCAAAATGAAGATTAGTTTAGTTATATGAAGATTAGTTACTGATAGCATGAACAGTTTTTTTATCCCCCTTGAGATTCACGTTAACGAGGTTCGACTGTATAAATGAAAGTCATTGTACATATTTATATGGGTATATCTCTCATCTCCTTCCCCATACCACTGAACCGATTTCAACCAAACTTGACACAATCACTACTTAATACAAGGGTTGAAGTGTTATGGATGTTTGACATTTCTATTCCATGCGCTGTTGGGTGGAGGTGAAAAAAAACCCACTCCAAAATCATATTTTTGTATGATTTCTACAGTAATAATGCAGCTATGTATAGAAACTTCAAAATTATTATGTGGGCTACTTCTAATGCTACATTCTTCCTTTGTAGAGATTTTTAAAAATTCGAAGTTAAAAAACCGTGAAACAATTAAGAAACGTTCTAAAATTACGCTTTCGTGAAAGTTTCCTGAATGCAATTTAAACATTTTACTGCGAATACGACAAAATGGCGTAGAGTTAATGTAATTGAAATCAAAATATTTTTTATAACATGTTAGAATGACGTACGTCTCTTTCAGAAAATTTCCCAAATGAATTACTATCGTCTTTGGAAATGACGTCATTTGTTAGAAATCATTCTATTTACATAGAGAAAACTGCTACGCTTTACTATGATGATTTTATTGACTAGCGTAGAAGTAATAAGAAATAGTAATCTTAACTCAAAATCATAACATAATATTAGGAGTTTTTTTTTTTTTTTTTTTTTTGGCATGTTACAGTTAACTATTTTATTTGTTTGCGTCTTTTCTCAGAACAACAGTTTTTCTTTTTTAAGAATGTTTCTTTCCACACCAAAGTTATGTTTTACAAATGATTTGTTTAAGAAATAACTAGTTTGTAACAAAGGATGGCTTATGATTGTGGGCTTACTGATAAATATGGGAATTGAAAAATTGAGTCTTATTATAATAAAAATGATTCATTTAAATATATATTGACCAGCGAAGTATGCAAAACCAGCAACTTAAATAAATAAAACAACTCTTAAAAGCTTTAGAGAAAGATCATTATTATTATTTATTTATTACTTTCTTCTATATTCAATAGAAGAAAGTATTGGATTCGTAAAAATTTTCGACATCGAATTTTTGATGGATTGAGAGCGTAGAACACGATTTGACCAATTTTAGAAATTATCTGCCTGTCTGTCTGTGTGTGTGACAAAATTTCGTGTCAAATGTATCTCAGGAACTACTGCACAGAATTTCATACAAATTGGTATGTAGTTGCATCTTGACAAAAATTAGTGCCTATCAGTTTTTGGTAAAAATTCTCATACAGGTTGCGTTGCCATCCCGCTTTTTCTAAATTTTTAACATGGTGATATAGGACAAAATTTTGTATGAATTTGCATAAAGAGAATTATTTTTTAGTAATCATTATGAAATTTACAAGAATTATTTATAATAGAGATAGTCAACTGTGAAAAAATTTTTGTATGTGTAGGAACCTCGCCGGGAAGTCCCCCGTCGAGGGGAGTAAATTTTCATGATGGGTATCTTTCAAAAGAGCTCGCCAATAACTTTAAAACGAATGATTGAACCATCGATCTGCGATAATTTAAAGTAAAGTTATCGATTTCTTTAATTTTTAATTTTTTTTTTTTTTTTTATGTAATATTGACAATAAAATTGACTTTTTTTTGGATATTTTGTGTTATTCTCTAATATGGAAATCGTCTGCATTATCATGGAAGATAATTTTTTTAAATAATAATTTTAATAAATTATTTTTACTGAGTGAATTTGTATAGGAAAATATAGAAGAAAGTCATGTGGTGGCCACAACATACTAGTTTTTTTTTTTTTTTTTTTTTTTTTTTTACCTTCGAAGACGTGAAGAGGAGCTTTTTTAAAAATGAGTATATATATATATACATATAAAATAAAATAGGAATTTGAGATTGTAGAGAAAAATAAAGATATATTGAAAAAACTTTATTTTTATTTATTTATTTATTTATTGAGACGGTGGGGCGGCTTAAGCTGCAAATTAAATTAATTTTTCCAGTTCTTCTAGAGATTACAATTTTATTACTTACTAGCAGGCTACGCCACGCCCGCTTCGCTGGTCACTATATTTAAATGAATTTTCAAAAGAATTAGATTTTTTTTTTTTTTTCATCCCATCATAAATAAAAACTAAAAAATGTATATAGAAATCGCTCTAAACCTCGCTTCCGGTACCCGCTACCTACGGCACCTCTTTCTCCACCCACACTACAACGGGTCCAGGTTTTCACTGCCTGCAGAAATGTGTTTCCCGGCCACTTCATTTTGGGTATTTATCGACGACAGATGGATTTTCTATTATTTAAAAACTACGATTTTAAAGATGACTGTTCTTAACATCTATTAAATATTTTAGTTTTTTAACCATGTATTTTAAAGCCCCTGCTATTTTCACTATATTATCATATCATTCCGAGAAATATAATAAAAATCCTATTCTCTTTTAAAAGGAATTAAATGCATAAAAATAAATAAATTTTAATCAGTTTAATCGTTTCTATACTACCATTTTTTTCCGGTAAATACTATAAATAATAATAAAAAAAGACAGAAAGAGAAAGAGAAAATATTTTTCTTTTAAAGGAATTAAATTAAAAAATTAAAAATAAAAAGTTGTTATACTATAAAAAAGATGAATAAATAGAACTGTTATAAATAAGTTTTTAAATTTTAAATTTAATATACTTAATTTTTTCTACTGCATTGCCATTTTATTTTCAATATATATAATAAATTAAAAAGAGAAAATAGATTTCGCCTTCAAATGAATGTATTAAATAAAAAATAAATTGCGTAATAGCCGTTGCTAAAATACGCAGACGATTACAATGGATGAATAAATTCATGGAAAATGAAACATAAAAGCCAATATTTAAAACTGAAAAAAATAAAATAAAATAATAATAATAATAATTTAAGAAGTTCAAATTGAAAATTCGAAAAAATCTCGATGAGGTGCACACCTACAGGGTCCCAGATATCCATATGCTCTGCGATCGGTAGTGCGAGCACCAGAGCACAGACAGACACACACACAGACACTTCTCTTTATTTACATAGAAGATGAGAGATTTTTCGAAAAGTGTTGCAATTTGTATAATTTTGTTGCGTATCAGATAAGATGTTTTTTTTGTCTTTATGTTCGTTTCTACGATATGCATCTCTGTTATAATTACGGCATCGAAACAGGCTCGTTTAAAATAAATAAATAGTAAATAAAAATTCGCGATAAATTTAAATAGTTAATGATTTATTTATAAATACTTGATGAACAAAATTGTATTTATTACTGTTAGAAATTTAATATAATCTTACAACTCTATCTATATAAATAAAGCAAAGAGTTTGTCAGCAGAACACATCCGAGTAGAAACAGTCTAATATTAAAGAATAATGAATAACGTTTTAAAAATTATCAGTTTTGACGTTCTAAGAGCTGCAATTTTTAAATTACACCGTACTTATTTCCCATACATAATCCATTAAATTTGTAAACAATTACTGATTCATTCTTGAGAATCATTCACATAAGACCGTAGAGCATTGTTGCAAAACGAGTGCAAAACGGAAGAAATATTTAATTTAATTTAATTTGTAATATGTTGACTTTTTGATCTTAAAAGGAATTTTCAATTATGTTACAAAACCCAAAATGTTGATATGGAAAATACATAGTGATTCAATTCTTTTGAAAATTCAGTTAAATTTAGTGACCAGCGAAGCGGGCGTAGCCTGCTAGTTATTGAATATGATGACTGTTACTATGCAAAAACTGAAAATATTGGTGGTTGTATTCGGCAAGTCATTGACTTAAAATTTTAACTTGATACATTGTAATTTTACCTGAAAATTACTCAATCTAACATTTTTTTTTTTTTTCTTTTTTACATTTTTTTTTCTTTCTTTCTTTTTTTTTTTTTTTTTTTTTTTAAGCTAAAAAGAAAAAGAGAACAAAACTTAAAATAACATCTTTTCTTAAACGTTATAACTTTATATTTTTTCTTTGGAAAATATTTTTAGCGTATTTATTAAATCTGTGTAAAAATTCTATTCAATTGTTCTATAGTTGAGCAATACTAATCCGGAAATAGTACGGCTGCTGCAAGAGCTGCTGCTATGCGATTTTCGAAAACAAAATAAAATGAAATAGAAAAGGCGTCGGCTTTAATTTGTTTTTTCACACTTAAAAAGAGTATCAAGTTCCAGGGGTCATGTTACTGACGGCAGATGCCAAGGGCCTCAGCCTAATAGGGAGCTTCCGTATATCTGAAGGCCGTACACCTATGTAGTGTACAATTAATGCTGTTTTTACTTACTGGAATAATTCTGTTTTTTTTTTCAGAATTGAAAGGATTAGACATCAAAGTGATATTTAAGTCATTCATATTTATTTTGGCAATTAAATAAAGGTTTAGCTGTTTTAGCGTTTTTGATCATATTGTATGACTTTTATTTTTTATTCTGTTTTGACATAAAATAGAAGGGTAAAACTTTCTGTATTTAATACCTTATTCTGAATCGTTTTAACAAGTATTGGAAGATACAAAATTATTTATTTTGATGGCACCACTTTTAGTTTAATGTTTCGATTGAATTAAAATAGTCTTCGAAGAAACAGAAAAGTAGAATTAAATTATATTGAATTTTTATCAACAAAAAAAAAAAAAAAAAAAAAAAGAAAAAAAAAAAAGAAAAGAAAAGAAATAAGAAGTTAGATTGGGCTTTCTATGAAAAGGTAACATTTAAAAAATAATTCTCATGAAAGTAAAACCAACAGAGGCTGAATGATTTGGTATACATACAAATATATCTTTTTGCCTTCTTTTACATGCATAAAAAGAAAGCATTGGATTCGTGAAAATTTTACAATTCTAGTTTTTGGTGTAGTTATACGTTTTGGGATATCCTAACAACGATTTAACCATTTTTAGAAAATGTCTGTCACTAAACTTTTATGGACGCTGTATTTCACGAATTTAACCAAAATCGATATTCAGTTGGATCTTGGTTTGAATTGGTGCTGATTACGTTTGGGGATCAAGTGCAGAAAAGGTGACAATCACATCCCGTTTTTTTTTTATTCATATTTTTAATATGCAGGCATGAGAATTTTCCGCGGATCCGCGATTTTCCGCTTTTTTGTGATTTTCGTTAATTTCGCAATTTTTTATTTTGTTGAAATCAAATTCCAATAACGATCAGTGTTCAAACGCTCCATGAAAAACTTTAGATTCTCAATCTTTTTCCATCCAAAATATAAACGTCAATATTCATTTTAAACGTGCTTTATCATATTCTATAACATATAAAAGAACAGAATTATTCAATATTTCTCACTCATGTAATTTTTTTTGTCCCCCCCCCCCCTCCTTTTTCATCTCTAACCATCGCCAATCAAACATTCTGCGGGATTTTTGAATATTTATCCATCCACAACAAAAATGTCAATATTAATTTTAAACTTACTTTATGATATTCTAGAATCCATAAAGAAGAAGATTTGTGTTTAATATTTCTCAATCATGAACTACTTTTTAACCCCCCCCCCCTTTCCATTTTCCACCACCAGTCAATGTTATTAAATGTTGATTGCTAACTAATGTTTTTTTTTTTTTTTTTTTTTTTTTAAAGCACATGTTTTATTGTGCTGATTTGTTATTCTTTTAGTTTAATTTGTCACCTTTAAAATATTTTGTATAGTTTTTTCCTGTGAGCATTATTTTTTCATTTGATATAAATTTTATGAACACATTTGTATAGTTTTCTCCGCACGCGTTATTTTTCATTTGAAATTAATTTTATGAACACGCGTGTTTCCTCTTTTTTAAATTTTCTGCACTCTCATGCCTGAATATGGCAGTGTTGGACAAAATATGCACAATGTACCACAATTCAATGAATTTTTAGAACATAAGGAAAATAAAATTGTCTCATAAATCTATGATCAATAAAGCACCACACTAAGTTCATGGAATACAAATATTTCGATCCAAACTTTTAGATAAACCTGAATGCAAAAAATGTACTCTGTATAGAAATAACGTATATTTTATGAAATAATATTCCAAGTAAATAATCATTTGCTGAGATGAAAGTCTGGAAATATCACCAAAACACATGATGCTTTAATAATTCTTATCTAAAATGTAGAGAAATTTTTTTTAGAATTCAATATCTCGAAGTATACCATTCGCGTAGTATTTTCTACATCTTAGTATCAATTTAAAAAAAAAGATTGTTCTACTACAAATAAAAATTTTGAATTTCATTAAATATGTTAAGTATATAGAATTTAATACATTTTAAAGAAAAGTCTAAACTATATTGCATCTAAGTATTCTAATATACATTTAGAAATATGGTAAAAAACTTTTTTTTCAACTAGTGTACAAAAAAGAAAAGGAAAGAAAAGGGAAAAAAAGGGAAAAAAAAAAAAAGGTTTACTAAAAATGGAATAAAACTGCCTATTGGTAATGGAATAAACAAATTTTCAGAAAATGAAATATGATTTTATTTTTTTAAGACTGACTGTTCCAGAAATAAATGGCTTAGAATATTTTTCCAGTTAGTAAAAAAAGAGGGAAAAAAAAAAAAAAAAAAAAAAAAAGAGAAAAAGGTTAAATCTTTTGATATTTTGTTTTGCTTTTAACCGTTCATTTCTCTTTCTAAAAAGAAAGAAAGAAAAAATTTCTTGATTTAAAAGAAATATTATTATTGTTATTATTTAGAAAATGCAGATTTGTATATTTATTTTCAAAAATTTTCATTTGTTCCAGATGTGATTTTATTTTCTTAGCACTATAAGTCTGTTTTTTGATCTGGATTATAAATCTAAAAATGCTTACGGGAATAAACAGTGGAAATAATAAGTTAGCTTAAAAAAAGTTAAAAAAAAAAAAAAAAAAAAAATGATCTTGAATTTAATTATACGTATATATATATATATGCAACACACACACACACTTTGAATTTAATTAAATATTATTTTCCTATAAAATCTGTAATTTTCAATCGAATTCAGAGATTTTTGAACTGTGAACTCATAATCTCTACTTATAAGCAATTTTTATATTTTGTCAAAACTGGCTAGAAGTTCGGAATTTTTAAAAAAGTTTTATGTAGCATTAGATTTGACACTCTTTTAATAAGTAGAGGCTGCTTGCTGATGCGCATTTCAATAAATTTCTCCCATTTGAAAAAAAAAAAAAAAAAAAAAAAAAAAAATCTGTCTTTTTACTATAAAATAGTTCCAGTGGTATTTTATTATAATTTAACTATAATTTAAAATTTTAGTTGCTTTATGTATCACGAGTGAGATAATGCACATAGCATTAGTAAATACATAACACACATGTCTAATGAAACCAATATGAATGAAATATATCAAGTAATACATCAATTAATGAAATATATCAAATTTGTATTACTTGAAATATATTTTATTAAATCTTATTTCTGGTTTAAAATAAATTTTAAAAATTGAAATCTAATGTATCTCTGTGGTTCTTAACTTGATAAATATTTTTCAATGAATCAGTATACTATATATGTATATATGGGTGGTCATTAAAAATTAACATTTAAATTTTTGTATGGGGCACCCGCTTATTTTGTTCTATGTATAAAATAAAGACTTCCACAAACATTTAAGGGTGGCAACCGAGGTTTGAAAAATTTAAAAATTGTCAATTTTGACATATTTTGTAATTTCATTATAAATAATTATATTTTAATTACATTAAAAATCGAAACAATATACATTAAAATATTCAATTTAAAATATTAAAATACACATAACATGAATTTAAACGTTTCGAGCCTTATTTAAGGGTCCTCATCAGTAAAATGCATCAAAAGTAAACGATAAAAAAAGAATAGATTTCCTTTACGAAAGTACAGCATATTCAGCAGGACTTGTGCATGCTTCTTTAAGCGGTGAGAAATTCGGTTTCGTGTACCAGCCTTTCAGGAAAATTCTTGAATGATAATTTGAACAGTTAGATACGATTATTTTAGTACTGTTAAAATCATGTAGATGGTCGGTTTCTATGGCATGCTGCACTATTTTAGAACGAATATCGCGGTTTTTGAAATTTCTTTTATGTTCGAGAATTCGAGTATGAAGGGAACGGCCATTTTCACCAATATAAACAGAACTGCAAGATTTACAAGGGATATTATAAATAACCCCTGTACGCGAAAAAGGGGGGGGGGATACTGATGAGGAGTCTAAAATAAGGCTCGAAATGTTTAAATTTATGTTATGTGTATTTTAATATTTTAAATTGAATATTTTAATGTATACTGTCTCGATTTTTAATGTAATTAAAATATAATATTTTATAATGAAATTACAAAGTATGTCAAACTTGTCAATTTTAAATTTTTTCAAACCTCGGTTGCCACCCTTAAAACTTGTTTTAAAATTTTGAAATTTTAGTGGAAGTCATTATTTTATACATAGAACAAAATAAGTGGGTGCCCCATAAAAAATTTAAAGGTTAATTTTTAAGGACCACCCTAATGCACATATAATTTTCGTGAAGGAAAAAATTCTTGAATTTTGTCAAACATTTTTCTTACTTTTGTTTTTTGAAAGACATTATTTGATGAAATTCATTTAATACATGTATTCAAGTGCATGTGTCTGCGATACACGTGCCTCACAAAAATTTGGAACTTGTAGAAAAGAAAATCCGCAAATAAATAATGATTTAGATTTAAGTATTATATCACAACTATTTCTTTTGAATTCTGATTAGAAAATCATCGATTTTTGTTTTCTTGACCTATAAAAGAAAAACTACCATCCCAGCCGTAGACCAATCGATGTTAAAAATTGATCCAAACTTCTAGAATCATGGTCACTTGACTATTATCTATTTCATATTATCATAATTAATTTTATCAGAATGAGAAAATATATATTTGTCATAGATATTTTTATTAATAAATAATAATCAGTTTTAATATTACGCTTATATTGTCACTATTTGCTAATCTAAATGAACATGTGATATCTCCCTATATGTTATAATTTGCTGTACATTTTTAAAAGACCAGCGTATAAAATTTTTTAATTATACTGTTTTATATATTTTATAAGAATATCAGCTGAAATAACTTTCTTTAAAAACTGTAAAGATAAATAGAATGAATAAAAATAATAAGTTATTTAAATGTATCATGTGCTGTGTAAAACAATAATAATAAAAAATGATAATAATCTATTTGTTTATATATCTGTACATAATGCAAACTTAAAGTTGTTCTTGTATGTAATACACAAATTTAGTCAAATTTATACATGCATATGTATGTACGCTTAGAGGCTTAAATGAATGTTAAATCTTGACTTCAGTTGGTTTTGCGTATTATTAAAAACGTGAAAAAATTTCTTATGAATAAAAGTAAAATATAATTACATTAATTTATTTCATTTTATTAATTTATTTATTTTTAGTAAAATGAATTCATTTATTACTGCATTATTTTAGTTTTGTGTAAAATATGTTTTAATCTCTTTACAATAAAATCAATACAGTAGATAGAGCAATGATTTAACCCTTTATAAGGCCGTGGGAAGTATACTTCCCACCAACTTTATTAATTTTTAGATTCCTATACTTCCTAGTAATCCTATACTTCCTAATTGATCTGACAATAGTAAATGCCTTCATTTTCTGGAAAGTAAGTAGAAGAGATTCAGGACCTAGAGACAAATTAAACTTTCTACTTCGGCTAGCACGACAACTGATTTCTGGATTTTCAAGTCGTAAACGCAAAGGACGGCCAGTAAGTTTCCTGAGCAGCAAGAAAACTATTCCAGATGACGTACGATAGACTAAAGTTGGTGACCATATGCCAACTTTACAAAAAATATATAATGCAATGCGAAATAAAAATAAATGCAAAATATATGATGTTTTACCTTTGAATAGCTCCCAGTGGGCGATGAGAAACATACTTACCATTAAAAAAAAAAAAAAAAAAAATCTTAAAAATCAAATTAATTTTAGGTAATAAGCTAAATGAATTTCTTTTTATAAATCAATCTCAATCCCAATAATATTTTAACATAACATTACTGAAAAAAAAAGGCCCTATAAAGTGTTAAATAAGAAGCTTCATTTCATTTCAATATTACTCGCATTTAAAAATTTAAACGACGAGATATAAAGAAATTCATCAAACACTTTGGCGAATTCCATTTTGAGTGGTGACGTGCATTTTGAGTGTTGCGTACATTTCATAGGTTAATTGTAAAAAGTTAAGTTGACAAAAACATTTTTTTGTTAAACATAACAATATTTAATTATATAACAGAGTAACTGATATAATAAATTTATAGATAATTTATTTACACATTTGTGATTTTCATTGGATATTTAGACTTTTAAATGATTATATAAAATTAAAATTTCCTTTCCTTACCTTTCCTTTCCTTTTTCTTTCTTTCTTTCTTTTTTCTTTCTTTTTTTTTTAAATTCTCTGTTTAAAAATAAGCTTTCCGAAAAGAATAAAAAATTTGGGCTTCTGAAATAAGTTTCTAATTTCTATAATTAAAAGTTTCGACATTAATATAACAAATGTCTTATGTAATTTTAATTTGAAAATTTACGTTTTATTGCTTAAACGTTTTAAAACGTTTCTTTTTAATATTTTTTTTTTCCTTTGTTCTATTCTTCTAAAAACTAGTACCCTTTGGTCATCAAAATCTTCTTCTATATCATTCTATATAACAGCAAAGGCTATAGGTCAATGTGCAACAACAATAATCAATATAGCTTCTCACAATAAAGATTTTGACTATTCAACTTGGTACAATTTAATGTAGTAGATGCTAAGATATAGCCATCTAAAAAATCATGCAAAGTGAGTAAGAGCAGCGCTGCCTGTCGGTCGGTTTTGCTCCCATATCAAACCAATATATTTTTTCGTAATAACCATCTCACATATCAAGTGTATAGCATTTATGCTGTATAGAAGCTGAGATATAGCCTTCCCATAAGCTGGGAAAATTCACCACCTGTCAGCCCACATGCATTCAAATTGAATCAGCTTGCTTTTTCATATTAGCCATCTTACATGTAAACAGATTTGAGCTCTTATGTGCTGTAGAAACAGAGATATAGACTTCTCATAAATAGGGGAAATTTTAGCAAAACAGCGTCACACCTCCTATGCGATATATGACAAAATCTAATCAGCTTCAGCACTAATGAAAATCAAGGACCACCATATATAAAGTTTTAAGGATTTTAGACCATTATTTTGTGAGTTACCGCGTTCACAAACTTTTTAACACAAACAGCCGGAGAGATATTTTCTAAAAATAGTTAAATTGTGTGTAGGATATATCAAATCGTGTAAATCCATCGAAAACCTGAACTCGAAAATTTTTACGAATCTGATACTTTCTTGTTGTATATAGAAGAATGTATAATATCAAATAAACATTCACGAAACTCTTTTTTTTTTTTTGTGTGTGTGTGATCAATAATTTCTTAAATAAGTTCATTCTTCAAATATTAAATTATTGGTTTATATCGTCACAAAAGCTACTTATTACATATAAATAACGATTTGAGGCTATTATAATTTTCTTGGCAATTTTCGTTTGTTTCATAATTGTGAGAAACATAATGAAGTTATAATACACAATACTTTTAATATTATCAGATAATTAATTTGTTAAGACTAACGGCGAATTTCCTTCTTGTCATTTCTTTTTCTTTTACATACCGTGATTGATCAATAATCTGACAAGTAATATCAGATATTAAATAAATTGATGACGTGCCTAATAAATAGACGTCCATAATCTAGCGTTTAATCAGGATATTGTAAAAGAAATTGCTTCTTATTTTATTAATATTTCTTTTCTTTCAGTGATGTTTGCCATACTTTTATCTGATTAAGTGATTAATATAATTGTGGATTTAATCTTTCTACACTTGTGGACAAAATTAAACCAACAACCTGTTTTCTCGTTTTCTTTTTTTGCACATAATTTTTAAACAAATAAACATATGAACATAAAATTTGGATGGCCTGTTCGTTATCATATTATTAACCGAATTTTATGTAACTTTAGCATAAGAATAATTTTTAAGCTAATAAATATTCATTGTTCTCTCAAAAGTAAGCTTTGGAAAAAATGAAATATTTCAATAATTTTAGGAAAGAACATTTAATGCTAGATTGCAACCAAATCTTTCTACCTGTATTCACTTTTCTGCTTCTTCTTTTTTCTTCTTTTTTCGCATGTGAATAGCTTTTTAAAAAATATACATACAAATATGAAAATTGAATAAAATGTTCATTATAAAACTATTTATCGACATTTTTATTATTCTGGTGATGGTCATAGTTTACAAATTATTCATTACATTTTTTACTTCCTTATACAAAGTATAAGGAAGTATAGTAATCCCGATTTGCGAAATGGATTTTGCATTTCACATTGCTCGAAAACGAATGATCGCTGAATGTTGCCAATTTATACGTGTGACTGTTATGATGTCTAGTTGTACACCTGCAAGTGTCGTCTTAACACGAGCTCTCGTTTTAGAGATATAAGGGAATTTACACGATTTTTCGTGACGTCTGTATGTATGTGTGCCTGTGTGTGTGTGTGTCCGTATGTCGCATAACTCAAAAACGGTTGGACGTAGAAAGTTGCGAATTGATACATAGGTTTGTTATAACATCTAGTTGTGCACCTCCCTTTTTGGACTTTGTATGATTTTCCGTTTTGGAGATATTTAGGAAAATTAGGTTCATTATGACCAGAATGTATCAAAAAACGGTAAAAACTCAAAAACCGTTTGGACAAATCTTGCAATTTATCGAAATCTAAAATTTATCGAAAATATAATTGAATAATTTGAAAGCGATGTTATAATCGGGAAGGAAAAAAAACTAATAGTCCTCCGTCCTAAACTAAATTCTGCTTTTGCCAGAATTTACACAAAATCTTTTCAAAATGACATTGACATGAGTCCCCCCAAGGCACAACTATGACATGACCCCCCCCCCCCCAAGGCACAACTTTGACATGAGTCCCCCCCGAGGCACAACTTTGTCATGAGTCCCCCCCCCAGGCACAACTTTGACATGAGTCCCCCCAAGGCACAACTTTGACATGAGTCCCCCCCAAGGTACAACTTTGACATGAGTCCCCCCAAGGCACAACTTTGACATGAGTCCCCCCAAGGCACAACTTTGACATGAGTCCCCCCCAAGGCACAACTTTGACATGAGTCCCCCCAAGGCACAACTTTGACATGAGTCCCCTCAAGGCACAATTTTATTTTTATTTTATTTTATTTATTTATTTTTTTTTTTTACGTATGCATGCATTTTTTTTAAAATATTTTTAGCCAACTGTTTCGGGTCCAGTGACAATGTTTTTTAACATTATGTATATTTCTAAAAGTGTATAAGGAAGTGATGTGGTGCCCAGATCAGATTTTTTAAAAAGTCCATTATAAAAGTAAAAGAAAAGTTAATACAGAAAGAAAAATCGCGATTTAGTTTAACATTTCAAGGCATGATGTGCGTCTTTACCTACTATATCTAATGCATCCTTAACACCACATTTCATTAAGTGTTCTTTTCTAAAATTATTGAAAATTCTCATTTTTTCGAAAGCTTACTTTTGAGAGAAAAATGAATATTTACTAGCTTAAAAATTATTCTTATGCTAAAGTTACATAAAAATCGGTTAATAATATGATAATAATAATAATAATATTTTACTACTACTACTAATAATAAAAGATGTCTTGTGTCCGACGATAGCATTTAGTAATGAACAATATTATATTGTTCATTTTTTTCAACATTTTGTCTTGAAATTCTAACTTCAATTTTCCTAGGGGGAGAGGGAATCCATAGACCATAGACATGCCATCGAAATTTTGTTCATCTGCGAAAGAAACGGTTTTTCCGTTTCGATACCCCCCCCCCCCCCGCATATATTAATTTTATATAAAGACTTCATTTATGATACTGAAATAGCATTTTCTACATTGCCGAAAATCTGTGTTTTGATGGTGAAATATTTACAGTAAACTCCCAATCATCCACGAGTGCATTATACGCGTTGCAGATTATCAGCAGATTCAGAAAAAAGCGGGATTAAGATAACGGGTTTTCTGAAAAAGAAATGAAAACAAATAATTGCTCCTTTTTGTTTTAAGAAACAAATTATGAATATGTAAATGTTGCTTTAAGTTGTTTAATATGCTGCAAAGTATTATGTTGCTTTATTTATTTATTATTATTATTATTATTTATTTATTTTATTTTATTTATTTATTTATTTATTTTGTCTAGTACAGTAAGTAACAGACATGCCAATATTTTAATTTATTTTGAAGATTGCTAACATCAATAGTTTTTTTCACACAACTTTTCTTGAAGTGTATTTTGATTCTTATTTAATTCTAATTACACATTGGAGAAAATTTCTCTACAAATAAAGTGGTGTGTAAAAAGGGTGGTTATACACAATGCTCCGATCTAAATTAAAATGTTGGCAGGTCTGCAATACTGTTTAATTTAGTGCATGAATTAGCCTACAAATTACACCTTCGCTTCATCGTAAGTATATTTTTTTTCTTTATTGTTTTTACAACCTATAGTATATAAGATACAGATATTTTTACTAATGTGAATATTTTGATTGTTTTCATTATGTTTTATGTACAACACATTCGTGTTTTTGAGCTAGAGAAATTTTTATGTCATTTACTTCTCTTTTTGCTGTTTATCCGCAATTTTCATTATCCGCGGAACACTTGCCACTCAATTCCGCGGATAATCGGGAATATACTATATTTAATAAATATTTAGATTTATTTAAAGTATACAGAGTGAATATTAATAATGCTTCCTTATCACAATTTTATCTAAAATAAATATAAAGTAATCGTAAATAAAAATGGCTAATTTAAATCTTGATCCTTTCATTAACGACATTAACACAATTCATGAAGCAAATTTGATTGCATGCTTTATTAATCGGTTAATTTGTGGAATATTTTAAGTTAATTTAACTTTTATGATATGTTTATCACATAATGCACTAATTAATAATGTATTCAGTTTGTTAAGCCGCAATATTTAACAAGATTCTTGACATATTTTAATAGCATGACTATTAAAATTTAATTTAATTAAGAGAAATATTTTCGCACTACATTATTTTTACTTTCTTCTATATAATAAGAAAATATTGGATTCGTGAAAATTTTCGAATTTCAGTTTTCGATGGATTTACACTTTTGAGGCTTCCTGATCACGATTTGACTGGTTTTAGAAAATGTCTGTCTGTCTGTATTTATCACAAATTTTGTGGGAACTGTATCTCATGAACCAATGCGAAATTTAACCAAACTTGGTATTTAGTTGGACCCCGACATAAACTGGTGTTGGTAAGATTTGGTGATTAATCGTTCAACAGATGGCGCTATGATACCCCCCTCCCCCATTTTTTTTTTTTTTTTTTTTTTTAAATTTTTAACATGGCAGTATGGGACAAAATTTCGTATAATTTTATATAATGAGAATTATTTTTAATATTTAATTGTAAAATTACTATGAATTATTGCTAATAGTAGTAGTAAACTACCTAGTTTGTGCATATGGGAGCATCGCTTCCCTCCCCGGGGGGAGGAATTATCCCCTGGGGGCTGTAAATTTTTAATATGGGTATCCTTCGAAAGAACTCGTCAATACCTTTAAAACCAATGGTTGAACCATAGATCTGTGATAATTTAAAATAAAGTCATCGATTGTTTCATTTTTTAACGAAAAAAAAAAAAAAAAAAAAAAAAAAACTTTTATTCTGATATTTATTATTATAGATTGACTTTTTTTCGGTATTTAGTGTTATATAATTCTGTCAGATAAAAATCGTCTGCATTTATCATGGAAAATAATTTAATTTAATAATTAATTTGTACTGCATGAATTTGGGTAAAATTATATCGAAGGAAGTATTGTGGTAGACCCATCATACTAGTTTTCTGTGTCGTTGTTAGTTAATAACATCAACCTAGTCAACTATTGGCTTAGGTGTGACAAACAGTGACTCGGTATGACATTTTAACTATTATTTTTTCAGTTTGTAAAAAAAAAAAAAAAAAAAGATAGAATTAATGATTTTATGTAATTATATACATATAAATTTAAAAGCTTTATGTGTGTATTGATTTATTGATTTATTTTTAAACGAGAACTATTTTTAACACAATGACTAATGATTAACGATTATTTATTTTTATATCATAATTTAAATTAGTATTTTAGTGGATTTGAATGAAAAATATTTTGACTTCAAACATTTAAATGAAAGTGAGATAAAATTGTGATGATTTTTCCGTGTTTTCAAATTTTGTTGCTTCACTAGGAGCATTTTTAGAGCCAAGGGAGAAAATGGAAGTAGTTTATTATTATTATTATTTTCATTTGAAGTTATAATATTGTAATAAAGCCTGTTTAAAATTTCCTTTTCTTGAAATTATCTATAAAATTTTTTCGATAATTATATATAATAATATTTTCTAATTCATTTTCTAAACTTCGTTCAATATCTAAATTATTAAGTTTAGTTCTTCATTTTAATGCTAACAGTTGTGCTATCAAGTATATACAAGAAAGTGTTTTCCACAATTTTTACAAATCTTAATGCCTTTGAATAATAATAATAATAATAATAATAATAATAATAATAATAATAAGGAAATATCTGTACTTTGTATTGATTTTTGTTTAACATATGCATGTTTTATGTCGATGGAAATCGTCATATCATAGCTCTTCTCTTTTTAAAGTATACCATATGCTTTTCGAATTACTACCAATATTGAAAATGTCCAGTTTATATTAAACTCTCTTTTTAATTCTTGATGAACTTTACACTGAGAAATTCTGTAACTATCATCTAGAATCTAGATTGTGGCTCTAGTAAAAATAGTTCCATGTCATCTGTACAAATTCTAGTCCCCTTTGAAAGCGAGTTCTAGAAACCTCTATTAGAATTCTAGAGCGTTTGCCTAAAATCTCTGCAAATAAATGAGAATTAGCAACTATAATCTTGGTTTATGACCCAATTCTAGAAAATCAAGCCCGAATTTCTCGCAGTACAAAAGATTCAGAATATTCAGAATATTGTTTCACCATCTAGAAATGTATAGACTAGAAATTCTCGATCATTTCGTCAATTCAGCTTATTGGTGTGCCTTATACGCATAGTTCGAAAATCTATATTTCTAATTTAAGGATTTAGAAAATGACCACTTACTCGTTCTAGATGAAGGCAATATATTTTTTTTCTCAGTGTAAAATCTAATATTTTTGTGTCATGTAAATATATGTAAAATGTACATTTCGGTCTACGATTGGCTTTATACAGTAGTCAGTTGTACTTCTGAGAAGCATGATCGTTTTGAATTTTCGTGTGTTCATAACTAAACCGACTTTAATGTACTCTACATATTGCGATATGTCGGGTTATGGACATGTTTAGTTTGTAAATCGAGCTGAAAACTAATCTTTAAAGTCTGTGCTTAGCTAGTTCTGTGCTGGAATAGAAACGATCTTGTAAATTTTTCTTCGCGTACTGCCTCTAATTACTTTCTCTTACCTGTGTATTGCAGAGAAAGTATGTTTTTCAGTCGAGTTTTCAAAACAGAGTTTTTACTATATTTATAAGGGGGTCCCCTGAATAGGAAAAATAAGTTTTAATGGTTGGTCTGTGCGTCCACCTCTGTTTTTCTTTGTGTGTACGTCTGTGAGCCTATTATCAGCATATCTCAAGAAAAACTATTAACAGGAAGTAAAACTCAGTATTCTAAACCTGGGCCACATCTGAAAGGTTTATTGCGATCTGATAATTTAGGATGTATGGGATGTACAGTGATGTATAAGAACATACAAAAGTATCTTAAAAAATTACGTCTATGGGTGAAATTTATGGTAATGACAGTGTAATATGATTAGATTACACTAAACGAAATTAAATTTGCACATATAATTTATATGCACAAAAACGTATCGCATAGAATAAAGTGTACAAAATAATTCTTTGTTTATAAAGCCACACAAAAGAATTCGGATGTATTAGTGCTATGTATGGAAGTAGTTCGAAGTGCATTTGAAGTTCTGTCATCTGTTTTCTTTCCTGTACATTAAACACACTGTTTGATGTGTGTATAATTCATAAACAATATACATGCCTACTTGAAATTAATCGAGTAAGTTTCAAAGAGTGATTTGGTTGGCTATTCTCGGCGTAATTCGTAATTATTTTTAAAATTTAATAGCAGCCTTATTATTATTTTTTTTATAAATGTAGCTAGAACATTTAAACGAGGGATTAGACGGATAGTATACTCCCATTGCAAAATTTCCTGTATCTATATGCAGCAATACACAATTTGTCTGGGTCAAGTCTGGTATCATAAGAAGCATTACCAATTTATAAAGAATGTAAAATTTGCATCCACAAAGAAAATAAATTAAGAATTCAAGCAAGTATAGTAATCCATACATAATATAAATTATATTTGTATTATTACCTGGCATTTGTTTTTGAGACGTTAAATTATTCTGCAGAGCTTTAAACAAGCTGCCGTGCTGCAATGTTTCTGCTATTGGGGTAGGTAGTCCCCTTCACACATGAATGTATGTCAAATTAAACTGTATCTAAAACTGTTTCTAACTGCTGTTTAATGTGCACTAGTTCAAATAAGTATATTCTGCACAATAAATGGTATTAATAGTTTCTGTATATTAATGTAGAGTAAGAAAAAGTAGTGTGAGTAACACACCTGATTATTTTTTATTCGTATCTCTGTCATCCATGTTGTGTGTTTGAGCATATTATAGTGTTTGCTTCATATCAATACGTAGTTCGATATCTTGACCATACATATAATTTGTGAATTCATAAAAAGTATTTTAGCCAATAGGAATGTCTTAACTGATATTAGTTAATTTAGTTTTTACTGGTGAAATGAACTCTGATGAAGCCATATTGATGTAAAAATGAATGTAATGATGAGATCAAAGCGTTAAAAAAAATGGTGAATCGGTATTCTTTGATATCTATTTAAAACTTTCCTAACAAGAATGCAGCAGTTTTTGAATATAATTTCAAATTAGGGTCTATCGAGGAAAAACATTATTTGATTTATTATACTATTATTAATATTATTAATTAGTTTAATTAAATAATAATAATATTTATTTTTTATTTTTCAAAAACTATTTTAGAAAGCGAAAAATAAATTAATATTTTAATAGTTTAAAACAATGTTTCTTCAAATATTCACAACTCTAAGCTCATTTTCCTGACATTTATCACAGACAAAATTTATTTTGAACAGTTTTACAATTTTACAAAAGATTTCATTTAATATTCATTCAATACTGTTTCATTTAAGAAAACAAAGAGTGGTTTCAAACTGCACCATTTTCCAATTCCACCCACTTTATTTTCGAGATTTCCTGTGACATTTTCATTCATCCCACTCATCATTTTATACAATTCCTTGCGGAGGTGTTTGGACAGGTGATTAGTGTCAAAATTTCTGCATATAGCGCCTGTATCATGCATTGCTGTCCCGGAGTAATATCCTTATTATCGGCACTTGTACATCATCACTTGGAAGTTGGAGTGGGTTTGTGGAATGAAATTGAGGAAGTGGTCTTCTTTATGATGGGTTAAAAATGAAAAAAGAAAAGAAAAGCTGGCTTGATTAAGTGGTCGTTAATATTTAAAAATTGATTTGTTTATTCGTTGTACACTGAATGTAGAGTTTGTAAAGAGACCATTTTTTGAAAATATCATCAAATCAGTTTTTATATTTAAAAGATTTCGATCGATATTTTTATCTGTAACCGTGAGAAGGGTTGGTTGGTTGGAGGATTAAGGCCGATTGACTCCTTATGTGTCCTAGGCCTATAGGGGGAATGCCCTCCGTGGGGGTCTTTCTAAGGGGTCCTAGCCCGTATTTACGCGAGTTTCGGAGGAAACCACGGAAAACTCCGAACGGCTAGGTCGATGAGCGCGACCTGGGATCGAACCCGGCACCTCCCATCTACCAGCTTTGAGCGCAGAACCGCTCGGCCGCTGGTGGGCCCCGTGAGAAGGGAAAATAAATCAATACAGTTTACTCGAAGAGTATATAAAGGTATAATTTTTACAAAATCTCGTGAAATAAGTTCTTATCTTAAATTACGACACGTAAATCTAATTTAGTCCTCAAATTATCTCTATGTATCTATAAACTTTAAACCGCGTGAAAAATGTTAAAGTAGCTGTATAAACAAAATTTAAAATTCTTCATTAACAGTCTGAATTCATTTTATAACCTACATTATTATCATTTTGATCCACTGACTATTTTAATCTTACATTTTTTTTTCTTTCTTTCTTTTCCTTTTTTTTTTTTTTTTTTTTTCCCTCACGCAATTCGCTTAACTCTAAATGAATTCCGAGTTAGAAAAATATAATCAATTTTGTTTTATTTTGTACGTGTAAAATAAAAAATGTTTGTATTTGATTCATTTAAAATATAATAGAAAGATAATCTGATTGTATAATTAATTAGTATCGTAAAAAATAAATAAAATAACAACAATAGTGTTTTAATATATATATTATTTTGAACACTATATTCAGAATAAATGAGCGGTGTACCTATAAGTTTAGATACGATGAGCTAGGAACCTAGGCTTGGATGGAATGTTTCCCATAGCTTCTCTCTAAGCAGCCTTAAACCTTTTTCCCTTATAAGTTTAAAGTTTAATAACTTCAACTAAATTTAAAAGTAATTGCATTTAAGCTAAAAAATCATGCAATTTTTTTGTATAAGTTTTTATAAATACTTACCTTTATAAAATGAACTGAAGACTATCCTTAAAACTAAACCGTCTATTGTTTTACCTCTTAAGTAATTTATTATTCGTATTGCATAAGTATAATTAAATTTACGGGAATTTTTACCCAGTCATCACTAACTCAAATAGTTTTCTAAGCCGACAGAAAAAGTTTCATTAAACACTGATAAACTCGTCAGTTTGAGTTGATCTTCAAATTCAGATTGTTCATTTTCTAATGCACCTTTAGTTCTTTTTCTGTCTCGTTTTTTCCTTTGCAAACTATCTAATTCAAACGTAAAAAAATATAATAAATTTGTACGTTGCATGGTAACGTAAAAGAATTTCAGAAGATCGTGTCATATTTGGCAAATTGCTTTCGCCAATGTAGCAACATCTCCAAACAATCTTCATCTGATAACAATTTATTCTATATTGTCTTGCTACAAAGAGAAAACTGAAAACATTGTTGGGTTCATAAACATCGTAAAAATCACTTCAACGGTAATGGTTGTACATTTTTGTCGAAAATTGACTTTGTAAGAGTGAAAAAAGTTTCGCATCGTTAAGCGAAGAAGAAAAAGGTAGAAAAGAAGAAGAAGAAGAAAAAAAAAAAATCTTATGCGAGTACATTTAACACAACTTTACTGTCAAGTTTTTTAGTTAAATATCATGTATTGTCGTGGGTCTTCTACATTTAAGATAAACGATAGATTTAGAAACACTAGGCTAGATTAAAGGTATTTTAATATTGTTTTATTATAAATTTGACATAGATAAATGTTATAAGAATACTATTGATAGGATAAAAGAAAGAATTTGAAAGCCACACCCAGATTATTTTATGTAAATTTTGAGAAATTTAGGATGATTTCAAAGTGATTATAAAATAACTTTTCGTGCAATATCAAAATTTGAATTTTGAAGATAAAACTTTTAAACTTTTGGTAAAAACTAAATATATTAGGGTAAGTTCTCCAGTGATTGACACTTTAGAGTAATTTCTGATGTTTTTAATGTTTTAGTCATCAGAAACTATTTATAGAAATCTTAAGTTAATATATATATGGGATAAAAGATTTTCAGAACCACATATATGTTAAAATATATGCATTTGATAATAATATATATATTTTTTAATGAATTTTTATTTTACACTCACTCAATGTTCCAGTAATTGACACTGCCAGTTTTTCATTTTATCAGTAATTTGCCCCTATGCTCTAGTGTTTGACACTGATAGTTTTTCATTTTACCAGTAATAGGCACCCTATGCTCCAGTGTTTGACATACAATGTTAAAATTCTGATGTGTAAGTCATTTGCTTTTCTTTCTTTCTTATTTATTAATTATTTGGGGGAAGATGTCAATTACTGGAGCACCTAGCCTATAAAGAATTATGGAAAGTGCAGTTTTATTAGTAAATACTAAGCCTTTATTTGCTAATTAAAAAAAAAAAAAAAAATGTATTAACTAATCTGAATACAATGAAAAAAAGTTTTTATGTAACACAAAAATTAAAAATTCAATTTTTTTGATGATTTAAAGGCGCATTGTGTCCTTAAGCAAATTTTTACTGTTTTCATGTTTGAAAGTTTAAAATATTCTCCTATTCAAACTCTTACAAGGTATTGCAAATTTAAAATTATGATCAAATAAATTGCCGTTTTTTTTTTTTCTTCTTCCGTTCAATAATACCTTGACTGTTGTCAAAATGAAATCAGTCGCTCAACATTTCAATATAACAAGTGCTTTTAACTGTTAAAAAACTTTTCTGTTTCAAGCAAAAGCCTTTACAAAATTTTCTTTTTCTAAAGGAAAATTTCAACGTCACATTTTTATCTGAAAATAGCAAAAGAAATGTAAGAGAAAAAATAAAGAGAAAAAGTTATGTTTTTCTTTTTCTCCTCTTTACTTACTTTTTAACTTTTTTATTGTCGAGGAATAGTTTTCAGGGTAACATGAATCATCAATTGGAGCTACTACTCTTATAACGGGTGTCATCGACGTCTCTCAGCCACTTGAGGCTATCGGAAAAACTTCGCTGTGTAGGAGTAGTCGTTGAACCCCTATATATCGATCCTTTCTTTCTTTGTTGGACTGAATCTGTGTTCCGGACTCCTCATTATAGTATTCTGTGCTTGTGCTTGCAGTCGTTTGAAAAGGAAACCTATGTAAAAAAACAAATTTAGATTTTTGCAAAAAGCTTTTGAATTACATTTAAAGTGACTTCTTGGTTATATCATATGCGTGTCTCAGTTATTACTTTCTTCTACATACATAAGAATTAAGTATTGGATTTGTGAAAATTTTCGAGCGCCGTTTTTAGGTGGATTTACATATTTTGAAAAGCTCTGATTACGATTTAACTATTTTTAGAAAGTGTCTGCTGTGTGTGTTAAAAAAAAAAAAAAAAAAAAAAAAGAAAAGAAAAGAAAAAGAAAAATCTGCTAATCTCGAGAATTAATACATAGCAATATGATTGCTTAGCTCGAGAATTAATATATAGAATTTCTTAAAAAAAATATATTTAGTCGCACCTAGACATAAATTGGTGCTTATGAACTTTTCGTGCATATCGCTTAATAAATGGCGCTGCCATCTCATTTTATTATATTTTTTAATATGGCAACATGTGACAAAATTTCTTATAACGGCGCACAATTAGGATTATTTTTAATCAATTGACTGTGAAAATAAATAATAAAAAAATATTTATAATAGTAATAGTCAACTGGAAAATACATTGTATATGAAGGAGCATCGATTATCAGTTTGATGATGAGGAGACTAGATATTTTTCAAAATTTCTTGGCGCACAATTAGGATTTTTTTAATCCATCACTGCGAAAATAAAAAACAGAAATAAAAAAATATATATTTATAACAGTGATAGTCAACTGGAAAAACATTGTATATGTTGGAGCATCGCTAATCAGGTTCTTGTTGATGATGAGTTTAAAGTTCTCGTTAATCTCATACTCAGTAAAGATCTTTTGAAATTTCTGAAAGTAATACTAGAACTAGAACTTAAAAATCATGCAACGTGCATACATTTTAGGAAAGTTATTTTTCAACTTTTAATAGGAAACGAAATTACCATATTGATGAAAATTTCTAAAATAATTATTATTTCTATTATTTTAATTTTTATTAATTTTTTTTTATGCGGCATTTTTAAAAGAAATTCATTTTGTACAATGTTTATTATTTTCAGTTTTCTATTATTATTATTATTATTATTATTACATTGATTTTTATTTTTATTTTTTTAATTTACATGCAGTAAATTAACAGTCAACTAAATTTTTCTTTTTTTCTTTTTTTAAGAACTAAGTGTACCAAATTTAAGTGAAATCAATGCTTCTGTTACTGAAGAGATGCAATGCATGTGTCAGTGTTGCCAGATTGGAGATTTTGTCCCCATTTTGGGGATGTTTTGGGCTTCTATTTACAATTTTGGGAACAGAATGTTTGTGGGGAATTTTGAGGGAATTTTTGAAATTTTTGGGGAGAAATCTGAGGAAATTTTCAACTTTTTTCGGTGTATCTGTTAAGTTTACAGCATTGCCAACTGTAGGAATTTGTCCCTACGCGTAGGGACTTATAACAGTTTTCGTTAGCATGTAGGGTTTTTTGAAGGTACCCCTTCTCCCCTAGGACATCTCCAGAACATCCTGAGGATGAAAGTTGTTGGTGAGAAATAAACTCAAAATGACATTCTTTTCAATAATTACAAAAACTTTCATTTTCATATTATTCTAAAAACATTTCATTTGACTCTTTTATTTCTTCATGCATATATACATCTACATTGGGGCGACGCTATGACGCATTTGTTTCTGATTGGCCGTCTGTGTTTCTATGTACATGTAATGATGTATTTTTCGTTTTTTTTCCCCTTCTTCGATGTTCAGTTTTATAATAAAAATATGATTAAAAAGGAACACATGTGGGTTCTTCCTTTTATTCCCACAAATATTTTTTTCTATTCATAAACCAAGCTAAACAAGGCTGGTTTAATTCAATTAAAACCATTATTTAACTAATTTCAAATTATATATTTTAAACAGCATCAGTCAACTAAAATGATAGTTCGTGAAACTCCTACTGATCTATTTTCATTTATGAAATTCTACATCTTGATACTGAAAGCTGAAATAATAGAGGATACTCACAACCAAGGTGAGTGCATTTTACTTACCTTATAAACCTTGAACTATTTTTATAAAATATATAAGTAAATTGAAATATTTGTCAATAATACTTTTGTCAATTTGCAATAGATTATGACCACTGACGCGCTAAATTGAGTTTTTAAATTTATTCTTGACAAAAGTTTTTTCTTTGCATATTTAAAGAAACATTTGCTACATTTAAAATAATATTATTTTGCTACATTTAAAATAATAATAATGATAAAAAATGTAAGCGAAAATAAATAAATATGTTTTCTTTTTGTTTCTTGAAAACGAAAGTATAGAAATCTGTATAAACATTAAAAACGAAAGAAGTGAAATATATATGAGAATGTTTAAAATAAACATATGAATGATTAAATATAAAATTTCAGTTATAAACTAGAAAGAAAACAAAATTGAAATATTAAAATGAGTATCCTCAAGGACACTATAATTGAAAAACTTAACGCACAAAACTACGATGTTTGGAAATTTAAATTGGAAATGTTTCTCCAAAAGGAAGATTTATATTCTGTGGTTATTAACGATGCTCCGAATCCCATTACGGACATATGTAATAACAAAAATAGGAAAGCACGCGCAATCATAAACCTTTTAATAGAGGATAATCAAATAATCCATGTCAAAAATCTCGAGACCGCTAAAGAATGCTGGAACGCTTTAAAAGCTGTACATGAGCGTTCAACCCTCAGCAGTAAACTATTTTTGCTTAGAAAGCTTTACTCTACGAAATTAACTGAGGGTGGCGATATGATCGACCACTTAACGAACATTTATCAATTACGAGATAAGTTAGTATCAATCGGAGAAGAAATAAATGACAGGCACCTTTCAGCCCTAATGCTCTGTTCCTTACCTCCAAGCTATGATGTACTAATCACCGCTTTAGAATCGCGAGATGAAAAAGATCTAGTACCAGAGTTTATACGCTCGAAATTGATTGATGAATTTTCTAAAAGAAAAGAAAACAAATCTGAAAATAATTCAGTGTTAAAGGTTAAATTTAAACCGAAACCAGAAAATTCAAAGTTCTGCCGTTATTGTAAAAAAAAATCGCATACAATTGAAGAATGCTGGCATCTTAAAAATAAAAATAAAGAAAAGACTCCGAAACATACAAAAGCCAGCAATGCCAGATCAACTTTCAAATCTGGTATGTACTCTCAAGACAGACATAACGCGGATAGGGCTCTTATTACTGAGAGTGAAAATAAAAAACCTAACGATAAAATATTCACTCTATTTATCGGTGAGAAATCTAACAATTGGTATGTAGACTCAGGTTGTTCAACGCATGTATGCAATGATAGGAGTAAATTTCATGAATTTAATCATAATAATTCACGCGTAACAATCGCGAATGGACAGGAGATAGAATCCCTGGGTCATGGGTCTGTGAAATTAAACACCATAAATTCCAATAACACACATAATACTATAATATTGAAAAATGTTTTATATGTACCAGAGATAGAGACAAACCTCATATCTGTAAAAGAGGCTACTGAAAATGGTTGTGTAGCAATATTTGAAAACAAATCATGCAAAATAATGCATGAAGGAGAAACATGCATTGAAGGTTACATTAACAACAATTTATACGAATGCAAAGTTAGCTATGATACAACACACACTATAAACATGGTAAAAACATGCGAAAATAAAAATTGCATTGATAAATGGCACATTAAATTAGGCCATAGAAACATTAGTCATATAAAACAATTGGTAAACAACAACATGGCAGTTGGGATAAAACTAGACAACTGCAAACATGATAATGCATGTGAAACTTGCATATTAACTAAATTAACGGACAATCCTTATCCCAAAAAGGCTCAGTTTAGGGCAACTAAAGCACTAGAGTTGGTACACACTGACTTGTGTGGACCAATGACAACCCCCACGGTCGGTGGAAAATACTATTTTTTAACATTCATTGACGATTTCAGTAGATTTACAGTTATATACCTACTGAGAAAAAAGGATGAAGTTTTCACAAAATTGAGGGAATACATCGCAATGACATCAAACAAGTTCGGACGAACTTTGCATGCAACCCGCTCCGACAACGGAGGGGAGTATACCGGGACAGAATTAAACGATTACTTAACAAAATTAGGTATAGACCACCAATTCACTGTTCCCTATTCAGCTTCTCAAAATGGAACAGCTGAACGTAAAAATCGTACTTTAGTTGAAATGGCACGTTGTTTATTAAAGGATGGCAATTTACCAAATTCTTTCTGGGGGGAGGCAATAAATACCGCAGTTTACTTGCAAAATAGACTCCCAACATCTTCGTGTGAATTGACACCTTATGAATTATGGACAGGTCGAAAACCTGACCTATCGATGTTAAAACCATTTGGTTGTCGTGCCTATGCATACGTACATAAGGTACACAGGGGAAAATTAGATAATACGGCACAGGAAGGTATATTCGTAGGGTACGATAACAGAAGTAAAGGATATAGGATCTGCACAAATGGCAAAAACATAATTATTAGTCGAACCGTAAAATTTGTAGAAAATGAAAAACAAGCGATACTTAAATATGAAGCATCACAAAACAATGATGAGAAAAGTGATAATAAAAATCCATCACCAAATTTGCAAATAATAGACTCAGAGATAGATGAAACTAATGATAGTGTTGTGTCAGATAATTCACAAAATACTCCACGTAGATCACAAAGATCTAATAAAGGGGTACCACCAGATAGATTCGCATTCACATTACACAATGAAAGAATAAGTGAACCAAAATGCTGGGATGATATAATAAGTATGGAAAACCCTGTAGAAAAGGAAAATTGGATTAATGCTACATTAGATGAAATAAATTCACTCAAGCAGAATGACACCTGGGATTTAGTTGAGGTTTCACCAGGGATGAAAATAGTAGGGTGCAAATGGGCATTCAAAGCAAAATATAACAGTCAGGGCCGTGTTGAAAAATACAAAGCTAGGCTGGTTGCGAAGGGCTTTTCACAGAAATATGGAATAGACTACGATGAGACTTTCGCCCCAGTGGCGTCTCACACAACTTTGAGAAGTTTTTTGGCAATGAGTCTTTATAAGAATTTAAGTCTTAGACATATTGATATCAAGACTGCATTTTTACACGGTAAATTGAGTGAAGATGTTTATATGCATCAGCCAGAAGGATACGTGGTATCCGGGGAAGAACATAAGGTGTGTAAATTAAAAAAGGCAATATACGGGCTAAAGCAGGCCGCGAGAGCATGGAATTTAAAATTGAATGAGTCATTACTTAACTTAGGCTTTATTCAAAGTCAATTCGACAAGTGTCTTTATAAACGTAAACAAAACGATGTAACTACTTATGTACTTGTGTATGTCGATGATTTGTTAATAGCGGGGAATGATCAACAAATAAATGAAATTGTAAACAAACTAAAACAAGAATACCCGTTAACAGACTTGGGAGAAGCAAAACAATATCTTGGGATAAATATTAATCGTCCTAATGAAAATACAATGACTCTTGATCAAACACACAAAATACAAGAACTTATAGTCAAATACGGTTTAGAAAATTCAAAACCTACAGACACTCCTATGGACACAGGTTACATAAAATTAAATGACGAAAAAAACCTTTTACCAGAAAATACACAATATAGACAGGCTGTAGGCGCATTGTTATATATTTCAACCGTGTCACGTCCGGATATTAGCGCCGCGGTAAATATTTTGAGTAGAAGAAATGAGCGCCCAAGAGCAAAAGATTGGGAAGCGGTAAAAAGATTAATGAGATATTTAAAAAGTACAATTAATCTTAAATTGACATATAATAATATTGAAGAGCCTGTCTTGAGGGTATATGCAGATTCCGACTGGGCAAACGATCCCAGTGATCGTAAGTCTACAACAGGAAATTTGTTCTGCATAGGAGCAAATACTGTATACTGGACAAGCAAAAAACAAAAATCTGTATCAATGTCATCAGCGGAAGCGGAATATATTTCTGCAGCAAGTGCCGCGCAAGAAGTAAAATGGCTTATAAACCTTTTTGAAGAAATTGATATGCAACAAAATTGTCCTATTACACTCTATGAAGACAATCTTTCTTGCATCAAATTGGCCGAAAATGACAAATTTCGACAGAAAACTAAGCACATCGAGCTAAGGTACCATCTGATTCGAGACCTTGTTGAGCAGGGCACAATAAAGATTGAGTACGTAAGTACGGAAAATATGATCGTCGATGTGCTCACCAAGCCTCTGCCGAGACATTCTTTTCGAAAATTGCGAATTTCCTTGATGAACTGTGATTAAATGTCATCGAGTTTACGCAGGGGTGTTGGTGAGAAATAAACTCAAAATGACATTCTTTTCAATAATTACAAAAACTTTCATTTTCATATTATTCTAAAAACATTTCATTTGACTCTTTTATTTCTTCATGCATATATACATCTACATTGGGGCGACGCTATGACGCATTTGTTTCTGATTGGCCGTCTGTGTTTCTATGTACATGTAATGATGTATTTTTCGTTTTTTTTTTCCCTTCTTCGATGTTCAGTTTTATAATAAAAATGTGATTAAAAAGGAACACATGTGGGTTCTTCCTTTTATTCCCACAAATATTTTTTTCTATTCATAAACCAAGCTAAAGAAGGCTGGTTTAATTCAATTAAAACCATTATTTAACTAATTTCAAATTATATATTTTAAACAGCATCAGTCAACTAAAATGATAGTTCGTGAAACTCCTACTGATCTATTTTCATTTATGAAATTCTACATCTTGATACTGAAAGCTGAAATAATAAAGGATACTCACAACCAAGGTGAGTGCATTTTACTTACCTTATAAACCTTGAACTATTTTTATAAAATATATAAGTAAATTGAAATATTTGTCAATAATACTTTTGTTAATTTGCAATAAAAGTACGTCTTGCGTACATCCTCAGCATTAAGGTACTTTACGCAGATTTTAAATTTTCCGACAACTAGCATGTATATAAAAGTAATTTTTGCATGTGAGGATTTTTTTCAAAAATAAGCCTCATTTGGGGAAAAATTTGGGTTTAAATCTGTTAAATATTTTAAATTTGTTTTAAAAAACATTTACTTTTTTAGTAGAAATTGAGTTGGAGATTTTTTTGGGGAAAACCCCTGATTTGGGGAAATTTGAAAGCATATTTGGGGAAATTGACTGTCGACCATCTGGTAACACTGGATGTGTATATCCATATGTGCATTACAATGGTTTTATTTATAAAGATTAAGAGGACAATAGACATTGTGAAGATATTTTGAAAATTACCATCTTCAAATTAAGAAATTTCACATACATGTATATTAATTCATAACAGTGCTAAATGTATTAAAATTCTTCGAAACTAATTAAATTGAAAATATAAAATATAAAATTTTATTTTCATTTGGAAAAAAAAATTAAAGTCTTCAACTTTGCTGTTTTTAGACTAAATCTTATAAAAATTATAGTGAAGACACGTTACAAGCTTTCAAATATATCGCATTTTCCCTTTCAGTTTCCATCTTAATTTAAATAAAATAAGTAGAAAGATATTTTTTAAATAGCTTTTTCTTAAAACAAAAATCTTCAGAATTTCATATCATGTTAAAATACTTCCAGCGACTTAATTTCCGAATGAATCCAATAAAAATAATAAGAAAGACTCCTTACAGACATTCAAATAAATTTGTGTTTTAGTTTATATTTTTAAATAATTTTATTTGTAGAAAATTTCTTCTTTGAAACATAAAATGTTTTCTCTTAAATTAACTTATCAATGAATATGTACTTGAACAATAATGACGTGAAATTAGGGGTAGGATGAAGGTAAAAATTAACGACACTGAAACATTTTAAATATTTCCAATTAAATAAATAAAATAAAGTTTTGAATTGTATTTATTTTTTAATCAGAATAATTTTGTAGAAATTTTAATACACTTAATCGATGATGTGTACTAAAGAGTTCTATAATGTCCATCGCCCACCTAATATAAACGTGTTGTCATGGGACAGTTTTTTAACACAACTTATACTTATTACCCGCATTATTTTTAAGATATTAATTATCCATAAAAAGGTAAAAGACCACGTTGTTATTTAATTGCTTAAGAGTAATAATCTGGCTTTTATGTCTTCTTACATTCTGAAGTTGTTCTGTATAAAATAACAATATGTATCGATTATTAGAGATAAATATATGTTTTTTTTTTTTTTTTTTTTTTTCTCAAGTAAATCCTCGAACCAGTATCCGAGAGTTTCCGCTCACGATGCTGGTAGCCTGGAAGTGCGGGGTTCAAATCCAGGTCGCGCTGTCCGCTCGAAGTTTTCTGTGGTTTATTTATTTATTTACTTTCGAAACATGCGTTAATACTTAGAAAGAGCATTTCTCCCAGGTGTAGCACCTTCGTATAATCAACTGGACTTAACAGTACTCGCTACTTATTGTCGCTGGAAACTAAAATCCATGCTATTCTATGGGAAAATTTGCCCGTTATAACTGATTAATTAATACATATTTTTAAATTCCGTTTTCATGTTCAGAAAATTCACACCACCATCACCCTCAAGTGAGATACATTTGTAATTGACACGAAAGTTGACTTGCAGATCCTATACCATCCCTGACAACATCCTAATTATGAATCGCAAGATTTTTAGTACACGCTCCTTTTCCACAACACTTTATTTTTAGAGTAATTATCTCCAAATGTAATTGCACTTAAATAAGTACAAAATTAATCTAAAAAAAAAGACTGGTGTGGAAAGAAAAAAAAAAGGCAAGTAAAAATCTTCCGATTATTAATGAGATGGTTGGCAGGTATATTATAGATATGCTTATGAAAATAAAGAAAGAAAAATATATTTTAAGGGAAAAGTTGCTAGCTATATGATGCTCGCAAAACTATCTGTCTTGCGGATTTTTCTTGTTTTTTAAAGTGACAGAGTCGCCTATTTCTTTCAATCGCCTGATAAGAAGTGTCATTTATTACAAAATCACTCCGATCTTGGAAGAAAGAACTATCGTTATAGCGATCGCAGTGAAGCTATCTCACAGAAAATCTTTTATGAAACCCCATTACTTTTATTTGTTGAAAATAGGAATGTCATATATATTTTATGCATTGAAAGTTGTATTGCATGCATATATGTATATATGATATTTATAAGATAAATGCGTTATAAGCATATCAGTAAATACAGAGTTCGGCACAGCATGCAGTATATTTTAATATTTAAAATGTATATATATATATATATTTTCTTTTTAGCAAAGGACAGTTTTTTATCTCATTTTACTTATTTATTTATTCAGTTACGAACTTTTATGTTTAAGCTAAATATATAGGCATTTTTAAAAAGCAAAACGTTTATAATATCAAAATCTATACATATAAAAGAGTAAACTCACTGATTCACTGCTCCATGGCGATTCTATGGAAGATACAGCCACAAATCTTTGTGAGCAGGTTGGTTTTAGGACCTTGACCCCCCACTAATACGGTATTTTGCGAAATACCCTCCGTTCCCTCCCTGGGGGGGGGACAGAAGGCAAAAACACCTTTATAAGCATAACTCAGCTCAAAATTACTTCACAGTGAAGAAATTGCAGATGGGGAGACTAGACGTAAGTACAAAAAATCATTTTCTGCGATTTTGGAATTTTGGATTTTTAAGGGGGAAGGGGAGTAAAAACGATTTTCGGAGGCAAATTTAGCAAAATACGGATTTTCGAGTAGAACGCTACCAATAATAGCACAAAGATATAAAAAACCGCTAAGCGTCTTTTTGAAGATATTTCCAAAACTCATTTTTGTGATTTTTTTTTTTTTTTTTTTTTTTTTTTGGGGGGGGGGGAGTTACGAGGGGGCAAATTAGACCCCCCCCCCTTTTAGCGCTAAATTCGTCCGGGAAAATCTATAGGATCTGAGGTCACAAATTTTAGTCTGTGGTTTATTTACGTGTATTCAACACCTATTGTAACGAGATTTTCCGAAAGTCACCCCTTTCCTCCATTGGAGGTGGGGGGGGGGGTGCAATACACACGTTTCCAAGCATAAATTTGCTTCAAATTATCTCAGTAAGATTAAATTTTTTGTGGGGGTTGTTTATGCGTTCCTAAATGCAGTATAAAGGGATTTTACGAAATTTCCCCCTCCCCACCCTTCAAGGGCGGAGGGTGTGTGTGCAAAAACACGCTTTCAGAGTAACTCTGCTCCAAATTATCTCAGAATAGCGATTTTTTGATATGTCAATTGGTTATGCGTACTCAAGACACAAACTATAAAGGGATTTTGTAAAATTCCTTTATCCCCCTTGCGGGTGGGGGGGGGGGGCAAAAAACACGTTTCCATGCATAACTCTGCTCCTAACTATCTTAAAAAGGCGATTTTTTATGTGAGGGCTGGTTATGCGTTCTCAACAAGCACAATAAAAGGATTTTGCGAAAATTTCTCTTCCCCCACCCCCCACCTTTAAGAGCGATGGAGGACACGTTTTAAAGAGTAATTCTGCTCCAACTTATCCCAGTAAAGCGATTTTTTGATATGTCGATTGGTCATGCGTACTCAACACACATTCTACAAAGGGATTTTTGAAATTCCGTTCTATCCTTTCCTTGGGGGGGGGGGGATCAAAAAACACGTTTCCATGCGTAATTCTATTCCAACTTATGTTAGAATGCAATTTTTGATGTGTGGATTGCTTATGCGTATTCAACATACACTACAAAGATATTTTGTTAAATTCCCCTTATCGCCCCTTGGGGGGGAGGGAGGGCAAAAAAATATGTATCCATGCGTAACTCTGCAGTAAATGTGTCGGTTAAGTATGCAACATGCACTATAAAGGGATTTTGCGAAAGTACTCCCCCCCCTTTTTTTGGGGCGGGCGGGTCAAAAAGCCCGTTTTCAAGCTTAAATCTACTCTAAATGACCTTAGAATGGCGAATTTTGGTGTGTGGGTGTTGATTAAGTGTACGTAACACTTTGATGTGATTTTGGAAATCTTTAACTTTACCCGCGAGGGAGATTGAGGGGGGGGGGGGGTAAAAAAGGAGGCAAGGCGCTACCGAAAACATTGGGGCTCCAGACTGGAAGTGTGGCGAGCGGGAATTTTAACTTAGATTTTGACTGATTTCAATTTTTTTTTTTTTTTAATTAGTGATATGGTATTTTGAGAATTCATTTCAATATAATCAACAGCGAAGCGGCTAAAGCCTGCTAGTGAAATATAAAAGCATAAAATAAATACAAAATAGCTCAATTCCCTATTTTGAGAAACATTCCTTTTTTGATGTTTTTAAAGCCTCTATTAAGAAATGTATATTTTTTAAAGTTTAAAGATAATTTTTGTGGATAATTGGAAAGGAAACATATTTTTGAGAACAAAAGTTGGTTTGCTGCTTCCATTTAATTTTCAAATTCACTTTAAATATGAAATTTGATAATTGGTTACATCATGCATTTATTCCTAATTTGGAGCTACTAAAAACTTTAGTAATTATTTTTTTTTCGAAATGGCGCATTTTTATCCCGCTTTAAAAATAATTTATTTATTGTGTTATAAGCCAAATTATGATCAATTATTAGAACTAGACCCCCCCCCCCTTTTTTTTTTCTTTTTTTTTTAGAAACTGATGTCTTTAATATGCTTCTTGTGACTTAATTTTATACTAAATTCTATTAAAAAATATAATTAAGACTTCTGAAAGATATTCAAATGTATTTGTGTATCCATTTAGTTTACATCTTAATTTTGACTTTAAATAAAATTTTCAATTAAAAAAATCTGTAATTCACTTCAGCATTAAAAAATAAAAACATTACTGATAAAGAAACTTGTCGATGAATCGATTCAGGGATACGAAAATATCTTCAGAATATATATTTTGAAAATTAGCAAGGCTGGTGCATTTTTAAAAATCCTCCATAAAAACCCAGTTTAGTACTTTCGTATTAACACGCATGCCAGCAATTCATATTTTAGTATTAACATCATAACATTATATACAAAACGAAGTACAACAAAATCTCGATTATCGGCCAGCGGATTATCTGCGAGTGCGGGAAAAAGGCGCACTTAAAAAAAAAAATAAAAAAAAAATAAATAAATAAATAAAATAAAATAAAATAAATCCCAACTAGAAACAAAAACAAATGATTAATCTTTTTGAAAAAAAAATATAAAGAACTAGGTTTTGAACAGCAGAGTTCGATACTGTTTAATTTAGTGTATAAATCAGCTTACAAATTGTACCTTACTTCGCCGTAAGCAGCTTTTTTGTTTATTCTTTTTACATCATTTAGTACATAAAATACAAATATTTTTACTTTAATGTGAATGTTTTCAAAGTTCATATTATGTTTTATGTACAAAACATTTTTTTTAAATGAAGCTAGATTTGTTTTTTTTTAAATGTTATTTGCCTCTTATTTAAGCCTTTTTGTGGTTTAACCACGATTTGTATTATCTGCAGAACCCACGTCACTCAATTCTATGGATAATCGGTAGATTACTGTATAACAGATATAAGTTTATTAAAATGTTTTCAGTAAGTTTTAAAATGTTTATATAATTAAATTTTTACAATGTTTATCATATAAATTTATAATACATATAAGTTTATCCTAGCCAGCGATCAATTTAATTGCTGGCATGCGATTAATACGAAAGTACCCAAAAATTTCAATTTTATTTTTTATTTGCACGGTTTTGAAGGAATTTTAATGTATTTAATATTTTTATGTTATAAAGCTTATGTGTGCAAAATTTAATAATATTAGAAGGGTAATTAAAAAAAAAAAGTGAAGAAAGGACAAAAAAAAAAAAAAAAAAATCTGGAGTGACTTCACTCGACTTTTCGAACATTGAGTAATTAACAGTTTTGTAGATAAAGTAAAGAAAGAGGAGTTGTTAAACAAACAAAAGAGAGAAAACCATAATAGAGTGTTTGAGTATTTTTCTCCATATATTACACTATGTTTTATTTAACGCTACTGAACTTTCAGCCCGTAGATCATAATGATAAAGAATTTTTCGTTGTGTCCCTGTAAAAACCTATAAATGTTATTCACCAAAATCTATACAGTTGGTGCAACTGTGACCTATAACATGTGTAAAAATTTTTTGCTCAGATTAATAAGGCGTTTAGACGCTATCGCACTTTTAAAAATTTGGCCCCATAGGCCATAATGATAAAGAATTTTTCTTTGTGTTCCTGTAAAAAAACTATAAGTGCTAGATTCTCCAAAATTTATACAGATTTAGTATCTGTGACCTATAATATGTGTATAAATGTTTTGCTCAATTGAATAAGGCGTTTAGATGCTATCGCACTTTTAAGATTTTGGTCCCATAGGCCATAATATAAAGAATTTTTCTTTGTGTCCCTGTAAAAAAGCTATAAGTGCTAGATTCACCAAAAACAATAGGGTTCGTGCTACGGTGACTTGCAACATGCGTACCAACTTACAGCTCATTCGAGCAAAGAGTTTAGACGCTAGCGTGTTCACTCACAGACATACACACACACATACATACATCGTCGTAAAAATAGTGAAAACGGACTCAGGGGACCTCGAAACGTATAGAAACATCAAAATCTCAAATTCGTATTTTTGACATGATTACAATACTTTCCTCACTATAGTGTTCGGAAAGTAAAAAGATTTACAATGTCCTTTTTGGAAACTATTGAAATGTTAGGTTCTTAGAAAAAACTGGAAAAAAAATCTGGAGTGACTCAGCTCAAGTTTCTGAACATTAAGCAATTAACGGTTGATTAAATAAAGTAAGAGTGAATGAACAAAAGACATAACTAATATAATAGGGTATTTGAGTATTTTCCCCTTATGGTATGTTGTTTAATTTAACGCTATTGCACTTGAAATTATTTGAGCCCATAGGTCATAATGATAAAGAATTTTTCATTCGTTGCGTCCCTATTTAAAAAAAAAAAAAGTAAGTGTTAAATTCCCCAAAATCTATACAGATCTTGCGATAACGACATATAATATGTACATGAATTTTCAGCTAAATCGAACAAGGCACTCTATCGCACTTTAAATAGTTTGAGCCCATAGGCCATAAAGATTGAATTTTTTTTTTTCGTCTCCCTGTAAAAAAAAAAAAAAAAAAGTATGAGTGCTAGATTCCCCAAAATAAATAGGGTTCGTGATACGATAGATTGTAATATATATACAGTCGAACCTCGTTAACGTGAATTATTTTTAACATGAATTGTTTCCCTAATCCCTGTCAAAGTCAAGATTAGTTTAGTTATATGAAGATTACTTACTGATAGCATGAACTACTGATAACATGAACAAATTTTTTATCCCACTTGAGATTCACGCTAACGAGGTTCGACATTACCAACTTTCAGTTCATTGGAACAAAACGTTTAGACACTATCATGTTCACTCATTCACACACACATACATACATCACCATAAAAATAGCAAAAATGAGCTCAGAGGACTTCAAAACGTGTAGATACACCAAAATTTTAAAGTCAAATTTTTGTCATGATTATAACACTTTCCTTACATGTGTCGGTAGAGCGTCGGCCTCGTAATTGGAAGATTGCGGGTTCGGTACTCGAGCCGGCCAAAGACCGCCGTGTACACTAATGGTGTCTGGTGCACGTAAAATCTGTCGTGGCCGCAATGTCCTCCATGTTCCCATCAAAAATTATACCTCTGGGGGTCACCGAAGCGGGAGAGCCATCCCTTCCGTGGAGGATCGAAATTTTGATGGCATGTCTCCGGACCACCTATAGGGGTGTGTCCCAGACCGTCGCCAATTGCCCATCTGCGCAGCAGTAGTGCGACGTAAAACCCAACCATCCATCCATCCATCCTTACATGTGTGTTCGGAAAGTAAAAGAAAAAAAAAAAAAAAAAAAAAAAGCACTTTTTGAGCTGTGTAACTATAATACGTACTTTGTGCGATAAGTCACATTCACTGTAACAATCTCATAAATGAAAATTGCAGTAAAGGTTTATATTTCCTAAAATATTTAGATAGTTGTTCTTTAATAATAACAATGAAAAGATACCTTAATAAGGAACGTTCTTCTTGTTTGAATTATTCATTCATTTTCGGAATCTATGTAAAAATAAAATCACCACGTCACGTTTTGAAAGGAAATCTATGCTGATCTGTGTCAGCTGATCTTCATATTAAAAAAAACAGTGAACAGATTCTATTTAATCGATTTCAAAGAAAGCATGTTATACTACTGTACAGTATGCTTGAAAAACCTTCATCTCGGATTCCATTTCTTAAATATTGATTTTAGACATCTATACTAATAAAAGAAAAAGTCGTTTGTCTATCTGTCTGTGTGCGACGTACTGGAAAAACTACGGCACATACTGTTTTTTTTTTTTTTTTTTTTTTTTTTCTTTTATTATTATTATTATTATTATTAATCCCTAGGCAAAGTAATGCGTGTCGTTTTGCAACATATATATTTTCGATATTCCTATTAGATTTCCCCCCCTTTTTTTTTCCCTTTCTTTTACCCACTGGGTCGAGAAAGTATTTTTTTAGGGTCAAATTTTCGAACGTGAGTTTTTGTTATATTTACATGTTCTGAGGTCCCCTGAATACGAAAATCATGTTTTTAGTGAATGGTCTGTGTGTCTGTTATCAGCATATCTCAAGAACAAATAGTAGCAGAAATTCCAAACTCGGAATTCTAAATGTGTATCATATAGGGATGCTACAGTAAGCTTTTCGTTGAGATGAAGCAAATGGTTCGTGTACAGGGACACTCAAAAGTATTCAAATGCATTACGTCTATGGGGGAAATTGCAGGTAAGTAGAGTTTAACATCTATAGACTGCACTAAACCAAATGAAACGAATATATATTTTTTGTAATAGGGATAGTCAACTGGGAAATTTTTTTTGTGTATGTATTGGCCGCGCCTCCCCCTCCTGGGGGGAAGTCCTCCCTCGAGGGGAGTAAATTTTCATGATGGGTATCTTTCAAAAGAGCTCGCCAATACCTTTAAAACGAACGGTTGAACCATCGATCTGCAATAATTTAAAATAAAGTTATCGATTTTTTTCATTTTTAACAATTTTTTTTTTTTTTTAATGTAATATTGAGAATAAATTCGACTTTTTTTAAAAAATATATTTAGTGTTATACTACTTCTCTAATATCAGGGTGTCTACTAGGTCATAAAAGTCATGAAAAGGTCATGAAAGTCATGAAAAGGTCATGAAATTCAGCAATAGGTCATGAAATTCGACTGTCGGCTAGAGTCACGTATTGGTTCAGGTAACCCAATTTCACTGGTCGGGTCGAACAATTTTTTTCTCTTACAGTTTGAGTTGAATTGATTGAATTTTTTTCCCTATGAATCTGTTTTTTTCAACCCGAAACAATTGTTGCGAGTTTATTGTATTTTATGGTGTTTATTTAAAGTTTTGTACTTATTAAGCTTAAAGAACATTTTGTACACTTGAAGTACACAACACACCTAAATGTTTAAAAATCATTGTTTATCCATTTTTCAGATTTTAAAACTTTTAACTTGGTGCATTAGTAATTACATTTTAAATTATTTATCAGTTGTATAGCAATAAAAATCTACTTTATAAGTTAAATAGCAAGATATTTGGATGACTTATTAACTCTCATTTTAGGTTAAAATTCTCCGAGTTCATGTAGATTTTCAGGTTACTATTATTTAGTAGTGTAAATATATAAACATGATTATAAACCTAATATAGTCATTTGTATCTTTAAAAAACAAAATTGTCTTCTATGAAAATCTACAGGCATTCTAACTTTTGTTGCCCCCTCCTCTCCCAAAAAAATTCAATATTTTTTACTTAACATTTAATTTTTTTAAAATATATGTATGCTCAAAATATTTTGTTAATCAAAACAGTATTAATGTATAACTGAATGAACTAATTTTTTCTAATTCAGAATGCATTCTATTTTGAAGTATAGGAAAGACATCGAAATGCAAAGTTTGAGATGTATAGTTATATGCTTTTTTAAATTTAATAATTCTATTCTTCTATTCTTAGTCTTTTCGGTGGAAAAAAAAATATATATGTTTGTAGATTTGAAAAAAATTTTAATACATATATTCCTCTCCTCAATGCAAGGAAAATAAATGACAATTTTCAAATCCCCCAAAAAGCTAATAGTTACAATATTATAACATTGTACAAATAGTGTACATATCTATGTAGTTATATATGTGTTTTTAGATTGATTTCCATTACTATTTACTTAGATTGCTAATAAAAAAAAAAAAGTTTTCAGTTTTTTTTTTTTTTTTTTTAAACAATTAATATTGTTGTTAAACAATAATTTTTAAAATAAAGCAAGGTGATATATCGGGGTGGAAGGGGGGAATGAATATGTTAATTTAGAAAGAAAGGTTGGATATGTCGATAAAAAAGGCCATGAAAAATTTTTTGAGGTCATGAATTTTTTTTCTGTCAAGTCAGTAGACACCCTGAATATGGAAATCGTCTGCATTATCATAAAAGATAATTTTTTTTTTTATAATAATTTTAATAAATTATTTTTTAAAAACAGAATTATTTTTTAATAACCGAATTAAATTCTATATAAATGTAGGTGCATTAATGAAACGGGGGGTTGAGGGAGGCGGTAGCCCCCTTCACACAGAACTAATTATTATATAAAACTCTTCCGAAGCCTAATTTGAATTGTTTAACACAGGTTTACATAACAGTATTCGTTATCTTACCTCTTAATCTGCAACATTTATAGTATTAAATTTCAGGGTAAGAGAAAGTCGTGTGAGTGACACACCAGATTGTGTAATTAACTTTTATGCTATATTTTTATTCATATTTTATGAATAAATTATTGTAATTTAAAAACCTAGAAGATACAAGGAAAAAAATAAATTTTGTTTATGAAAATGAATTGATAAAAATATTCACTATAAATGCATTGAAAATTTAAAAAATCGATGCATATGATATGTATTAATTGTTTACAAATAATTTTAGAACAGAGGCTTCTGTTTTTCGTAGAAAAGTGTTTTTTTTTTTTTTTTTTTCTGAATATCTAATTTCTGATACTTAATCTTTCTACTCCGGAATTCCTAAATCTTCTATTGCTTGTCATTATTGTTTAGGTAGATTTTTACAAGGTTCATATTTTGTCTCAAAAACTATTTATTTATTTATTTAAAAAGTCTTTTTTTTTTTTTTTCAGTAACAATACAATTGTAGAGAAAGTATAGTTTTTAGGTCGAATTCGAAATTAAATTTTTGCTATAGTGACATATTTTTCAGGTCCCTTGAATCAAAAAATTATATTTTTAGCAGTTGCCTGTCTCTCTATCTCATTGTGTGCGTGTCTCTGTTTGAGCCTTTTGTCAGCAAAACTCATGAACAAATATTAGGAGGAAATCCAAATTATGCAATCTAAATATTTATCATATTGAAGTGGTACTTCAAATTTTATTGAAATCGGACAATTGGTTTCTGTACAGAGGTATCGAAGAGAATTCAAGTATATTACGTCTATAGACGAAATTTCTGTTAGGTATAGTTTAACATCTTCATACGGCACTAACAAAGTGAAATTAATATATATTTTTTATATACTTAAATGCTTACTGAATATTGAATATGATATGAAAATAATTTACCACTCGTTCAGGACCACACAAAAGAATTCGGATATATTAGGATTATACTTCGAAATTGCTGGAAGTGCCTTTCAAGTTGTGCATGTGATTTTCATACTGTTCTAAATTTAGGTGCATTGTGTCTGGTGTGTATATAATTTATATAGGTTACCCAAATTTAAGTGAATACGTTCTTCTCTATCGAATGTAATTGGTGGAAGTGCTGCTTTACTAGATTTCACCACGTCTACGAACACTGCTTAGTGATAATTATTTTCTCATATCTAGATGATAAACAATCTACTAGCTTAGATTTCAAATTTTAACATAGATTTTTTTTTCTGTAATTACACTTTTTGAGGTATTCCTAAATACTAAAAGAAAGTTTTTATCTGTTGTTCTACGAATGTATCTGTTATCAGCATAATTTAAAAACAAATATTTTCAACAATTTTAAGATGGATATTTTGAAGGTCATAAGGGAAGCCCCTTGAAAGGTTACTAAGATTAGTAAGTTTTAACGAGTAGTGTGTGTGAAATTTGTCTGTATAAATTACAATAAATTTTAAATTTAGTAACAGCCTTAATTCTCTTTTTTTATTTTATGAATGTAATATGCTCAATGAAGGGGCTGAGGGAGCATATATGTCAAATAAAATTGTTTCTTGAATTATTTTCAAATGTTTATATAGAGTACCTGTTATCTTACACTTTATTTTGTAATCTTTCAAATGTAGGGTAAGAAACGTCATTTGAGCGTCAAATCAGATTATTAGGACTGAGGGCCTATTAGTCTCAATCTGGGATTTTTGCGTTGTCGTTTTCGACAGTTGGACATTTGTCGAAATCATTTTTCGATAGTTGGACATTTATCGAAAATATAATTGAATAATTTGAAAGCGATGTTATAATTGGGAAGGAAAAAAAAAAAAAAAAAAAAAAAAAAAAAAAACTAATAGTTTCTCCGTCCTAATCTAAATTCTGCTTTTGCCAGAATTTCATCAAAATCTTTTTTTTTTTTTTTTTTATTGAAAGAAAAAAAAAAAAAAGAAAATTAATAAGTATCGTTACAAGCGATATCGAAAAAGTTTATTTTAATAATTTTGAATTAGGAAATAAAAAGTTCGCGTGAAATAATATGAAATAAAAATAAGTAAAAAAATGAATTTAATGATTTAATGTTTTTGTTTTTCGGGGGCTGCTCATGCATATAAAAAATGCCTATTAAAACGAGTCGAAGAAGGAAGCGAAATAAGTATTGAGTTATATTACGATAAAAACGATATATAATATGATATGATATATTAGACCTATCGTCCAGGGTTAGTAGGCATTTTCGTTGAAAGAAATAGTTTGTTCGTTCGGTGCAACTTGCATATTAGTCCCGTGAGGTACAACTTTCACATTAGTCCCTTGAGGTACAACTTTCACTTTAGTCCCGTCAGGTACAACTTGCACATTAGTCCCCTTTAATTTCCTTTTTTTTTTTTTTTAATATATATATTTGGTACCTAGTAATTAATCGCGTAACTTTTTCTCCCTTTCCTTGTTATTTATGTATATATTTATGTATAGTATTGTCAGCGAGTGGTTAAATTAAATGAAGATGACAAAATAACTTTCCGGCCAATATTTTGATCAGCACCGACATCGGCTGTTAGTTGTCTGGTATTTAGTGCGTTCAATACACACATACGTATCGAGAATATACTGAGTGCAGCAAACAAAGCTACGACGCACGAAACAGTGGTGAGTGACGAAATATCATAAATAAAAATAAAAATTACTATAACTATTTGCGTGACAATAATTACAAACGGAAAGAGGGGTAAAAAGTATTATAATTACATAAATAAAGATAACTGTTGGGGAAAAATTACAAAAATGAAAAAAATAGTAAGATATAATAAAAGAAAGAAAGAAAAAAGCATCGAGCAAGAGAAAGTTAAATGAGTAACTTCCAAGCAACAGATATGAAATTCGTTGAAAGAGTTTTCAAAAATGAAAAAAGCTTCGTGGAAGTCCAAATGGGGAGCAGAAATATAGGAAGAAATAATGTTACTTTTAGAAAAGTTAAAACAGTGACCATAAGACTGGCTGTGGGAAGCAATAGATGACTAGGAAATCTTTTCACTATTAACATTCCATCGATGTTCATTAATTCTGTGTTTGCACATCGTCCTAGTATGACAATATAACTTAAATTACGTGATGCACAAGGGTTGAAATAAACACCAGACTGGTTCTCACTAGGTTGGGACCTTTAAGAGAAGAGAATTTTGTTAACGGGTTTGAAAGGGATTTTAAATTCAAAATGTGAAATAATTTTAGACATTTTAACAGAAACTGAAAAATAAAAAGGTAAAACTACAAGATTATTTGTGGTCATTCAAGTTCGAAACAGAACATTTAATTTTTTTCAATTTATATCGAACTTTATCGATGATAAAGGAATTGTAGCCATTAGAAAGAGAAAGCGATTTCAATGAAGGAGTATTGTGGTATAGTTTCGATCCGAAACAATTGCTTCTTCTTCTTCTTCTTTTTTTTTTTTTTTGGTACATCAGTATTTATTTATTTTATCCCGTCGTTTAGCTACGTTTTGTGTGTTGCTGCTTTATTTGCTGCTTTCAAGCTTATCTTATTCGCTTGTCGAAGGGTCGTCGTATTAATTCGATACGAAACAATTGCTGCGATTTTTTTTTTTTTTTTTTGTGGTACTTATGCATGGTTTTTATTTATTACTTTTGAAAACCAGTCCCCTAGTACATTTTTTACTGCTATCGACACATATGGTATTCTGTTACTCCTGTACGGTGTTGCATATACTTTGTACCCGTACCTTCTTTTTTGTCTAATGGATGGTTGTATTTAATTATATTGGCCCAAACAATTATGGTACATTTTATAATTGAAACACCCCGCAGAAAATTGCGCTGTCTCTGTTAAATAAGTCTCATTTTTTCGAACCGATGAATGGCTTGAATTCCTTTTAGTTTAACAAATTAAAAACAATAAACGACCTTTTTTTTTTTTTTTTTTTTTTTGATTGACTATTCTACCATATATATTATTCTTTTTAAGGGAACACATCGAAAATTTAAATGTGTTATCTTTTACGGTGACGACTGTTGGAATAATTCATATAATATTTCACAGTACAATGGATATTGAATAATGTATCTGGATTAGTGGAATGTCAAGAAAATGAAAATGCCTGTTGAATCATTCAAAATCTACTATGTTGTGATCATCATAAAACTTTCTTTTATATATATTTATATAAATCCATGAAAACAAATTATTTCTTGAAATTATTATTTATCAAAATTATTTTTCCATGATGAATGTAGACGATTTTCATCGCAGAGAAGTAAAACCCTATATGTCGAAAAATATCATTTTTATGCTTTTTTTCTACATATGAAGCAATACTCTTTTTACTTTCCGAACACTATAGTGAGGAAAGTATTGTAATCATGTCAAAAATCCGAATGTGAGATTTTGATGTTTCTATACATTTCGAGGTCCCCTGAGTCCGTTTACACTATTTTTACGATGATATATGTATGTGTGTGTGTATGTGTGTATGTATGTGTGTATGTCTGTGAGTGAACACGCTAGCGTCTAAACGCTTTGTTCGAATAAGCTGAAAGTTGGTACGCATATTGTAAGTCACCATAGTACGAACCCTATAGATTTTGGTGAATCTAACACTTATAGTTTTTTTACAGGGACACAAAGAAAAATTCTTTATCATTATGTCCTATGGAACCAAAATCTTAAAAGTGCGATAGCATCTAAACGCCTTATTCAATTGAGCAAAAAATTTATACACATATTATAGGTCACAGATACACAATCTGTATAAATTTTGGAGAATCTAGCACTTATAGTTTTTTTACAGGGACACAAAGAAAAATTCTTTATCATTATGGCCTATGGGGCCAAATTTTTAAAAGTGCGATAGCATCTAAACGCCTTATTTAATTGAGCAAACAATTTATACAAATATTATAGGTCACAGATACGCAATCTGTATAAATTTTGGAGAATCTAGCACTTATAGTTTTTTTACAGGGACACAAAGAAAAATTCTTTATCATTATGGCCTATGGGGCCAAATTTTTAAAAGTGTGATAGCGTCTAAACGCCTTATTAATCTGAGCAAACAATTTGTACACATATTATAGGTCAGAGTTGCACCAACTATATAGATTTTGGGGGATCTAGCAGTTACAGTTTTTTTGCAGGGACACAAAGAAAAATTCGTTATCATTGTGGCCAATGGGACCAAATTTTTAAAAGTGCGATAGCATCTAAATGCCTTATTCAATTGAGCTGAAAATTTATATGAATATTATAAATCATTGTTGCACTAACTATAAGCCTTTTGGTGAATCTAGCATGTATAGGTTTTTACAGGGACACAACGAAAAATTCTTTATCATTTTGATCTATGGGCTCAAAGTTCAGTAGCGTTAAATAAAACATCGTGTAATATGTGGAGAAAAATACTCAAACACTCTATTATGGTTTTCTCTCTTTTGTTTGTTTAACAACTGCTCTTTATCTACAAAACTGTTAATTAATCAATGTTCGGAAAGTCGAGTGGAGTCACTCCAGATTTTTTTGTTGTTGTTGTTAAAAGTGAAAGGGAAAAAAAAAAAAAAAAAAAAGTTTGCTTTGTTACAAATTATCACGGACCTATGGTTTAATCATTCGTTTTAAAGGTATTGCCGAGTTTTTTTTTTTTTTGAAAGATACCCGTATTTAAAATTTACACCCCCAAGGTGAAAGCGGTGCCCTTACATATACAAAAAAATTTTCATGTTGACTATTATTATTGGAATTATTTATTCTTTTAATTTACCATTTAAAAGTTAAAAATAATTCACGTTATGTATATTTATACGAAAATTTGTCCTGTACTGCCATAATAAAAATTTCGGATAAATGGGATGTTAGCACCACCTTTTAAGCGATTGCTCCCAAAATGTAATCAGCACCAATTTATGTCAAGGTCCAACTAAATATCGAGTTTTGTTAAATTTCGTGCATTGGTTTGTAAGATATAGCGTTAAAAATTCTTTGATAGACACACACAAATAGGCAGACATTTTTTTAAAAAAAGGTCAAACCATGTTCAAGACATCTTAAAATGTGAAAATGCATTAAAAATCGGAAGTCAAAAAATTTCACGAAGCGAATGAAGAAAGTAAAAAAGGAAATTAAGATTTATTGTTCAATTATGTACAATAATAGCTAAATATTGCTTGTGTTTTCGAGAATATTTAAATTTACGAACTTTTTGATGTATTTAAAAAGGATTTCTAGAAAGAAATGCTCAGAATGTGCATTGAAAATATTAAAATTCTAACGGTGCTTTTTTGATTTTTTTTCTAAATGTCCTGCATCTCGAGTTAGAATATGTTTTTTTTTTTTCTTATTGCTTTCTCTTACCCATAAGGTAGAGAAAGTATTGTTTTGGGGTCAAATTTTGAAAACTGATTTTTTGCACGTTTTGAGGTGCTCTGAATCCAAAAATCATGTTTTTAGCGGTTGGTCTCTGTGTGTGTGTCTGTCTGTTATCAGCATATCTCAAAAACAAATTATAGCAGAAACTCCAAACTTAGTATTCTAAACGTGTATCATATAGGGATGCTACACTAAACTTATCGTTTAAACGAAGCAAACGGTTCGTGTACAGACACACCCAAGAGAATTCAAATACATTACGCCTATGGGGGAAATTGCAGGTAAGTAGAGCTTAACATCTATAGACTGCACTAAACTAAATGAAACGAATATATATTTTTTATATGGGTAAAAACATGTTTCATGTATAATATGGTATGGAAATCTATCATTGTTCGTTTACAGGGATACACAAAAGAAGTAGATTATAGTGCGATAATGCTTGAAAATTGATGAAAGTGTATTTCAGGTTGTGCCATGTGTTACTAATATAGTATTATATTTATGTGCACCATGTGGTATGTACATAATATTCAGAAGATATACAGGGCTGCCAATATTTAAGCCATAACAATCTTTTTTACTGTTAGTGAAAGTGCTTTACTATAGTATTTTACCATGTCTAGGAAAGAAGCTCAGGAATTAAAATTAATTCCTAATAGCCATACGGTAAATAATGTAGATTTTTAATTAAATATTCATCGCTTGTTTTTTGTATATTTACACGTTTTGAGGCTTTCTGAATACCGAAGTCAACTTTTTAACGTTTTGTCTTTGTCTGTGTTTCTTAAAGTAAATTAAAAACAAATAATTTCAAGCGACTCAAATGTTGTATTTTGAAGTTGATACGTTTGTTACTAGGAAAGTTTGGTCAAGATTGATAAGTTTCAAGGAATGTTGCGTATAGAAGTTTTCTGGATACTTTCAAATGAATTTTGAAGTTAATAACAGATTTGAATTCTATATAACTGTATAGTAAGTAATGAAACGGGGGGTTGAGGGGAGCGGTAGCCCCCTCACACAAAATTATTTGTCAAATAGAGCTGTTCGGAAGCCTAATTTGAATTGTTATAGCATAAGTTTACATAACAGTACTCTTTATCTTACTCCTTAATCTACAATCTGTATTTATAGTTTTTAATTTCAGGGTAAGAGAAAGTCGTGTGAGTGACACACCAGATTATTGGCTATCTGTTTCCTGGATTTGCTATTTCCTTAACTGTTAGTCTATAGAGATATACTTTTATTTGCAAAAATGGTTTATTTGAAATATCTATAATTTTGGAAACAATTTAAATCGCTGAGTGCATTTCTTTAAAAAATCCTAAATTTAAATTTTCATAAGATCACTCGGTCCTATAAGTTATATTAAGTTAGGTTACCAGATTCTTGTCCCGCTTTTCTTCGACTCGAGTTGTGCTATATTCCGTTTGCTTCTCACCAGTACTGCTGCTCCATCTTAGCTGCTATGGGGTGAAGGAAAAGAGAAAGGGCGCTGCACTTGTTAAGGTGGCTATGTATTCTTCGCAACCCACATTTATAACATTTATTTCATGTTGGAAATATTTTAGAAAAAGTAAGTACACTATTATTACTTTGCCTGATTAAGTGATTACATAAAATTTTGGACTTTAAAGATTCTGTTACTCATTCCGTAATGTAAATGTCGTATTTTGCTAATTTATTTTGTTCCTGAGATTTTTTTTTTTTTTTTTTTTTTTTTTTTTTCATTTCCAAAATTCTGAAAAAAAAAAAAAGCATTCGGCTATTTTTTTTCTTTATTTTCTTTCTTTCTTTAAATTATCCAAAGAAATTGTGTACTAATGGTCTTAAAGGGATAATGCTCTTTTAAGAAGCACTTCAAGGTTTTGGTTTAGAATGCTAAGAAAATGAAGATTTTTAAACAACGCAAAAAAGAAATGAAAACTTAATCCTGTTTTAACGCATAATCTAATCTCTATTAATCCGATATGACTCGAAATCAAAAAGAAATCCCAATGATCTCAACTATGTTATCCATTTCTGAATGAGTACCTGACGTTGCTCAGGAAATAAAATAAATAGTGAAATGAATATGAGTAACGTTTGTGAGGACTTGACGGTTTGCATTCAGTATGCATTTCCAATTTTCCTCAAATAAGCTCGGCGCTATTAATTTCTCATATCATAACAAATCATAGCATAAAAGAGAAAAATACATATAAATGAAACACGACATTATTCTAATATTAAATTTTTAATTTAAAATAAAAACAATATGTACAAGTGAAACAAATTGTTGCATTATCTACTCTGCCGCAAAAATCAATCGTAAGTATAGTTAGGACCCACCAAAAGTGTATTTGTGTGTATGTAAGTAAATTAGTAAGCAAGTATAAGTATGTGCAGGCAAGTAAGTGTGTATGTATGGTTTCTTTATCCTCTAAAATAAACAATATAGTGACCGTCACTAGTGTCACAAATGACCAATAGGAGTCGTTGTGAGCTGATATATAATACAATTGATCAATAACAATCATTACACTTTTATCCAATATAACGTGGATTTTAGTTAGTATTCTAGCCATTTGTTGAACGATATACATCAGAAGCTAATCAGTGCTAATTTATGTCAAAGTCCAACCAAACGTGAACATATATTGAATTTTGTCTATTTCGTTTCACACAAATTGATAGAAAATGACAGATATACAGACAGGCATTTTCTAAAAATGGTCAAATCATGAATAGGACATTTTAAAACTTATAAATAGATCGAAAACCGAAAAGTTTAAAATTATAATGAATTTAATATGTTCTTCTTATGTATGTATATATAAAAAATCTGGTGTGAAACAGCCACACGACTTCCATTACTCACTATTACACGTATTATATGCATTTTTTGGAGATATCGTATGCATTTTTTGGAATTTTCCAGTAAGACAAACTTGATACATGTATGAAGACGCATATAAAGCAGAGTTTACATAGAAAGTTAAAAAATAAGAAAAAAAAAATAGAGTTTTTTTTTAACACCAACTTCCGAGATCTAAAACGGAACTACCTAATCAGGATGACCGTTAATATTCCTGTAATAACCACGTAACACATGAGAAAGGGTATCTAAAATGGATTAATGAAACAATTTTCAAGAAAATCGTTCGAGCTGTTTTTTATTACAACTTTTACCAAAACTTGGTATACTGAATTATTGACCGGAAAACATTGATTATATACAAAAGGATATTTAAAAGGGAGTTAATATGGCGAATTTGAAAAAAATCCGTGCTGCCGTTTTTAAACGAATGCAGCTTGCGAGACCTGAAATTGAGCTATTTATACAGGACGCCTGTCAATTTTGCTGAACTAACCAACTATATCATTTGAAAGGGCATCTAATAGAGTGTTTATGAAGCAACTTTGAAGAAAATCGTTAAAGCTGTTTTTGAGATACGAACTTACGGTCCCATTTCCGGTTTCCGATGGCCCCCTTCTGGTTTTCCAATTTTCACCAAAATTTGGAAAATTCATCTGTATACCAGATCTGTCTCAATTCTGAAGTTTCGTAGTTCTATCTTTATTAGTTTCGGAGATATGATAGCCAGAAGATTCCACTCACACATACATACGTACTTATATACATACATACACACTGACCAATTGCCAAAAAGTACTTTTTTAGATTCAGGAGGCCTTAAAACGTGTAAATCAGGTGAAAACTCGATATCGAATTTTTGGACCGAATACAATAATTCCATTACCTACAGTAGTAGCGTAATGGAAGTAAAAAAGGATGAAAACTTAAAATGCACTTCAAAACATTTTTAAACAAAGCACTAACCTATCGATTTTTTTTTTTTTTTTTTGGTAGCTTTATAAACGAAGGCTAAATATTTTTCACGTCATATTTTGCTTGAAACATGCTTTTGTGTATTTAAAGAATGTATGGCAATTTCATTTTGTTTAGTGCATTCTAAAAATGTTAAATTATACCTTACCAGAAATTTCGTTCTTAGACGTGATATATTTGTATACTTTTAAATGCCCTATATGTGGACCATTTTTCGATTTGAATAAAAAAAGGGAGGGGTTGGGGGGTGGGTTCATGTGGCATTCCCATATACAGAATTTAATTTAACTTATTTATTTACCATAATTAGTTGCTTAAATATCTATTTTATTATCGATTGTAATAAATCTATTGAATCTATTGTAATAATAAGCTTACAATGGCATTAAATTAATTAATTAATTATAATTAATTATTTCATTATCTATTTTATTCTTATTTTTTCTCGTTATGTATTTAAATTCCTCGTATTATTATTATTTTTTTTTTCATTATTTTTCCCGTGGAAAAATAAAATGGTGACAATAAAAAAATTGGTGATTTTTTTTTCCCGATTTGAATGAGATAATTTTCTCCTCTTTTAATTATCGTCTGATTGTTGCTAAAAGCAAGAGAAATTGATACTTATTTTTAAGTAAGTCATTTTATTTCTAATAAAATTAGAAGTCGAATCTAAGTTTGTAGAAGTTTCGAAATTTGTTTGGTATTATTCTTTTTGTCAGTAACCATTAACACCATTTGTTTAAATGAGAAATTATGACGGAATTTAATTTAATAGAAATATACCATGAAATATTTCATGTTACTGAGAACAATTGACATTTTTGTAATCACAATATTATTCTTCGTATTCATATCAAGGAATTTGAATGTTATGATTTTAAGCAATTAAAATTCCGAATTCAGTGAAATTTTAATAAATGAACTAAATCTAAATGTGCAATCCATAGACCTATTATAAGAGTGGACGGAGCGTTCCATTATTAAGGGAATACAAGAAAAGGTGCAAAGATAAAACCACGTGAATGTTGAAAAAGGTTACCTTTTTCTACATTTATCGCGTTATTGGCGATTTTTTGCTTACAATATAAATATATATATTATTAATATTATTAAAAGATACAGCAAGCAAAACTAGTGTAAAACACTACAGATGCTAAAATATATTTTTACCTTGTTATTAACACTTTTGAACAAAGTTCAAAAGTTTTTATAACTTTGTTTGTCTATACTCGTTTTAACTCTCGTAAATAATCATGCACATTTTTGAAATAATATAAGATATAAAATAGTTAAACTAATTCAATTTAGAGAAATAAGTATAGAAATTATTAGCATTTTATAAAAATAATTACTTAAAAAGAACGAAATAATAAAATATTAAAAAGAATCTTACCTGTGAAATATAATCCTTATTTGACATAACTTCTAGGGTTTTTAAAGTACATCTAATTACTATTTCTAGCTATAAAATTCTTTTTAAATTCAAAACAATCTAACTTTTAAAGTGAAATAAAAATTTTAAAAAGAACTTTCAAAGAAAAAGGAAAAATATCGTCTGCTTAATAAAAAGTAGAGTTTAGAGCATGGCGAGTAAATTTCAATATTGGCTAGCTTGGCTTCTGTAGATCAACAATCACGTGACCTTTTTATGAGTTATCTTTGCACTCAAAAAGGTTGCCATTGTCCCGTCCACTCTTATAATAGGTCTATGGTGCAATCTTAAAGAATTCCAAAAATACTTATTGTTATTGAAATAGTTTTTGTTTGGAGCAACGTTAGGCAATTTGAAAATGGCATCACCTTTTGCAATTATTTTCTGAAACATTTTGTAACAGATAATTTTAAATATCTTTTGAATTCCAAAACATTTTTTTTTTTTTTTTTTTTTTTTTTGTTTACTTTATTAATGTAAAATATATTTTGTTGAATTTAAACAGCACGGTAGTAAAAATAACAATGATTTATTATTAAAAAATGTATATATATATATGGGATTAAGAAAGGTTATATACTTTTAAGTTTCTGTAAACGATTTTAATTTTCTAGTTTCTAAACGATTCGTTTCTTTCATTATTTTCAAATTTCATACTTTAAGAAAATTATTATGTATCTTGATAATACATATAATACATTATCAAGGCCGGAAAAATATTTTTAAATTCGAGATAAATATTAGGATGAAAAATTTTTGAAGCCTTTTAGAATGAAAATAAAATGAACAAAAACTAAAAAGTCATAATCTTTTTTCACAGTATTTTTAAACATTATATGTAAAACAAAATATGTTTCATCAGACAGAAGATTAAAATTTCACTGTCATTTTGCTTTAACATTAATAGTTTTCAATATATATGACGCAATATCGATCACTTTATAATTCCATTTTTGCCTCTTACAAACGATTTCAGTATTCTTTTTCATATTTTTAACTCATAGTTGTGTAAGCGTCTAAGATACCTATCGCTATCAAAATTAGAATTTCCACTTTAACAGTCATTTAATCATAAAAATGCAGGGCTTTATTCATTTAGTTTTTTTTTTTTTTTCTTTCAGGACAGAGGACTATTAGTCTCAATCTACAGATTTTTATGATACCAGTTTTACGATAGTTGGATATTTATCAAAATCGAAAATTTATCGAAAATATAATTGAATACTTTGAAAGCGGTGTTATAATTTGAAAAATAAAAAAAACTAATAGTCCTCCGTACTAAACTAAATTCTACTTTTGCTAGAATTTCCTCTTTTTTTTTTTTTTTTTTTTTTGAAAGAAAAAGAAAAGAAATTATTAAAATATACACGCTATTTAAATATAGGTAAATAAAATAAAATAATTAATTAAATATGTAAATCTGATCATGGCACAGCCTTAATATAGCTCCCCTTGGAGACTTTTGAATTTTTATCGCCATTTTAGACAAAAATCATGATTTATGCGATTATTATTATTTTTTTTTAATTTCTTTCTCTATTTTTCAATAAATTACAAAATATTGAAAAATAGAAAAGAAAGAAAAGAAAAATTATCAACTGAAACTTAATTATCTTGTTTTATTTTTTATTTCATTTTGCACGCACGCTTTTCATTTCCTAATTCAAAATTATTTTTTAAAAAAACTTTTTTTGTATTGTCCGTTTTCGAAACTGATTATTATTATTTTTTTCTTTTCTTTTTCTTAAAAAAAAAAAAAAAAAAAAAAAGATTTTGAGGAAATTCTGGCAAAATCAGAATTTAGTTTAGTACGAACGACTATTAGGTTTTTTTTTTAAAATTATAACATCCTTTTCAAATTATTCAATTATATTTTCGATAAATTTTTGATTTCGATAAATGTCCAACTATCGTAAAACTGGTATCGTAAAAATCCGTAGATTGAGACTAATAGTCCTCCGTCCTAATAACACTGGTCTACAGTGGTTCGGTAACAACGGTCAAATTATTAATTTTATTATTAATTCCATTTTTTATTAAAAAAGTCCCACCACTTCACATTTTTCTGTTAGAGTTATCAGAAAATGGCAATTTTCAGGAATTTTTATCATTTTCACAGTATCACAGGTTGTAACCCTTCTTGCTGGCAATCCAGAGTCCTGGCAAATCAGAGTCCCGGCAACCATGTTTGTTCCATTTTTTTTTTTTTTTTTTTTTTTGTTAAAATATCAGAAAATGGCAAATTTCATTATTATTTTTTATTATTTTTACAATACAGTCGACAGCAAAGGTATCCGAGCACTACCATATAATTCCGATATTAAAAAAGTACATTTAATACTATTTTGTTAAATAAATCCTTATCGAATCATTTTCTTAGACTGACTAAGAACATGACTCGACAAGGATTTATTTAACAAAGCAGTATTAAGTGTACTTTTTTTAGACAGGGATTATTGCTTCCAGTACAGATTAAATAATCGTAACAAAAAATCTGTACGTGTATATATATATATATATATATATATATATATCCTCATCACCAATTTCTGCCTTTATCAATTCACCGAAGGTTGAAGGCCTCTCCTAGGTGATTCCATTCTGCCCTGTTTTCTGCTATTCTTCTCCATTCTGCTGTTCCAAACTTCCCAATTTCATCTCTCCAACAACTTCTGTATGCATAGCATCATCATCATAATCATCATCAATTTCAACATTTGTCAATCTACTGCAGGATGAAGGCCTCTCCTAGATGATTTCAATCTGCCCTGTTTTCTACAATTCTCTCTATTATGCTCTTCCAAACTTCACAATTTTATCTCTCCAACGACACAGTGTTCTCTTCCTTAGTCTTTTCTTATCTCTCGGTATCCAAAATAGGAATTTTGTAATTCATCTTTCAGCACTTCTTCTCGCAATGTGCCCAGCCCAGCTCCATTTTAACTTCTTAACTCTAGAAATAACTAGAACTTTGGTTTGCTTCCAAATCCAGGTAGGGCCCACTAGCGGCCGAGCGGTTCTGTGCTCAAAGCTGATAGACATGAGGTGCCGGGTTCGATCCCAGGTCAAGCTCGTCAGCTTAGCCGTTCGGAGTTTTCCGTAGTTTTCTCCGAAACTTGCGTAAATACAGGCTAGGACCTCCTAAAAAGACCCCACGGAGGGCACTCCTTCTTAGGCCTAGGAACCTATTGCAGTCATTCGGCCTTAATCCCCACAACCCAACTCAACCCTATTCCAAGTGTTTCGCTTTCTGTCTCTTCGGGTTGAAACCTAACATTCATCTCTCCATGCTTCTGTGGGTTCTTATATATTTATATGAATTGAAAATACTATGCTATACCTAGTCTATGAAAGAAGGATTTTTTTTTTTTTCCCTTGTGTGAAAGGAATGAATTATAATAGAAGACTGCTAAAACATTTCTAATTAAGAAAGAAAAAGGAAATATCTCCGAAAAATAGATAAACACGAAAAATTATTAATAAAGTTTTAAAAAACATGGCATGTCGGGTAAGTAAAGAACAGCTATTACGCTGCAGACGGCTCAAGAGATTGAATAAAGGGAGACTGCCAATGTTAATGTAGATTGGGGGATACTTAATAAAGTGAAAGTGGGAAGACCAAAGAAGAAATATAAAAGAATAATTAGAAAAATTATGATAGATATCAATATCTAAAAATAGGAAGCAATGAACAAGAATTGCTGGAAGGAAAGAAAAGACAGAATGTTCCCTTAAAAGAATTCTCAGTAGTAAAGATAAAATAAAAAGAAGAATTAGAAGAATTAAATTATACTTCTTCGAAAGTTATAAAATTTTATTGATTTATAGAACATACTTCGAATTAAATAAGTAATAACCTAAGAACTGTCTTTTTTTTTTTTCCTCAGTGTGAATTATTTTGAGTAGTATTTGTGTTTGCATAACTATGTAATTAACTGTGTAATCTGTAATGTGTATATACAAATCGATGAGACAGTTCTATTTATATAATAAGTTAATTTTACTTCTTGCTTAAAGGTAACGCTTTTATTTTTCTAAAATAAATAAATCAATAAATAAATAAAATTAATTAATTAATTAAAATTAAATTAAAATAAAATTTATAAAAAAAAAAAAAAAACTTTTTAAAGTAAAAGTTTAACTTAATTATTCTTTAAAATAAGAAATATTTTATTTTATATGTAAGTGAAATAGTATGAAATAAGAAATAGTTTATGCTCTATTTACAGTCAAAATCAAACTGCATAAATCTGTTTAAAAAAAAGAAAAAAAAAAAATCCCATTTTCTCTAAAACGTGGCATTTTTTATTTATTTATTGTTATGTTAAATATACTAATTCTTAAGTAATTTATAATCTAGTAGAAATAATACCATTTTTATAAAGGAATCAAGATTTATAGAATTATTATTATCATTTTAAGTAAAAAAAAAAAAAAAAAAAAAACTAATAATAATAATAAAAATGGAGAAAGCAATATCGTACGTGAGTAAAATTAATTTGATTATCACATTGTTAATGTTTATTTTCATGTAACATGACTTTTCGTAACCTTGTTAGGACGGAGGACTATTAGTCTCAATCTACGGATTTTTACGATACCAGCTTTATGATCGTTGGACATTTATCGAAATCGAAAATTTATCGAAAATATAATTGAATAATTTGAAAGCGATGTTATAATTTGAAAAAAAAAAAAAAAAAAAAATAATAATAATAATAGTCCTCCTTGTTAAAGTAAATTCTACTTTTGCCAGAATTTCATCAAATTCAATTTTTATTTTTATTTTATTTTATTTTATTTTATTTTTTAAGGAGAAAAAAAAAAATAATAATCAGTGTCTAAACGGACAGTATCAGAAAAGCTTTTTTTAAATCCATTATTTACCCGTTTTATTACATAGTATTTCCATTTATATATTTAATTACTTATCAACATTCAGCTGCCTCCCCCCCCCCCCCTCCTTTTTTCCAATTTATTTTTTATTATGAATGCAAATAAAAGAATTTTTTTTTTTTTTAATGTTAAAGTGGATTAAATGACCACTAAAGAAATATCGATTAAGATTATTATTATTATTATTGTTTGTTTCCGCACGCGTGCCTATTTTTAACCTTGGTAAAAGGTAAAGCTGAATTCGTTTGACCAGAAACAATTGTGTTTCTTGTTTTTTACCTGTTTGAATACAAAAAATTATATACATCGTTATTCAACCCCATATTTTACTGCTACTTTTACTAAATTTTACTTTTACTGTAAATTTAAAATTTTAAATTAAAGTCAGGTTAATGATATATATATATATATATATATATATAAAAAATCCTTTAATGAGGACTTTTTGGAACTTTCATTTATTGTATTGTAGCCTATTTATTTTTTATTTATCGCTAACGGAAAAAAGTAGGGTCATTTAAGCCCATAGATAATAAATAGATTGATCATTGGGAAAAAAAAAAAAAAGTGATTTCTTTTCACTTGGGAAAAGACGGCGATTTTACCAAAATATGGCCGTCTTTCCCCGAGTTGAATACACACGGGAATACACACGAATATTTTAGCAAATAAAATTTATGAATAATTTATTTAGTAAATAAAGGTGTTTGAAAAACTCCAGCTACAGTTTCAAATTCATTTTGCTTTTTTTTTAATACCACTTAATGGCTGATTCCAAAGCTTTTTTTTTTTTTTTTTTTTTTGTCATCAAAAATCTTTGCACGATAATATGGCGATGATAGATCTATATATATTACTATATCTATGTTTAAGCCATATCTGCTCTTAAATTAAACTTGTCACGTTTAAATAATCATAGAATTAAAATTTAACAATATGTTTAAACGTCCATGTGACATATTGTCATTTGTAACAAAATACATAGCATACGAGCTAAATATTAGGATATCGAAACACTTCAACTTCTCAATAAAATAAGAAGTGAGAAAAAAAAATATCCTAGAATGAAGTGAAAAAAAAAAAAAGAAAGAGAGAAAGAAATTTACGGTTACAGTCAGATGTGCAAGTTGTGTAGGTGGTATAATAATATTATTTTCTCCCTGATATTTATCACTGAATAGCTACCGATAAATAAAAGGGTCAGTTTTATTAATGAGGAAGTCAGAAATCGTTTGCGAACACTTGAGTGGCTGCCAGTCGTGATGATATGTCACGCGACGGATGGGATTTGGTGAAAAGTGTGTCTTTAAGATTTATCAAGTCAGATATTTTATAGACGAAAATTATTTTCAGCAAAGTGACAGTGGAAAGAAGAAAATGAAAACATCTGGTTTGACAGAAAATTACAAACTTTTATTTGAATGGGGTATTCCTATTTTTTATTGTCTTGTAAAAGACTGCTTGAAAGATTTAATATTGCTTGAAAAGTTAACTGGAAAAATTAAATAAAGAAAAAGTTTGAGTACTTTTGAGTGTATACATAGTATTATTGCGATAAATCAATTTTGGATAACTTCGAATTTATGAGTAACGTGGATTGTTCAGAATTATTTTAACTTATTACATTTGTCCTAAAATTTGAGCGAACTATATTGCGATATTTTAAAATCTTTAGTAATACAAATAGCAAAAAAAAAAAAAAAAAAAAAAACAGTTGCACTTCGGGAGTGCCGACAGAAGTGAAAACGTGAGAACAATTACGTATGTATTTCTTGAATCGTCAGGAATTTTTTTATTGTGTAGGAAATACTTTTAAATGAAGTTTTTTTTTATTCATTAATATAAACTACTACTACAAAAATTATATTACAATTTTATTTAATGCGCTAACTGCAATAGAGACAGTGTCCGGAGATGAGAAAAGTCGTGTAGAGCCGCACCAGATTGTAAAAACGTGAGAAAAATGGCGGCTTTGGCTTTTCTCACGGTTTGTGACGTCTAACTGGAATAGAGACAGTGTCCGGAGATGAGAGAAGTCGTGTAGAGCCGCACCAGATTGTAAAAACGTGAGAAAAATGGAGGCTTTGGCCTTTATCACGGTTTTGTGAGGTCTAACTGGAACGTTTCCGGCTGCAATCTTTAAGAGACAGTGTCCGGAGATGAGAGAAGTCGTGTAGAGCCGCACCCGATTGTAAAAACGTGAGAAAAATTGCGGCTTTGGCTTTTCTCACGGTTTTGTGAGGTCTAACTGCAACGTTTCCGGCTGCAATCTTTAAGAGACAGTGTCCGGAGATGAGAGAAGTCGCGTAGTGCCGCACCAGATTTTAAAACAATATACAGTATATAATTATTAACATTTCACATTAGCAAGTTAATTGTATGATACATTATTTGTATCATACAAGGATGGAAAGCGTTTGCTGACGATGACGCGAATTCAATGATTTTTGTTCACCCAAGAGTTTTCACTTCAAATGGAAAGCGTTAGCTGACGATGACGGGAGTTCAATGATTTTTGTTCACCCAAAAGTGCTCAACGCGCCTAAAGAAGTTTTCACTTCAGAAAAAATCTTAAATGTAGATGTTTCAGATGTGCTGAAACAATGTTGCTTTTTCTTGTTACTGAAAGAGAAAAATGTATTAATTAGAGAGTTAAATGTTTATAGAAAAAAGGTAAAACCTGCTATATGACAACCATTTATATGGCTGAACTATGCATAATTTAAAAAATCTTAGTAATTAATGGATTGAAAAACTTCCAATGCTTTGATAAAAAGTAAAACATTTTGTAAATTACGAAAGCAACAAACAATCCATAGACGGACTTTCAAAAACTTTCGTGAGATGTTTAGAAAGTATAACTTCCTTAAATCGATGTCTCCTCTAATTGTTCTAGAGTCGTGGAGGTTTTAGTATTCCTCCTTCTTCTGCTTCTTCTTTTTCTTTCTTTCTTTCTTTTTTTTTTTTTCTTTTTTTTTTTTTTAATAATTTTTCTAATTCTAATCAGACGGAATTATCCACTGCGCAGCACTAGTGCGACGTAAAACCCAACCAACTAACCAACCAACCATCTAATCAGATGATCATCCAGAATAAAGTACTGTTACGAAAAATGTCGACTCTCTTATGTGAAAAAAAGCAATTCGTAAATAAACAGGCAGGTTCTAGTCGACGAATGCACCTTATTCAGCGTAACTTCTTGAAACAGTACAACAAAACTGTAATTTCAAGGAATATTCGCGAAACGGTCCAATGGTACTGTAAATTCAACAAATATTCTCGAAGCAGCCTAATAAAGTTGACAATCGTCTCACAAAAGTCACTATTAAAAGAATATGTTCTGGAAACATTACGAACAATGATCAATTATTTGGAACACATTCTCAAAAATACAATCGCTCAGAATAGCTCTCTGAACAAAACTGATTCAGTCATAGATCCTCTGTCTTTGGCGACTGTAATTTATCACAGTTTTCGTGAATTCCGTGCTAGAATCTAGTGGAAAGTTCCAGAAAACAACTTCTATTCATAATGAGCTTCGAAACTTCAGGAACCCTAATTTACTATTTTTCGCCAAATTTGGTCGCCAAGTCTACAAAATCCGTCGATAAAGTTGACTTCAGTGGAATTGATTGGAAATGCCATTTATTTTTACTTTGACTGTAAATCTACTTTCACTGCAACAGTCCGATTGAGGCAGAAAAGCGATTTAATCCGTTGTAACAGTGCGTTGAAATAATCTTCCCATATTACATTAATATAGTTGCAATTAATGGAAAGTAAAAGAGAAAAAATTAATTTACATGTATATAAGGGAAATTCGCATTGAAGTAAAGGGCCAGAAAGTAAAAATCATTAATCACGCGTAAATGTTGTCACATCACATTTTTCATATTTGTAGAGAAAGTAGGCGAAAATACTAAGATCCGTAACAGATATATTTCGATTTTATTTATAAATGCATGCATATACCCACAGTAAAACCAAGCACCATACATAAATTATGAAACATTTTCTTATATTTTATGCGTTAGACACGGGACTATTTTACATCATGATGGGTGAACTACCATTCTAATCTAAACGTTGAAAGCTACTATGGAATCTTCTTCACTCAATCTCGAAAACAGATGCAGTGCACTTATAATCAGGTAAAGGTATCATGAGAAAGATGTTCTTTATCAGTGCTTATTTTCTCAAAACACTTGGCCTTGAATAAATCTGTAAAAGGGTTTCTAATCCTTGATCTTCACATGAGTGTGCCTCCTTCTGAGGTTTTTCGATAACGAAAAGTTGTGATATACAAGCTTAATTTATGCCTCAATAAAGCGAAGATGCGATAGATACCGACTGATCATAACGGTATATGCACAAACTTGAAGAGTTACGCTTGAGATGAAATCTATTTTTTTCTCTTCTTTTTAAGTGTCGGCGATATGTGCGAAAAATTTTCAATGCCAAACTTGTTATAAAAGTGTGACATTTCAAACATGATGTAAAATAAAATTGTGAATAAAAAGATAACAATTCTTGCTTCAAAAATCGAGTACTCGTCTAAATCAATAATTTAGACAATAACAAAATATGGCACTGTCACTGATATGTATTATATAAGCATACACTAATGACAAAATATTCGTTATCTTCTATTAAAATATTAAGATATCTCATTTATATAGTTTTAATTGCATCATAACTTGAATGCTTTTCACATAAGTTGTACTTGGATTGACGGATAGATTGAAAAATTGAGCGTTTTTTACGCAGAGTATTATTACAAATTGAGATTGAAAAATTTATAAAACTATAGTAACCCAAATCTACCCTCGAGATAGTAATTCTATACTTCTATATTTATAGCCAAAGCAATTCAAGAAGATTTAGTAATTTCATTTTAATTTTTATTTAATTTTATTTTGTATGAAATGAATTAACACAATGAAGTAAAAAATAAATTAATATACAGAGAATCAATGAAACTATAAATTATTAATGTTATCATCTAACGTTTTATGAAATTATTGGTATTAAGTAAGTTTTTTCTGGTTCAAAATTTCTAATTTATAAGTATTAAAAACATAACTCGCATTTTTCTTTTTATTCTTTTCTATATTAACAAAAAGAAATTATTGGTACAGTAAAAAATTTCGACTTCCGGTTTTCGGTAGATTTACACGTTTTGAGATATCCTGGATACGATTTGACCACTTTTAGAAAAAGTCTGTATACCTATCAGTGGCGGATTTAAGGGGGGAGGGGGCTAGGGGCTGAAGCCCCCCACAAAATACTGACATTCACAATTGAATATTGCAATTGTAAATTTTTTATTGGTCTAGAATAACACTTTGAAAAATCTTAGCCCCCCCCCCCCCCCAAAAGTCAAGTTCTGGATCCGCCACTGATACCTATGTGTGTGTGACAAAAATTTTGTGGCTGCTGTCGGTCAAGAACCATTTGCACTTCATTTGATTACACTTTATATTTAGTTGCACCTTGACGTTAATTGGTGTCTGTCAACTTTTGGTGCATTGGACGATAGGTATCGTTGCTATGCAGAAATTATCCTTATTTATGGGAAGGCTTACATCTCGGATTCTTTAATCTATCAGACATGATATATAAGATGGCATTAGACACGATATGTAAGATGGCTATTATGTAAAACTAGTTGACTCAATTTTCTGTACATATCATCTAAGAGGTGGCGCTGTTATGCTGCAGTTTTCCCCCATTTAGAATAGACTATATTTCAGCTTCTACAGTAATTAAGTGCACCACATTTTTCAAGTTAAACAGCTGTTATGGAAAACATATGTTGACTCAATTTCGGTGCAAATCGATCGAAAGGATGCCGCTATTATGCTACAATTTTTCCATTTAGAAGAGGGCTATAGTCTAGCTTCGATTGTGCATAAGTCCACTAAACATTATATGTCAGATGATTTTTACAAAAAAATATACCGATTTAATTTAAGTACAAATCGGCCGATAAGTGGCGGTGTTATACTATTTTTTTTTTTTTTTTTTTTTTTCTGAAGTAATATAGAATGAATTAATAATTATGACGCCACATATGCGTCATAATTATTACACAGCTCCCCATTTCCTTTCCTTGTTCTTCATTCACAGAATGAAAAAGTACAACTAGTAATCTTTCCCACTAAATGCCTTTTTACAAGCAAATAATTCAATCATCTCGTGAAATCTTGCAAATAATAATCATCATCTGTGAGGGTGTTACTAATATATCACTCTTTTTCACATATCAACGACAGCATCAAAAGGATTTTTCCGCTAAATATAGTTTTTACTATCACTCGTATTAAAGAAAGGATGTTCTAATCGTGACCTCATTCATGCTTCATTTTTATCACAAAGATCCCGAGAAATTTGTTACTGACGCTGAAATTTCTTACATAGGGAGAGACATGTTCATTTGGATATGAAAATATGATTTCGATGAATAACATTTTGGCAGAAAAATAAATGTTTTTATTATAAAACCTTATTTTAAGGAAAATCTGGTTAATTCTTTTGTTGCATAAGTTCAGTTCTAAAATATTTAGCCAGATGAAAATCATTTGTTAGTATCTCGTTCTTAAAATTATTTGCAAATAAAAAAAGTTTATCATTTGTTTTCTGAAAAAAAAAATAAAAATAAATAAATAAATAAATAAAGTATAAGGTAACAGATAGGCATGAGTGCAGTGTGAAAACACGCTTCACTTACAAATAAAACTAGAAAGCAAAAGGAGATATTATGTATGTGTCGATAGTTCTCTGCAAATAGGCAGTAGTCATGAAAACAAACTCAAAGAATTTTATTTCTTAAATAGAAAATTTAACTAGTATGTTGTGGCCACCACAAGACTTTCTTCTATATTTTCCTATATACATATTCAATCAGTAACAATATTTAAAAAAAAAAAAAAAATACGTTTTTTTTCTAAGGTTTTTTTTTTTTTTTTTTTTTTTTTTTTTTGTTAAAAGTAATACATATTCAACCAGTAACAATATTTAAAAAAAAAAAAAAAAAAAAAAAAAATATATATATACGATTTTTTTTTCTAAGTTTTTTTTTTTTTTTTTTTTTTTGTTAAAAGTAAAAAAAAATAAATAACTTTGTTTTAAATTATCACAGATTTATAGTTCAACCATTCGTTTTAAAGGTATTGACGAGATCTTTCGAAAGATACCCATCTTGAAAATTTACCCCCCATGCACAAATTTTTTTTCCTAGTTAACTACTACTATTATCAATAATTCATATTAATTTTACAATCACAAGTTTAAAATAACTCTCATTATGCCCATTTATACGGAATTTTGTCCTATGCTGCCATGTTAAAAATTTGCATAAAATGCGATCACAGCGCCACCTGTTGAGATATTGATCCCCAAATCTAATCAGCACCAGTTCATGTCAGGGTGCAACTAAATACCAAGTTTGGTTAAATTTCATTCATTGGTTCGTGAAATACAGCGTCCACAAAAAAATGATACAGACAGACAGACAGACATTTTTTTAAAACTATCAATTCGTGTTCAGGACATCCCAAAACGTGTAGATCCGTCAAAAAACGGAGGTCGAAAATTTTCGCGAATCCAATACTTTCTCTATATTACATATAGAAGAAAGTAAAAATTTATCTATTTAGCATAAAGTATAAATGTGGTTTAATTGTATTAGATCGTTAAGTTGAAGTCTCATTTTAAGAAAAAGTAATAATAATTTTTAAATCTGTGAAATATTATTCCTTCTTCTTTTTTCACAACTATTACCACCCGCAAATATAAAATATACTGTTTCTTACTGAAGTACTTAAACCTTTTTTCTGAATTTTGTTTTTTGAAATGAACCCATAAATTTTTATAACACAGTAAAGTAACAATAGCGTTCAAAACACTAAAATAAAAAATAAAATTTTCACTGTTGTTGTTATTATTATTATTATTATTTTGTCTCTGTGCTTACTTTTTATTTCGCAAAAAATTTGCTATTCATAATTCAAGTCATTCCTTCACTCATTATGATTCGAGCTGTTTCAGATAAAAGCGTTTCTGTACAGGTAGAAATTCTACATATGTAGTAAATGCATATTCTTAACTGATTGTAAAACAATTTTAAGGCATTATAGAACAACTTTTCTTAAGTATGAAGAGAAAAATTAACGAAACGGAAGAAATGATTTGAGATTATTATTATTATTATTATTATTATTCACAAAAATAAATTTCAGTAGGTAATAATGATAATTTTTTCATTTTTTACTTGAGGATTGGTTGGTTGGTTGGTTGTAGGATTTAAGGCCGATCGACTCCTGATGTGTCCTAGGCCTAGAGGGGGAATGCCCTCCGTGGGGGTCTTTCTAAGGGGTCCTAGCCCGTATTTACGCGAGTTTCGGAGGAAACCACGGAAAACTCCGAACGGCTAGGTCGATGAGCGCGACCTGGGATCGAACCCGGCACCTCCCATCTACCAGCTTTGAGCGCAGAACCGCTCGGCCGCTGGTGGGCCCTTTTTACTTGAGGAAACGATGTTTTTGTGAGAGAATAACTTAATTGATTTTAACAAAAGAAGAAAAAAAAAAAAAAGAATGAAGAACTTAAAGTGGTTATAAATCATAATGTCTCGTAATCGTAACGTCGTATAATTTTTAATTACAATAAAATTGAGACAATTATACACAATAAATATTTTAAATGTTTTTATTAGATATAGTTATCTCAATTTTATTGTAATTAAAAATTTTTTTTAAATAAAAGAACATCTGAAATATTTATTAAAAAAAATTCTAGGTAAATTTAGTTTTAGAAATAACTAGGCAGGAATTGAAAGCCAGAAAACAACAGTGGTGATAAAGTTAGAAAAAATATAAAAAGAAAAAAAAAAGTATCAAATAATTTGAAAATCAAAATTTTACTATGTATATATATATATGTGTGTGTGTGTGTGTGTGTGTGTGTGTGCATTAAGTGAGACGGCTATATATATATTTAATAAGTACCTTTTTCAGTATCTTGCTACAAAAAATTTAGAAACTTCTGACGTGATTTTCCCCCTCATTTCATCATCATCAATAGGCTTTTTGAAAGGATCACCTATATATATATATATTCAGCTTGTGAAAGATTGATCTTCATTTTTTAAGTATTTTACACTATTTTTAACTTAAAAGCGATAGACTATGCAGAATCTTAATTTAAAAAATATGTAACTTAAATAATATATACATGAATTTATATAAAAGAAATTCTATTACCGTTGTTACGTTCTACTGAAGCTATAATATTCTCTATGGCAACAGCATAAAATGGGAAAATTAAAATAAGTGGAAAGGGAAAAATACAATTTTATACAATTGTTGGCAACTGTTTTGTGCTATCCGTGGCTAAAACGACATTTTCCTCGTAAATAATTACAATTAATTTATTTTTCTCTTTGCAACATTATTTTCCCATTTTAAATAGGAGTGAAGATTTTTCCTTTTTAAATTTGAGGGAAAACATGTTGCAGTAGGTGTTTCATATTTGCTCTCGTAAATAGAGCATGATGTGCTTATGTAGTTGAAACTAATTACATGCAAATACCAGATGTTACACTGCAGGAAGCATTTTTCTACAAAATTATAAGCATCATTTCGTTAGTTACCGAGTATACAAACTTTCGTTGTAATTTGAATTTATTTTCAGTGAAAATTTCTTGGTGAAAAATAGAGATTTTTCTGACTGATTTTTATTTTATATCAGTTATTTAAGTTATAATGCACATGTTTATGCTGAAATTATTAGCATATTAAACTCTGAACCATTTCAAGATTATATGTATTTACATATACTATTATACGTCTACTGTGATTAAGATTACTACGTAATAGTAATTAGTAGTAATATTACTACTAAGATTATATTTCTATACTTAGTTTTATACCTTTTATTCTGCGCAAAGTATTTTATGAAATTATATGCAATTCATTATATTTTTCTTATTAATTTTCTTATTTAATTGTTGTTTATTTTAAAAGGGACTTTGTACTTGAGATTTAATTATTTTGGTGTGTGGCAAAATATCTGACGCGTTAAAAAAAAAAAAAAAAAAAAAAAAAAATCTGACGCGTTTAAAAAATAGATTTTAAAAATTGGCGTTTTTAAAAACTATGTTCCCATATAAATTTGAAATAAAGGCTATTATAATTTAACTAATTCTTTCTTTCTTTTTTGAAGATATCGAGTAAATTTTTGTCGAGAATCAAAAATGTTTGTTTGTCTATAGTTTTTGTTAGTGCATTCGGACACTAAATTTTGTAAAATTTAATAAAATTTAATAAACGGTTAAGATACCTATTAAGTATTCTTCTTATTAAAATATATTTTTGAAAAAGTCATTAAAAATATTAAGCATTTTCTTTTCCTAAATTCTATATACATATATGTGTAAGTCTGTGTATTATATTTTAATACAAAATACAGCTTAATGAGCTACTGCTTGTTTATTTATTCATTTTCTTTCTTTTTTTTTTTCTACATATCTTACATAAAACTTTTTCTTTTCTTTATTTCTTCTTCTTCTTCTTCATCTTTTTTTTTTTTTTTTTTTATAACTTTATATCCATTTGCTTACGTTCTTAGTTCTTATTTCACCATCTGGTGAAAAAAATAAATGGTCACAGGTGGAAACACATATGCGATTCGATTGCTTTTGAGCAAATACATCATTGAAATGCTGTGTAGTTGTTACAGAAAACTGATAGCTGCTAAAGGAAAAAATATATATATATGGTAATTTCATAATTTAATTTTACTGTTTTAAAACAGTTTTATTTAGTTTTCTTTATATCATCCTTGTTGAACATTATTTCGGTACTTTGAAAAGTAATTTCAATCATTGTTTGGAGACGGACACTACTTCTTTAATATTTTCCCCAAATTATACATAACAATTGAAACATTTTTAGTACAGTTGTCAAAAACATATCATTTAAGTGAAAAAAAAAATCGTGGAGTTGAGAGTTAAATAATAATACAGTGAAACCTCGATCTATCGTTCCCGCATCCATCGTTTTCCCGCATTGATCGTTTTATTCCTATGGTCCCTGCACAAATTGTATTTAAATAATGTTAACAACCCCTTCAAAAAGTCCTTTTCCCTCATTCATCGTTGCAAAAATTTTCTCCTGAAGATGAAACGGTTACATATGGCATATAAACTGGAATTACTTCTCTCATCCTAAAATAACTATCTTCCCCATTTGCATGGAGGATCAAAATTGTGATGCCATGTCTCCGGACCATCTATTCTTTTTGTAATTTCAGCATGGAAGGAAGTAACCTCTTTAGTAATCCAGAAAACCGTTTCGTGAAAGGCGGTTACGTGCGAAAAAATGATGAAGAATACCAAACAAAAAGGCAAGGAAATGATGATCATGATCATGATGCTGATATTACAAATGAAGAGTGGTTGCGTGTAACAGAGAATGCGTCTGGTACAAAATTTAGTGATAATATTTGCATTAATCAAGACGTTGCGACATGCGATATTCTAAAGCATAGAAAAAATGTGTGATTTCAAAAAATCAAAATAATGGTGAGGAGAAAGAGGATAATTTTCATGCCAATGATTCATTTATGGAGTTTAAAAATTCGCGCACACACACAAATGCACGTTAGCGTATAAGCACATGAAATTTCAGAAAAAGACCAGAAAAATGTTGTAAATCTGGAAGAATTCTTATTTAATTTATAAAAAAGAACAAAAAATCCAACATAAAATTGTTGATTTTTAAAAATAAATTTTATTTGATGTTCTACAACATTGATTTATTTCTTTGACAGTTTGGAAAGTAACAAATTAGTTTTTATTAGTAGTATACTATATGTATTGTGTGTATGTTCACAAGCAATGTTTCATCGAGTTTAGACTTTAACCCACAGTCGTCGTTTTCCCGCTTTCATCTTTTTTTTTTTCCCACGCATCCCGGGAAAAACGATGGATTGAGGTTTTACTGTAATAATAATAATAATAATAAACCGCTTCATTTTCCCCAGACATTTCTCTCCCTCCCCTTTTGCACAGGTGCAACTTTTTGATCGAGAAATCCAATAAACTCGCAACAATTGTTTCGGGTCGAAAGAACACACGACCCTCCGTCAGGTGAACAAAGTTGGCATGAGTGCTACAATCAAAGTGGCAACGCAGCAAACTTTGATTGCAGCACTCGTGCCTACTTTGTTCACCTGACGAAGGGTCGTGTGTTCTTTCGGCACGGAACAAATTTTGCAAGTTTATTGCATTTTATAGTGTTTATTCAAAGCTTTGTACTTATTACTTTAAAACGCCAGTTCTGTGGTGCTTTCTTATTATTTGTTCGAGAACTTATCTTTACGTTAAACATTGAATAATCCATTTCAATAAGAATTTAAGAAATACATGCGTATGAACAAATATAAATGTAATTTGGCACTTCGTCACATGAACTAATATTAAAACATGCAATGGCTTTTAAAATAGATTAATGTCAGTTATGTAAAACGAAACAGTGGTTAGTAATCAAAATTCCGGCATATAATAAATAGAATCTAGACAAGTGCATTAAAAAAGAATTTCTGCGAGTCGCTACATTTAGTTGCTCAGTTTATAATAAGATATTTTTCAAGCAGTATGTTACAATTTAATTATAAAATAAGTTACTGAAATAATTTTGGTTCATTTTGTTATAGAAGACGACTGTCATAAATGATCCCAAAAACTGCTTTCATGAAGCGTTAATCACATAACTAGGCTCTTTTCAGATAGAAATACTTCTTATACGTTAATAATTTAATGTAAATAATCTAAATGTCTAACAACATATTTCTAATTGTATAAAACTTAGTAAATCGAAATACATATAAGTCGAAATTAACATTTAATTAAATTCTAAACCTTTCATTCTGTAATTAATATTTAATGGATTAATATATTGCTTTTTTCACAATTCTCCATTATATTTGCTTTAGCAAAATTTTTGAAAATGGCTTTAAAATTTTGTTGAATAAAGTTTCGGAAACAATTGCTTTTAGATAGTTGTTGAACATCAACTTTAGATCAAATCATTTGGTACTAAATTTGAATTATTTATTAATATTCAAGTCGTTAAAATTCCCTTGTACATAATATTATTGACACAAATCATTTTTAGTTAAAAATTATTGTATAAAGTTAAAAAAAAAAAAAAAAAAAAAAAAAAAAACTTTTTGACGTAAATTCAAATACAAATATATATTTTTTCAAAATAAGCTTTTGTTTTTCTTCTAGTGTATAAAAGTTTTTCTCAAGGAAAAAAAAAAAAAATAAATAAATAAATAAACAGACCGAAATAAAACAGTAGAAAAACATTCTGTTTCAGCTCTATTTACTTTTATTGTTTTGCATAAGAACATTTTATTTTATTATTTTACATTTTACACAATTTTGCATTACGTTTACTTTAGCAAAATTTTTGAAAAAATACTTTAAAATTTTATTGAATAAAGTTTTAAAAACAATTCTTTTGGATAGTTGTTGCAAATCAACTTTAGATAAAACCATTTAATTTTTATTATTTTAAGTCTTATTTTAAATCAAAGAAAGGTGCAATTGAAAAAAAAAAAAAATAATAATGATAATAAATAAATAAATCGAACAACCAGAGCTTAAAATGCTAAACTATGTAAAATATAGTAACAAAAGTCTAATTCGAAGTAAAAAGTTTTTTTTTTTTTTTTTTATCCGTTAAAGAAATTTGCTAAATCATCAAACGATCAAAAACTGGAATTCTGCACTCTTAAAAATTATTTTTGGAAAAGATTACTTAATATAAAATTTTTATTTAAGGTCATTGTGCCTAAATGCGACGTGATTTTTGGTAAGTTTATCGCATTTAGGAAACTTATGACATTTCAGTAAACAAATAATTATGAAAAGAAAGAAAAAATGGTTGAATATTATACTCATAGTTCTAAGCTAGTGTTTTGAGTCATTTTTTTTCAAGAAATTAAAAAAATATCAGTAATTTATGAAAATATATACCAGCGTCGCATTTAGGAAATTTTTGTGGCATTTAAGGTACTACATCCTAAATGCGATGTTCAAACTCCCTAAATGCGATAATGCATTTAATGCATGGGAGTTACTTTAATGTTATTAACACTTTCCAAAGAAGGTTGAAAACTGTTATTAACACATTTCAACAAGGTTGAAAAGTGTTTATGACTTCGGTTTGTCTGTCTGTCTATTCGTCTGTCCGTGTGTCTGTCTGTCCGTCCGTCCGTCTGTCTGCGCTCTAACTCCCGTAAATATTTATGGAATTTCTTGAAACTGATACATGTTATTCAAGATTACTATTGGACATTCCCTATTGAAAATGGAGTTCATACCTCTACTAGTTTGTGTACAGGGACACCCGAAAGTATTTCAAAGCATTGTGTTCTATGAGAGGTATTTTTACAAACCATATTTTCTTACCTTTACTGTAGACATATCTTAATGAAATTGCAATATGTTACTAAAGTTTACTATAGGATGTTTTCTGTATAAAATGGAGGAAATATCACCATCGGTTTATGTACAGGGACACTCAAAAGTATTCCAAAGCATCGCGTTCTATGAGAGATATTTCTATAAATCAAATTTTAATAACTTTACTTTCCACGAAGTTTTTGGAAATATAAATATGGTATTTATATGCACATAAGAATGCTTTGCACAGAATATAGCATGATTAGCATTAGATTTACAGGGTGGCACAAAAACATCCAGTTACATTAACAGCTATTAAAAAAATGGCTAGAATTGTACTTTCGTTTACGTTAAGCGTTTTTAACACATTCTAACATTTTTTAAGGGTGAATATGATACCTCTACTGGTTTGTGTACAGGGACTCCCGAAAGTATTTCAAAGCATTGCGTTCTATGAGAGGTATTTCTATAAACCATATTTTCATACCTTTATTGTAGATATATTTCAATGAAATTGAAATATGTTATTCAAGATCACTATCGGGCGTTCCCTATTGAAGATGGAGTTTATACCTCTACTGGTTTGTGCACAGGACACCCAAAAGCATTCGAAAGCATTGTGTTCTATGAGAGGTATTTCTATAAACCATATTTTCATACCTTTACTGTAGACATATCTTAATGAAATTGAAATATGTTATTCAAATTCCCTATTGGATGTTTCCTGTATAAAATGGAGGAAATACCACAACCGATTTATATAGAAGGACACTTAAAAGTATTCGAAAGCATTGCGTTGTATTAGAGATATTTCTATAAATCAAATTTTAATAACTTTACTTTCCACGAAGTTTTTGGAAATTTAAATATGGTATTTGTATGCACAAAAGAATGCTTTGCACAGAATATAGCATGATTAGCATTAGATTTACAGGGTGGCACAAAAATATCCAGTTACATTAAGAGCTATTTTAAAAAAAATGGCTAGAATTGTACTTTCGTTTACGTTAAGCGTTTTTAACACATTCTAACATTTTTTAAGGGTGAATATGATTTCAGTTTTGTGTATCTGCCTGTCCGCCTGTTTGTCTGCCTGTCTGTTTCTCCGAGCTCTAAATCTCATAAATATTTATGGAATTTCTTCAAAGTGATATATATTATTCAAGTTCACTATCGGATGTTCCCTATTTAAAATGGAGTTTATACCTATACGGGTTTGTGTACACGAACACCCGGAAGCATTTCAAAGCATTGTGTTCTATAAGAGGTATTTCTATTGGTTTTACTGTAGACATATCTCAATTAAATTGAAATATGTTATTCAAGTTCACTACTGGATGTTTCCTGTATAAAATGGCGGAAATACCACCACCGATTTATGTACAGGGACAGTTAAAAGTATTCCAAAGCATTGCGTTCTATGTGAGATATTTCTATAAATCAAATTTTAATAACTTTACTTTCCACGAAGTTTTAGGAAATTGAAATATGTTATTTATATGCAGAAAAAAATGCTTTGCATAGAATACAGCATGATTAGCATTAGGTTTACAGGGCGACACAAAAATATCCATTTATATTAAGAGCTACTGATAAAACAATTCTAGAATTGCACTTTCGTTTACATTAAGCGTTTTTAACACTTTCTAACATTTTAAAGTGTGAATATGATTTCAGTTTGTGTATCTGTCCATCTGTCTGTCCGTCTGTCTGCCCGCGCTCTAACTCCTGTAAATATTTATGGAATTTCTCGAAATTGATATATTTTATTGATGTTCACTATCGGGTGTTCCATATTGAAAATGGAGTGAATATCTCTTCTGGTTTGTGTACAGGGACACCCAAAAGCATTCGAAAGCATTGTGTTTTATGAGTGTTATTTTTAAAAACATTATCCCTATAGAATGCTCCCCATTCAAAACGACATTAATAGGTCCTGTACAACTAGTTTGTTTACAGGGACAACAAGAACAACAACAAAAATGGCAATGCATTACGGTTTAGGACAGAATTTTTTGAAAGTTAAGTCTTTCTAATGCAAAAATTATAAAAAATATTGAAATGTATTGTTAATATTCTAAAATAATGTTTTGTATAGAATATGGTATGATTAACTTTCTGATTTAAAGGGCTACACTAAAATATTCAGAGAAATCAAAAGCTGTAATTATAATTTAATGGCTGCATTTTATTTTGCGTTAAGCCTTTTTAACTCTTTCCAAAACGCCTAAGAGTAATTTTAAAATCAATTAGTCTATCTGTATATTTTTCAGTCCTTCTGTCTGTTGTGTGATAACGTTGTAAAGTTTGCGTTGACGCAAACTCCATCTTAACTTAATTAGATCACTAAATGGATAAGTAAGAGAACACAAGACTTGAATTAACAATAACTAAAGTTTATTTGAGCAGATTAATGGGGACGGCGGCCTGGCAATTAAACTAGCTCAGTCAGTGTATTACTCAATCAAAATATATATATCAACAATTAAATTAGATTATCTTAAATATCTCATCCCAGCAAGCAATTGAATGTGTAGCGACGGTTGCACTCGTAACTCCACTGCTGCGACTTCACTTTCGATCAGAGTATTCCCTACAGATCGAAATTCACTTTCACGAGCGCTAGCAAATACTCGTACTAACACTCATCATGACTTATTCCTCACTCCTCTAAATTTCTACTACTCAATATTCTACTACTTAATAATCATTGCGTAATGCATGATTTTTCGTTCTTTTTTTATAGTTTATAAAATACTTAATACCGCATAACTATTTCAAGATAAAATGTTGTGTAACTCTATGTGCAACTCTGCCTTTAACAGTGTGTGTAACTCTTCCTTTATATTAACAGTGTGTGGAACTTTGTGTCTAAATCTGCTGTTTGTTAACAGTGTGTAACTCTTCTTTTTTTTTTAACAGTGTGTGTGTAATTCTGTGTGTATTGCTGAACTTTTCTAACAGTGTACGTAACGCTATGTGAAACTGTCACTGTGTGTGCAACCCTGTATGCAATTAACAGTGTGTGTGTAGCTCTTCTTTCTTATTAACAGTGTGTGTAACTCAATGTGTAATTTTTTTTTATTAACAGATTTTTTTTAACATTGTGTGTGTAACACTGTGTGTATCGCTGATTTTTAGCGAAAAACGTGTGTAATTTTACTTATGTGTAACTAACAGTGTGCGTAACCCTGTACGTAATTAAATGTGTGTGTGCAACTCTGCCTTCTTATTAACTTTGTGTGTGTAACTCTGTGTGTCACTCTTTATTAACAGCGCCTTTTTATTAACAGTGCATGTAACTCTGTGTATAATCCTGCCTTTTTATTAGCAGTGTGTGTAATTCAATGTTTTTTTTTTTTTTTTTTTTTTTGAAGAATGTGTGTAACTTTGCGTGTATCACTGATTTTTTGCTGTGTATAATTCCGCCTTTTTATTAACAGTGTGTGTAACTCCGTATGTAAATCTTTTTTTTTTTGACAATGTGTGTAACGCTGTGTGTAACGCTGTGTGTACCGCTAATTTTTTGCTAACAGTGCGTGTGTAACTCTGCATTTTTATTAACAGTTTGTGTGTAATTGTGTGTGTAACTCTGCATTTTTATTAACAGTTTGTGTGTAATTGTGTGTGTAACTTTGCCTTTTTATAACAGAGTGTGTAACTCCGTGTTTAACTCTTCTTTTCTGAGTAGTGTATGTGTAACTCTGATTCCATGAATATTTACGGGAGATAGAGCACGGACAGACAGACAAACCTAAGTCATTAAGACTTTTCAACTTTATTGGAAAGTGTTAAAAACATTTAGAAAGTGATAAAAACGCTTATTGTAAACGAAAATGCAATTCAAGCAATTTTCCAACAATACCGCTTAATATATCTGAATATTTTTGTGTGGCCCTGTAAATATAATGCTAATAATACTGTATTTTATGGAAGGCATTCTTTTGTGCATATGAATAATATATATATATATATATATATATACGACTTGTGCAAAGTAAAATAATTAAAATTTGGTACTTAGAAATACCTTCCATAGAACGCAATGCTTTTAAATACTTTCGGATGTCCCTGTATACAAACCAGTGATGGTATTTACTTCAATTTACATGGGGAATATCCGGCAGTGGACTTAAATGATATATTTCAATTTCATTAAAATTTGTTTAAAGTAAACGTATCAAAATACGGTTTATAGAAATATCTATCATGGAACACAGTGCTTTGGAAAATTTTGGGTGTCCCTGTAGACAAATCAGAAGAGGAATTCCCTCCATTTTCAATAGGGAACATCCGATAGTGAACTTGAATACGATATATCAGCTTCAAGAAATTCCATGAAAATTTACAGGAGTTCGACTGCGGACAGACAGACAAACCGAAGTCATTGACACTTTTCAACCTTGCTGGAAAGTGTTAAAAAAAAAGAACGAAAAATCATGCAGTACACACTGGTTATTAATACTCTCCAATTGTACGTGCTTGTTGTATCGTATAACTTTCAATATTCTTTGCCTGCATTATCAAACAAAGGAGAGAAGCATAGAAAAATATACAGATTGACTAATTCAATTTAAAACCGCTCTCAGACATCGTTGAAGAACGTTAAAAAGGCTTAATGCAAAAGAAAATCCAGCCGTCAGATTATAATTGATCCCTTAATGTATTTGAATATTTTAGTGTAGTCCTGTAAATCTGAAAGTTCATCATATCATATTCTATACAAAACATTATTTTAGAATATTAAAATACATTTCAATTTATTTATAATTTTTACAGTAGAAAGTTATTTAGATGTGATTTATAAAAATGTCTGTCCTAAAACGCAAAGCATTGGAAGTTCCCTGTACACAAACACGTTGTGTAGGACATATTAATGGCATTTTAAATAGGAAACATTCCACAGTGAACTTTAATAACATATATCAATTTTTCAAAATTCTGAAAATATTTAAGAACTCTTGCGACGAGAGCCAGATATAAAGACAGACAATCGGACAGAAAGATAACCAAATTAAAATCATATTCGCGCTTAAAAATTGTTAGAAAATGTTAAAAATGCTTATTGTAAAAGAAAATGCAATTACAACAAATTTTTATTAATAGCTCATAATGTAACTTAATATTTTTATGTGGCCCTGTAAGATTAATACTAATCATACTGTATTTATAAAAAGCATTCCTTTTTGCATATGAATAACATTTTTCAATTTCATTAAGATTTGTGCAAAGTAAAGTTATTAAAATTTGGTTTGCAGAAATAAATCTCATACAACGCAATACTTGTAAGTCTCCCTGTACACAAAACAGTGGTAATATTTTCTCCATTTCACATAGGAAACATCCGATAGCGAACTTGAATAACATATTTCAATTTCATTAAGATTTGTGTAAAGTAACGGTATTAAAATATGGTTTATAGAAATGCCTCTCATAGAAAAAAAATAGTTTGCAGTACTTTCCGATGCCCCTGTACACAAACCAGTAGAGGTATTCACACCATTTTTAATAGGAGACATCCGATAGTGAACTTGAAAAACATATATTAGTTTCAAGATATTCCATAAATATTTACCGGAGTTAGAGCGCCGAAAGACAGAGAGATGGGCAGACAAACAGATACACAGATACACAAATTGAAATTATATTCCCACTTAAAAATTGTTAGAAAATGTTAAAAACGCTTAATGTAAACGAAAGTGCAATTCCAGCAAACTTTTCTTAATAGCTCTTTATGTATCTGAATATTTTTTTGTTGCTCTGTAAAACTAATACTAAACATACTACATGCTATAGAAAGCAGTCTTTTGTGCATATGAATAACACACTTCAGTTTCATTAAGCTTTGTGGAAAGCAAAGTTATCAAAATTTGGTTTATAGAAATACTTCTCATATAACGCAATGCTTTGGTATGCTTTCAAGTGTCTCTGTGCCCAAACCAGTGGTGGTATTTACTCCATTTAATATATAAAACATTCGATAGTGAACTTGAATGACATTTCTCAATTTCATTAAGGTTTTTGTACAGTAAAGGTATTAAAATATGGTTTATAGAAATATCTCTGATAGAACACAATGCTTTGTAAAATGTTTGGGTGCCTCTGTACACAAACCAGTAGAGATATTAACTCCTTTTTCAATAGGGAACATCCGATAGTGAACTTAAATAACATATATTAGTTTCAAGAAATTACATAAATATTTACTGGAGCTAGAGCGCGGACAGACGAACAGACAGATACTTAAATTGAAATTATATTCACAGATGAAAATTGTTAGACAATGTTAAAAACGCTTAATGTAAACGAAATTGAAATTATAGCAAATTTTTATGAACAGCTCTTAATGTAACTGAATATTTTTGTGTGGCCCTGTAAATCTAATGCTAATCATGCTATATTCTATGCAAAGCATTCTTTTGTGCATATGAATAACATATTTCAATTTCATTAAACTTTGTGGAAAGTAAAGTTATTAAAATTTGGTTTATAGAAATACCTCTCATAGAACGCAATGCTTTGGAGTATTTTCGAGTGTCCCTGTGTACAAACTAGTGGTGGTATTTATTCCATTTTATATATGAAACATCCGATAGTGAACTTGAATAACATGTTTCAATTTCACTAAGATTTGTATACAGTTAAGGTATTAAATATGGTTAACAGCAATACCTCTCATAGAATACAGTGCTTTGGAATACTTTCGGGTGTTCTTACAGGAATTAGAGCGCGGACAGACAGACAGACAGACGGACAGAGGGACAGATAAGTCTAAGTCACTTTTAAACCTTGTTGGAAAGTGTTAAAAAGGAAAAAATGCTTAAATTTCCCTTACTATATCAACTGTAAAATTCGCCGCATTTAAGGGATAAAATTTGTCGCATTTAGGAAAATGGTGTAAACAGACCCTTAAATGCGATAAAAATTTTAAACCCCTCTTTAAAAAAAAAAATGTAGTATTTTTTTTTATTTTCTTCTGGTAGGTATGAAGGGTATTCAAGCACACGACGTAACAGTGGTTATTTGATCTTGAAAGATGAAAGGATAAAATTACAGTTACTATTTGAAAATATTTTATCGCAATTAGGAAAAGACATCGGAAAGCCATAATGGACAATGTTTACTGCAAAAGAAAATTCTACTAGAAAAAACCTTTAAAATTTAATGAAAAGTTTTGCGAACCGTTCTTGAAATGTGTATGTTCCATTATGATTTATAAGTTTGTGATTTAAGCATTTAGATTTTCAGTAGAAGAACTTTGTCGCATTTATGGGTTATCGCATTTAGGCACAATGACCTTACATTTAAATCTGGTTCTAAAAATCTTCCTTTTTTTGTCTTTTTATATTTTTTACTTTCTTCTATATGTATATAGAGAGAAAGTATTGGATTCGTGCAAATTTTCGAACTCCAGTTTTCGATGGATTTACACGTTTTGAGATGTTCTGAACACGATTTGACTGTTTTTAAAAAAATGTCTGTCTGTCAGTGTGTGTGTATCATAAATTTTGTGGACGCTGTATCTCACGAATCAATGAACGAAATTTAACCAAACTTAGTATTTAGTTGGATCCTGACATAAACTGGTGCTGATTAGATTTGTGGAGCAATTGCTCAACAGGTGGCGCTGCTATCGCATCCCCCCCCCTAAATTTTTAACATGGCAGTATAGGACAAAATTTCGTATAAATGTACATAATGAGAGTTATTTTAGACGTGTGATTGTAAAATTCATATGAATTATTGATAATGGTAGTAGTTAACTAGGAAAAAAATTTTGTTGAGGAGGGGGAATACCCCCCCCCCGGGGAGAGTAAATTTTCAATATGGGTATCTTTCGAAAGATCTCGTTAATATCTTCAAAACGAATGGTTGAACTGTATATCTGTGATAATTTAAAACAAAGTTATCGATTTTTTTTTATCTTTTAACGAAACAGACTGAAAACAAAATCTTATTTCTTCTGATTTGCAAAAAATTGACATCTTTCGGCGTTTAGTGATAATATAATTCTGTCACTTAAAAATCGTCTGCATTTATAATGGAAAATAATTTTATAATTTTATAAATAATTCGTAGTAAATAAATTTTGTGCAAAATTATATAGAAAAAAGCCATGTGGTGGCCTCATCATACTAGTTTATGTGTAAGTTGTTGAAAATGAACCTCTATTTTTCACTTTAAAGACAATAATTCCTATTTTAGGTTAGGTAGTCACCATGATGACGCTATATATATATATATATATAAATTAAGTCCTTAAGTGACAATAGTTTCTTATTCATTAATTTCTTTTTCTTTTTCTTCGTCTTCCTTTTTATTTGTATGTGCAAATAATTCAGCGTATAAATTTCATAATAAAAAAGTAATTCTTATATTAAAAGGATACTTTGCACTGCATAACTGAAACAAGGAAAAACCTTCAATGTTTTGAACGCCAAACGGAAAAACTGAATAACAGATAGCCGTTTCGGTAGCATTTAGCGTACCGTCTTTTCAGTGCATATAAAAATTTGTGTAGGTACTAGAATGTTGCTATGTGGAAAATTACAGGTAGTGTGAAATCCTAGCGACATATGTGAGCCTATATATAACCAAATTAAGCATTCATTCTCCTAATGATTATCTCACATATTAAGTTTTTGCACGCCTAGAAGCTGAAATGCAGCGTTCCCATGCGCGGCGAAAATTGCAGCATCGCATCACAACCTATCGGTCGATATGCTACTATATTAAAGCAGTATAGCGTTTCACAATCGTCTTTTTGTATATTAAGTTTCATGCAATTATTACAGAAACTGAGATATAACCTTCCAGTAAACAGGAGAAATTAAACATAAACTTTTGAGAAATCCTATGCCTGAGTTCAATGACAAATTTTCTGCCACATGCGCACATACAGACACTTTCTAAAAACAGTTAAATAAATCGTGTTCTAGGTTTCTCAAAACTTGTAAATTCGTCAAAAACTAGAAATCGAAATTTTTACAAACCCAGTACTTTCTTCTAATAAATATAGAAGAAGAAAAAAAAAAATGGTGCGAAAAATTTCTATATAATATTTCTCTAACGTGGTCCAGTTATGATTAAATTTTGTCGAAACGATATGATAATGATGTAATTAATAAAATACGCGAGGATAAAAAGTAATATTTATAAATGGACAATATTTACGCACGCGGACTCAGCTCAATGATCTAATAAGAAAAAATGACGACATTTGTCTGATAAAAGCATTTTATGAAAAAATATATTTTTCAAAGTTGAATCTTAAGAATCTTTGCAAGCATCATGTTAAACTAGCAATACTTTAAAGATACATACAGAATATAAATTATTACCATAAATTGACTAAAAAACAGATCATAAAAAGTATAATCAAAATACGATATAGTACTTTTTTTTTTTAGTTATACCAAAATAAATAAATAAAAAGACATCGCCGACAAAAATTTAAAATTCGTTCCTGGGGGTTCTATACCGAAATTGTAGTGCCTTGCGGAAGTATAAAAACTAGGTCGTCAATTATTAATTTTATTTCGAAACTTTTCTTTGTATGATTTTAGTTTCACTATTGTGCAATATTAATTTGGTTCTAATAATAATTTAAGACTGGTGAATTAAAATTTTTAATTAAGTAGTGAAATTCATATATTATTAGTGAAATTCATACATTCATATATTATAGTTTCAAATTTTAAAGGGGAATAAGAAAAGAAATGAAATGCGAACTTATGGGTTTGCTAGTTCACATTATTTTACAAAATGTACATTTTAATATCGAAAATTCATATATAATTTTAAGTTATTAAAAAAGCTTCTTTTCCAAATTATTTTGTTCACGTTTAATTAATTCATTAACTCAAAAAAAAAAAAAAAAAAAAAAAAACAAGATTAAAACTTGTTCTAACTCAACGTTGTTAAAATTATTTGTTTTAATTAACTCTTTTAAGATATGAAGCTTTAATAACTCAAGTCTTGAAGTGAGGTTCTATTACATCTTCCTGAAAGAGTGCTTGTAAACTTGATGAGTGGTAACTCATTTAACAAGCGGAGTTGTTTAAGGAGCATACAAGATGTTACCAATTAACTTTTTTTTTTCTTTTTTTTTTCTACGAAGTTATGTTATAATAAGAAGTCAAAACATAACGAGACTGTTTTAAAAAAAAGTTGTCAGAATGAAGATTTTTGAAATAATAGTTAAGACAAGGCAATCTGAATTTTAACAAATATTAAAAATAATATATATTGGTTTGTTCGATAAATAATGTCTTTTTTTTTTTTTTTTTTTTTTTTTTTTTTCATGTTTTTCAAAGTGAATTTATTTATATTAACAACAAACATTAATCAATGATATATTGACCATTTTATTGGATGACTTTTTGCCATCTTTCGGTAAGTTGGAAAATTCCACGTTCGAAGAAGCCTTGGTTTTTAGAAAAGAAGGTTTTAAAAAACGACATTATTTATTGAACAACCCAATATATATATATATATATATTTTTTTTTTTTTTTTTTTTTAAGGTGAAATAATATGTTTCATAAGATAAAATTTTTGGCAACTTTTTAGTTAATCTGAATGTTTTTATAGTTTTTATATTAGCAAACTATTATTTCCTCCTTTCTATTTTTGTTCTATCAATATTGTTGTTGTTGTTATTATTTTCTTTTTAAATAATTCGTATTTACGAATGCAGAGGTGATAAGTTATTACGAATTACCCGTAACCTTAATAGCGGAAAACTTTTATTGTATTCTTTTGCAATAATTATCTGCGATTAAATAGGATAAGTTTTATTATTTCTTAATAGTGGTATGAATTTTAGTTACTATATTATCTTAGTACCTCTGCGTACAGACGCCGCCAAAAACCAAGATAACTACTAATTTAACCCTTTAACGTTCATTGGTTTCGCAGCGAAAACAAACATTTGACATATCCTTTAACAATTTTTTATATAGCAGTTTTTTAACATTTCCCATTTGTTTTAATCAGTTTTTAAACTTTTGTTCCTTTTCTGTTCGGTAGATAGTAGCACTAATCCAAAATTTAACAAATAATGCTTCAAAGGAAGCTAAATGCATAAGTCATTTTAAGTGTCTTAGTGGGCGCGAGTGCTAATTGCTGGTTTGATGATGCACTCATGTCTAGTTTTATTTCATTAACGAAGAATTGAACTAATATTTTCACCTGAAACACCTCTTACGAGGTTTTGTAGTCAATAATGTTTACTTACAAAGTGTTTTATTTATTAAATTAAATATTATTTGAATTTAATAAAGTTAACTTATAGATGTTTCAAACCAAAAATTTTCGAAAAGGGACAATGCTATTTTTTTATTTTTTAAGTATTTATGATCACCTATGTGTCTAAAAGCCATTTTTTAAATTAGTTTAGTAATTTTAAAAATAAATTAAGTAGTGAACGTTAAAGGATTAAACTGTTGTTGCTATTAACATGAGAGATATATGAATTTTGGAAATTTTAATGTGAAATTAAACAATTGTTTTAGTAATGATTCCTTCAAGAAAATTAATTTAGAATCATGAACGTGCATGTATTTGTTAGTTTGATATTTCAAAAGAGGAAATATGCAGCACTTCTTGCTAAAAAATAAGATAGATAAATAAATAAATAAATAAATAAAATAAACAATATATACTTAGGGGATAGTTATAAAATTTTTATTTTTCGAATATACGTGTGTAAGAAAAGTATTGTAATCATGTTGAAAATACGATTTTAGAAATTTGGTGTTACAATACCTTTTGATGTTCCCTGAGTTCATTTTTGCTATTTTTTATGATGATGTATGTATGTGAGTGAGTGAACACGATAGCACCTAAACACTGTGTTCGAATGAGCTGAACGTTGGTACGTATGTCATAGGTGACCATAGCACGAATGCTATTGATTTTAGTGAATCTAGGACTTATAATTTTTTACAAGGACACAAAGAAAAATTCTTTATCATTATGGTCAATAGGTCCAAATTTTTTAAAGTACGCTAGCATCTAAACGACTTATTCGACTGAACTGAAGCTTTATGCTCATATTATAGATCATACATGCACGAACTGTATAGATTTTAATGAATCTAGCACTTACCTTTTTTTTTTTTTTTTTTTTTACAGGGACACAAAGAAATATTCTTTATCATTATGGCCTATGGAACAAAATTTATTTAACGTGCGATACCGTCTAAACGCCCTATTCGATTGAGTTGAAAATTTATACACATGTTATAGATCACCGTCGCACAAATTGATTTTGGTGAATCTAATCTTTATAGATGTTTACCGGGATACAACGAAAATTTCTTTATCATTATGATCTATGGGCTCAAAGTTCAGTAGCGTTAAATAAAACATCGTGTAATATATGGAGAAAAATACTCAAACACACTATTATGGTTTTCTCTCTTATGTTTATTTAATGACTTCTCTTGCTTTAATTTATTTATACAACCGTTAATTACTTAATGTTCGTAAAGTCGAGTGGAGTCACTCCAGTTTTTTGTTCATATCAATAATATGTTATTTTTGCAGCTTTTCGTCTAAAGAATTACTTTCAATTGAAGAAATATTTTAAATGCATTAAGTAACGATTTAACACCTCAAAAATAATACACAAAATCAATTTTGTAAAAATTACAAAATTAAATTTTTATAATGTCCTCTGTTCCTTATAGTTGAATGAAATAATAATAATAATAATAAAAAAAAATCTTATCACTTCAACAAGGGTTAAAATATATATTTATTTATGATTAAAGTTGACCGAGTTATTTCTTCCTAAATTTGAATCTGAAGTTCCGGGTTTACAAAGTAAAGTGTTCAATATTGATATGAAACTTAAAATAAAAAAGTAAATAAATAATAGTAATATATGTATGTTCACTGACGTTGGTGTTGGTGTTGTGGTATAAGGCCGATTGACTACTCTTGGGTCCTAGGCCTGAGGGGAGTGCCTTCGGTGGAGGTCTTTCTAAGGAGTCCTAGCCCGTATTTACGCAAGTTTCGGAGAAAACCAAGGAAAACTCCGAACAGCTAGGCCGACGAGCGCGACCTGGGATCGAACCCGGCACCTCACGTCTACCAGCTTTGAGCGCAGAACCGCTCGGTCACTGGTGGGCCTCGTATGTTCACTGACCTCCTACTGGAAACCCAAAACATCTTTAAAAATCGCAAATTTTGAAATTAATTAATTCAAACAATTTTATTGGTGAATGAACTTTTCCCCCCCTTGCATTTATATGTGTGTATCATGTTAGTGAATCAAGATTGTTTTACTAAAAATAACTGTAGGGAACTAAATATAACATAAAAATTTACATTACATTTGTGGATTTTTCTGCTACATGATAATGACATTGTTACTTCATTTAAAATATTTAATTGTAAAAGCTATTTCTCTTAGAGCAAAGTTTACAAAAAAAAAAAAAAAAAAAAACCTTTTAATGATAATACTTTTCGTGGCAAACAAATAGAACGGAGACTGGGCTTCCCCATTCTCGAAAGAGTATCGACATATTTTTTTAATAAGAAGTTTGATATTTTTTTTTTCTTTTCTTTAAAAATACTGTACACTTGTCACATTTACTGAAAAAGAAAAATATATATAAAAACTGTTTCGACCGCCGGTTTTTTAATATTTTTACACGTTTTGAGATGTCTAACAAATTTAACTATTTTTAGAAAATGTATGTAGTGTATATCAAATATTTTGTGGACGCTGTATTTCACGAATTTAACAAACTTGATATTGCAGGAAAAAAAAAAAAAAAAAAAAAAAAAAAACAGCAATATTAAAGGAAATGATTAACAAGTAATGGAAAAACATTTTTAACATTTATTAATTAGTTTTTGATTCCGTGGGGGTTGAACCCTTTTTTAAATCATCATTGTTCCATCAAAAGAGCTAGCTACCTAGAGGAAAATTTTTAACTCTTTTTTTTTTTTTTTTTTCTTTTTACCACATCACTCATATATTAAATTTTATGTCTATTTGCTTCTCCATCGTAGCTGTGGAATACTGTTTATAGGAAAAATTTCATTCTAACCCGCTTGTATATTTGTTTATTGCTTAATACATACTTGGTTACCCTTAATTGAATGTATTTCTATTTTAAATCAAGCGAAATAACCTATAAAGAATTTAAGAAACTGTAATAATCAAATTTTGGCATGCAGTTTTTTCCTTACATGTACACATATGAAGAAGTTTCTCTGTATCTTAAGAATCTGTTTTCACCAACTGCAAAACTAAGGCAGTAAAACTAAGAGGCCGTTGAACTTGCGCATTAGGTAATTTTTTTTTTTTTTTTCGTGTATAAGTCAGTGGTACGTTACTAATACTAGAAAGAATTCCACCATTACTCACTTATCGCTGTTTTAAAGGATTATTTATTTATTTTTATCACAGCATCACTGGACATTTTGATGTCCTTCTTCTATGTCCATATACGATGGACAACAATAAAACTGAAACTCCACAAACGGCACGTGATACTTTACATGCCATAATCACGTAAATCAAGTTCGTAACTTTTTATTTTCTCAACAATAACCGTCTCCATATCGGGGATGAGCTGTTCCGACCAATTAAACTGGAAAATTGCTGAACAGTATGAACCAAATAAGGAAGGACTTTTCCATCGTATGTGACTTTATATTCAGGTTCTGCTGTAGATAACAGTGAAAAAAGTGTCCATTTTGTTTATGCTTAAAGGGATGTTAATGGATTTGGGACGCTTTATGATTTTTCCTTTTCTTTTTTTCGAGACATTTAATCCAGCTTTGTCCAGAATAACTCAGTTTTCTTTTCTTTTTTTTTTTTTTTTTTTTTTTTTTTGAGAAACATCAGTTGATTAGTATAATGTTGACTCAAAAAAAACTTTTTATATACCATGTTTTTAAATTTGATGTTGAATCATAGCTATACGGAAGCGAAGTGATGACGTCACTGACCGTCCGTGGATGCAAGAAAAACATTTCCTATGTTAATCGCCCGTTGGATTTTTTGTAAAAAGTTATTAAAAATCGAGGGAAATTTATTTGGGTATAGATATTTATTAATTATCGTGTGCATGCGTTAGATTGAGTTATTTTACTGTGAAATTGACAAAATTTTAATTTTAAATTTCAAGACTCTGCTGTCCTTGACGTTTTTTGTATTTGGCGATCAAAAACGTAATACGAAAATATACATGCCAGATGTATATTTTCGTAATAGGTATTGTATGAAATATTGTTTCATATTATTCATTACTCTCTTTATATAAGTTGTTAAAATAACCATGATTTTTGAAAGGAATTAAATATTTTCGCCAGATAATTTGGCGATATTCTTTTTTTCTTTTTTTTTTTTTTTTTTTTTTTTCCCCGCCAAGGTTGACAGATATGAAATCTATTCCGCTGCAACATATTAATATCTTATATCAGATACTTAATTTAGACGTTTGAAAACAAATTTGACTTCAAATTATCACAGAATATTTATCATTTTCTTTTTAATTAGTGTATTAGTTGGATATTTATTGTGGAAATATCATCCTTTGGAATGAAATGTTTATGTTTTCAATCGAATATGGAAGTTTGCCATTTTATTTTCTAAAGTTTTGAAATTTAAAATTCAAATTTTATCAATTTTACAGCAAAAACAACTCAATCTAATGTATACACACGATAACTAATACGTATCTATACCCAAATATGGGGACTAAAATCAGGAAATAATTTCCCTTGATTTTAATAATTTTTTTACAAAAAATCCAGTGGGCGATTAACATAGGAAATATTTTTCTTGCATCCACGGACGGTCAGTGACGTCACATTTCGCTTGCGTTATCAATGCGTATAAAAATTTTAAAGTGATAATGACGTCAATTTTTGTGAGATGCATAATTTAACTTTTTACAATTTGTTAACGTTCACGTTTAATTAAATGTATTTATTTTTATATCGAAATAAAATGGACTCGTAAACTTTTTTTTTTGGCAACTATTAAATTATAGCTAATATTTTAATGGCTTTTTTAAAGCAATTAGGAGGTTATTATTCTCATATTTTAATTAATTAAAAGAAAACTAATCAAAAATTCAAAAATCGGGCTTCGAAATATTGTGTTGTCATCGGGTTCAGTGATATTGTGAAAGTTTCAAATGTTTAGCTAGTAGGGAAGTTAGTTAAAAATCGATTGCAAGAGTTGTACCGGACAAACAGACAAGTAAAAATCGAAGCTGAAATAAAAACATGGTCATTGTTTCAGTAATTAATTGTTCAACGAAACAAAATTCGAATATTTCGACTATTAAGATTTTCAAAAGCTCACTTCTGTTTTTTAATCGATAAAAAAAATTCTATTTTTTATTCATTAATATTAAATTTTACTAGTTTTTACTATTTTTCCGCTTGAAAACTAGTATGTTGTAGCCACCTCTAAACTTTCTTCTATATTTTCTTATAGAAATTCATGCAGGTTAATTTTTTTTTTTTTTTTTTTTAATATTGTCGATTAAAATTATTTCCTGTGATGAATGCAAACGATTTTCATCTCAGAAAAATGCAACATTAAATGTTTCAAGAAAGTCAATTTTGAGCTGTGTAAGAATATCCTTGATGTTATATTTGGAAGAAATGAAGAATTTACTACCACATTGTATAAGTTTAAAGATTTTTAACAATATTAATATACTGAGAAAAAATTCTGTAACCTGACATCTAGAATGTAATTTGAGGCTCTAGTAAAAATAATTCCATGTCATCCTTATAAATTCTAATTCCCTTTGAAAGCGAGTTCTAGAAACCCCTATTAGAATTCTAGAACGTTTACTTATATTATCGAGGGGTCAAACGTATTTAAAAATCTCTGCAAATAAATGCGAATACAAGAGGTAAGTTTTAGCAACTATAATCTTGGTTCATGACCCAATTCTAGAAAGTCAAACAAGAATTTCTCGCAATACAAAGGATTCAAAATATTCATGATATTGTTTCATCTTCTAGAAATGTATAGACTAGAAATTCTCGATCATTTCGTCTATTCAGCTTATTAGAGTGCCTTATACGCATAACTCGGAAATCTGTATTTCTAGTTTAGGGAATTAGAAAATAAACACTTATTCATTTTAGATGAAGGTGGTACATTTTTTTTTTCTCAGTGTATCACCAGTAATAATATGCTCACATGTTTAAGAATTGTATTTTGTATTAGGGAAAAAAAAAATGGGGTGGATTATCCATTCAAATTAGACAGCTATTTAACAGATTATTGTAATTAAAAATTTTAGAACAAGGAGTAATGTTACACCTGAAGATTTTATGTATAATAAAAAAAAAAAAAAAAATTATATTTAAAATTTGGGTTGGTGAATTTAATAATTAATTGTGAATTACTAACTTTATAAAAAGTTTTGAGAGAAACTTTTACTTGAAGTGTGAAAGCTCTATAATTTAATAAATCAGATCTACACCCCGCGACAAAAAGATAGGTACAAAGGGTTTTTTCTTTGATTTTTCATAAAATAACATTATCTAAATTGTGCTTATCATTTATTATTATCATAAAATAACACTATTCCCGGACTAATTTTTGTTTTAAGACTAATTTAGAAAAGTTTTAAGACTAAAATTTTTCTAATTTAAGACTACACTCCGCGACAAAAAGATAGGAACAAAAGTTTTTTTTGTTTGTTTGTTTTCATAAAATAACATTGTCTAAATTGTGCTGATCATTTATTATCATAACAAAATATTATCATATCAAAAACATATTAAATATTTGAATCATATTCAAAATATTCATATTCAAAATAATCATATTGAAAAATTTAAAAAAAAACCCTTTGTTCCTTCCTATCTTTTTGTCGCGGTGTGTAGTCTTAAATTAGAAAAATTTTAGTCTAAAAATCGCCGACTGTAACTGCAGTTAACGATGTTGTAACTCGTTTGCAAACTGTAATTTGTAGTGATAGCGGACATATAGGAATTATATGTTTGTAAACATTTACATGCAAGTAGATATCATTTTTCATAGAAATGTGTGATTTGTTCACATACAGCACCCTCTATCGACGAAAATTTTAACTATTATTTTTCCTTAAAAAAAAAAAAAAAAAACATTCAAAAGATCAATTTTTTCGCAAACTGCGTTCAATTCCTTCAATTTTTATGAATTTTTAAAATGTCTACAGGCGTATGGGACGCCCGGTATATATATAAAATTTTTCTATTTAAATACAGAGTGAAATAATGATACATAAAATGATTTTTGTTTTATTTAAATGTAAATAATACCATGATTATAAGTATTGTTATATCATAAGAATAAATATTGCCATATCATATAGTATAAATATTTTATAATGTTTGAGTTGGTAATATTTTTTCCTTTGTCGGAATGAAAAATATATATCACATATTTTTTTTATTATATCTTTTTTTTATTGAATTTGTTTTCCTTGTCATAAACATCAAGTCTCGCCGAAGTCTTTTTTTTTTTTTTTTTTCCTTTCGTTGTCATAGTAATTTGTCTGCAGGCAAATGCAGCATCATTCTGTACCTTAATCGTCTGTGAATGAGGTCACTTTCATTATTTTTCCCTTTGTTAATGCTATAGTAATAAAGATTGTATAACTGATTTATAATTAACTTAATAATAAAACTTGTTCATAGAAACTTAGTATTTAAAATTTTCCATGTTCGAGTCATAAAAAATAAACTTCAGTTGACAAAAACGTATATCTTAAAGTCAATAGATAAATTCGAATATTTGAAATAAAGATATTCAGTTGTTTAGTTTCATCATGGATTAATATAAGATCCATGCGAATATTATAGGATAATGTTCTAAAATGCATGCAATTAAAACTAACAGAAATTTAAAATGTTTAATTAATAGTTGGAATATGCTTTTGTTTTTATTTTATGTTTTTAGGACAGAGGCTTGTTTCTTTCATACAAAAAAAAAAAAAAAAAAAAAAGAAATTCTAGAAAATCAAGGGAGAATTTCTTGCAATACCAAGGATTCAGAATACTGTTTCCGCATCTAGAAATGCACAGACTAGAAATTTTCGATCATTTCGTCTATTCAGCTTACTAGCGTGCCTTAGAAGCATAACTCCTAAATCTGTACTTCTAGTTTAGGGATTTAGAAAATGACCACTTATTCGTTCTAGTTGAAAACGGTATATATATTTTTTCGCAGTGCAGCATCCGCCGCCCTGGTCATAATATGCCAAATAGCGTGGCGGTCCTCAAACAGAAATATGACTTTTACTATTATTATTATTATTATTATTTCACATTTTTAGCTGTAAAATTTATATACTAGATTTTTACTAAACTTAAAAAATAAATAAATAAAATTAAATTTTATACAAGTGTAATTTTGCACGAAAAAGAACTAATTTTCAACTCAACAATTAAATATGGCTTTATGTGAAGTCCATTATTAGAAATCATAATTTAAAATTATTACATTTAATGTTATCGATAATTTACTTTTAATAAAATGTGTAACAAAACATGGAGATACGATAAAGGATGTACAAAGAAAAAAAAAAAAAAACTCCTGCATTTCCAGAAAAAATAATGAAAGGTTTAAAGTTCGATTGTAAATAATGAATTTCATAGCTCTTTTTATCAGGTGAAATGGTGCTTGTTTGTTTCGTATATAAACAGAATCTTGGGTTAACGATATTTTACTTCCAGTTCTTTGAAAAAAAAAAAATCCAAATCATCATTCTGTTTTCTGAAAGGTTCTTTAGATACCACACGCAGTTCATTGATTCATCACAGATAAATTTTGAATAATTATTTAATGAAAAGAAGGAAAAAAAAACTATTATTATTTAATTACTAACGTTAAAATGCAAAGATTGTAATATAGATATAGATTGAAAAATGCCTTTTGCATTTCTTTTCTTTTTATTAATGCAATTTATTTTTTAAAAAAATTTAACATAGCGTATATGCAATTTTAATTAATGTACTTTTGTAATATTAATTATTAATTAAGTTTGAAATATTAAGAAAAATTTACAAACATAAGCATACATATTTTGTAACGATTATTAAAATCAAGGTGACCAAAAGAAAAAAAAAAGCCATGCTATTTTATATTTGGTTAACACATTCTGAATGATAACTAAGCAAAAACAGAAAATTTAAGATAAATATTAGATGAAAATTGAAAATTTGTTTTCGTCCATTTTAAGGGGACAATACATTTAAAATTACCAAAATTAAAAACCCGTTAATGTGTCAGAAAGATGTGGGTAAAATATGTTAAATTCAATGAAATAAAAAAAAAAAAAAAGTTACAGCTGTGAAAGGATATTTTTTTTTACAAATAAATGTAAAAACAACTTTTAAATGTGTTTTTTCTCAAAACGCATGTTTTTCAGAAGTTCATATCTTAACATGCTCTCTGTATATTAATTTTAGACCAAATGCTATGAACATTATAATGAAGACTCCTTAAGATATTCAAATAAATGTGTGTACCCATTTTAACTTTTGACTTTAAAACACAATTTTAAGTTTTGAAATGGCTGAATTTCGCTTTATATTGTTACGAAAAACTTGTCGACTTTCTTGTGTAAGAAAATAGTCCATTATATATAAAAAAAAAAAAAACATTCAGGTTCTTGTCGATGAATGCACTTTATTCTGCGTAACTTTTCGAATATGTACAACAAAACTGTTATTACAACGAATAGTCTTGAAAATAGTTGTTACTTTTTCAAATAGTGTGGAAATAGTCCATTGAAGTTATCACTCGTACCACAAAAATCCCTATTCGACAATGTTCTGGAACAGCCCAAGAAACAGTCACTTGTTCCACAGGAGTAAAGCAAATAACATCAAAAACTTCAAAATTTTCGCTGGCTCACAAACAAGTCCAGTCGCTTAGAGTACAATCTCCAAAGTGGAATCGCTCAGACTAGCTTTCTGAACAACTCTGAATCGTAGTGCTACACACACTCGCAGAAGTCAGTTCACTCCTATTTATAAATTGTGACGATGGGGTTTGGTGGTATTTCAATCCAGAAGCCCATGGAAAATTCTACAAGTCACTTCCCCCACCCCACCCCCCATGCATAGCACAGCTTTGAAATTTAGAAACCCTAAATTGCTAATTTGGCCTCCGAGTCGCCAAGTTCGTCACCAATTTTGTCATGACTGTGGCTGACCTCACTGAAAGTGAACGAACTATCCCTTTATTTTCACTTTGTCTGTAAAACTACTTTCACTGCAACAGGGTGATTGAAGCAGGAGAAAGACTTAATCCGTTGTAACAATATTTCACCATTCAAAGATAAAAATATATTTTATAAATCAATTTATCAACAAATCCAATAGGTAATTTTTTTTTTTTTTTACAAAATTAATTAATTAATTAATTTCATTAAATTAAACAAAATTTTTATTTCTTTATTTAAATATTTTTAAAGAATTTTTAACATTTTTAACATTTCAGTACACATCCATACAAAATTTAAGATGGTAATTTACAAATAAGCTTTAAATTAAACATGTTAACTTTCAGTGATTAACTGTAGGATTATATACTTCTGTGTAGAGTTTATTTATTCTCGGGAAAAAAAAAAAAAAAAAAAAAAAAAATGATTCCTATATTCTTATTTTGAGTATTGTTCTTACATTTTTATTCAACTTTCAAAACTTCATTCATTAATATTGGCAAATTCTTTAATTGCATTTTATTTCGTATTTAAAGACTATTTTCGTATTTTTTTGGAAATAAAACATAAATAAATATATTTAATGTAAATGGAGCATTTTATTATTATTATTATTAGTGGTGGTGGTACTTTTAATGTAAAAGTTTGAAAGACTTTTTCAAATAGTTTAGCGGTTTTTCTTTTTTCTAAAAATCTTAAATTTTCATCTCTCTCTCTCTTTTTTTTAAATCTTTTTGACGAACAATGTAAAATAATTATTCTCAAGTCGTTTTTACACTGAGTTGAAAATTCCCAATGCATCAAATGACTATTAACTCTCCTCTAAAAAATCCTTTAATTAGAACTGTCCAGATTTGTCTCTAGATTTAAATAAATATTCTTGGTAGCTCATTATTAAGTTTTAAAAGAACATTTTCATTGTTCATTCGAGAAAGTGTTTTAAGAGTTGTTCAAATGTTTGCATTCCCCTCTCTCTCCCTTTTTTTTTTTTTTTTTTTTTTTTTTTACGTGACTGTAATTTTTTTATGCTGTAGTAATAATTGATTTGTTCGATTGTAATTCATAATTAGCGAACTTTTTCTCAATTTAGTATTGTATTGAAGAGATGAAATATTTTATTAATTTAATTAAATTTAATTATTTTGATTTTGATTGAAGCATTTATTCATTTTGATTCTACATCTAACAATTTATCTCTAGAGTATTCTATTGATTTATAATTAATTGTGTATAGTTTAATTTTATATATTTATTACATATTATGCATACATATTTACGCCTAATATGGGTTATTTTAAAGAATATTTACTGTGTTAATGATCAGGAACCTTTGAAATGGTTAAAAATATGTTATCTCCAAAAATATTAACTTGTAAAAAAAAGTTCGCAAAAACATATGAATAATATTCAACTTCAAATTTTTTTTATTTGTAAATTTTTTTTGTAAAATTATAAATAGAAGCATATTATTCAAGATTTTTCTCGCTACTTGTAAAATTTAATGCACATAAACCAGTCATATAAGTTGAAAATATTTTTAATATTTTTAATATTTAGATATTCATGGCACGCATCTCTTGCGCACATGATACACTGAGAAAAAAAATATATACCGCTTTCATCTAGAACGAATAGGTGTTCCTTTTCTAAATCCCTAAACTAGAAATATAGATTTCCGAGCTATGAGTATAAGGCACGCCAATACACTGAGAAAAAGTTCTATAACTGACATCTAGAATCTAAATTGTGGCTCTAGAAAAAATAGTTCCATGTCATCCTTATAAATTTCTTATAAAAAAAATTTCTAGTCCCCTTCGAAAGCGAATTCTAGAGACCTCTATTAGAATTCTTGAGCGTTTGCCTATACTATCGAGAACAAACCTATTTGAAAATATCTCCAAATAAATGTGAATACAAGAGGCGGGTTTCAACAGCTATAATCTTGGTTTATGACACAATTCTAGAAAATCAAGCGAGAATTTCTCGTAATACAAAAGATTCAGAATATTCAGAATATTGTTTCACCATCTAGAAATGTGTAGATTAGAAATTCTCGACCATTTTGTCTGTTCAGTTTATTGGCGTGCTTTATGTGCATAACTCGGAAATCTATATTTCTAGTTTAAGGATTTAGAAAATGACCATTTATTCATTCTAGATGAATGCGATATATATTTTTTTCTCAGTGTATCTCAAAAACGATTTGAAGATAAAAATTTTACCTATACTACCTAAATGTCCACGAAATTTTGAAAATGAACTAAAATCTTGCAGCTCTAATGAATTTCAATACGGAGTAAGTTTGAATGTTTATAAAAATTCATGATTTTTCAAATTTCAATAATGTAAGACTTGTGACTCTTCATCAGTGTTGCCACATCTGGCGGATTTTTTATTCAATAATCACTAATAATTTTTAACTGCAACGTTTGCCTAATCGCTTCGAAGATTAATCAGCTATTATGTATACCAAATATCTTTTTTTTATTATTATTATTATTGGTGATTCAAATCCGCCAGATCTGGCAACACTGTTCTTCATATAATTAAATAATTATAAAGATTTCGTTTTAAATTACAGCCCAGAGTTAATTTAAGGTAAAGTGTAGGGAAATCACATGAAATTTACAAGAAATATCTTGCGCTTAATGATATGTAAATTTTTCAAGTATTACTTTAAAACTTTCCTCTTTATATATACATATTATTTTAAAATAAATATTTTTAAAGGAAAGTTAATTATCACTTAAAATTAGCTAGAAATTCTCCTGCTTGTAGAACTATTGATTTAAATAATAATAATAATAATAAAATAGTTAAAAGCATAATATTTTTTATACTTTTAGCAACTACTCAAGGAATAGTGTCCACTTAGTTTTGAAGTTAAAAAAAAATTAAAGCTGAAGTAGAAATTACAGGAAAATCTTTCTGAAAAGGCAACCCACTGTGCAATAGAAATATGACCTAAGAGAGGTGGCCTGTAAATAATGGTTCGGAAAATGTTAATTCAGGCAACTAGTTTTATAAGCAAAATGATTTTAATTATTTAAGTTCAGATTATATGTTCATATAGTCCCCTAACAATCAATAATATTTTTAAAACATTTAGCAACTATTTCATTTTCGAAGAATTTTTATACAGGAGCAAACTCACTCTCTCTCTCTCTCTCTCTCTCTGTTTTTTTTTTTCTTTTTTTAAGCTCACATACAATTTTCTAAGAGATAATTGTACATGAGCCTTTAATAAAGGTAAATTAGTCAGGGTTCCCACTGGTCAGTGAGAACTTAAAAAACCTGGAAATGTCAAGGAATTTGGATCAAACATATGGAAAATTTATGATTTAAACCTGGAAAAGGCTTTTTGAGCATGCAATTTAAAATGTACTGTGTTATGTTTTGTCGTGAGCTATCTTTTATATCGCGAACCAAATTTTGTGATCTGGAATTTTATAAAAATTGACCTGGAAAGCCTGGAAAAGTCAAAGAGTTTCATTTTTTAAATTGAGTGGGAACCATGATTAGTATTAAGTTTTAAAGAGAAAATCTGTCTTTAAAGAAGGTGGACTTTTAGAGAAATTTCATTGTATTTTGAAAAATTATAAATAAATAAATAAATAAAAAGACGTGTAGTATAAATAGGTAGCTTTTTGTTTATGAAGAGCTTGTTTTCCTCTTTGAAAAACCTATGGTGAAAAAAAATGAATCTTATATATTTTTTAAAGTAATGACATGGGTAGTATCAGAAGGCTCGGGCATAAAAGAATGACTAGATAGCAATTCTTAATCATAGATATAGTAATTTATATAGATCTATCATCCCCATGTTAACGAGCAAAGATTTTTGATGCCAAAAAAGTTTTTTGGCATCAGCCATTAGAGAGTTAAAACTCGAAAACAGTAATAGAATAGAATGGTAATGAATTTTGAAAATGCCGAAATATTGCGCGGCTTTTAAGTGTTCTAATAAATTTATGAAAAGAAATGGGGTAGGCTCCATAAATAAGTTATATTCAAGTAATTTATGAAAAATATAATTTTCATAATCAGTTGCTTTGTTATTATTATGAGATATTACTGTTTTCATATTTAATGGAATACTGTTTTTAAATTTTAATATTTTTTAACATTTTATATTAGTAAGTAATATGGAATTCTCAAAATTCTTTTAAATGTAGCTAGCAGCCGCGAAAGTTTTAACATATAACTAGTATGTTGTGGCCACCATAAGACATTCTTCCATATATTATCCTATACAAATTTACGCAATACAAATAATTTATTAAATTATAATTTATTAAATTTATTTTTCATGATAAATGCAGACGATTTTTATTTCAAAGAAGTATAATAATAATAAATGCCGAAAGAAAGACAGTTTTGTGCAGACGTGAGTATACTAGAGTATAGTAAAAAAAAGCATAAAAGGAAAGGAAAATGAAAAGAAAGAAAGAAAGAAAATGGGTATCTGGAGTTTTTCATTCTCTTTTAGTGCATAAATTTTATTTGCTAAATTACCTATGTGTATTCCCGTGTATATTCACTCGGGGAAATACATAAGAGAGTAAAATGGCCGTCTTTTCCCGATTAAAAAAGGTATCACTTTTCCTCTCTCAATGATCAATCTATGTCTTATTACTATATCTATGGTCTTAATAGCAAGCAAATTATATAGGTTTCCAGACAATAGTCCAGACAAAAAATAAATAAATAAATAAATAATAAACCGCTAATCCAAATATAGTTCATTTGTTTTTCATTCAAAGGGATTTATTGCATTCGGGAAAAGAATTGGAAAGCTGATACTAGTATAGTTAAAACTATTCTTATATCTTTTATTCTGATCACTGGAACAAGCGGTTTTTCAGTAATCTTTCTTGCACAATTACGTAATCACATTTATCCCTGCACCGATGACATTTTCTGATTTAGATAGTCAGAACTTGAAAATTCTGGAGAAGAATGAGCTTTTTTAACAAACTGCTTGGGATGATAACAAAAGTTTAATTATAAAACTTAAGACACGTTTCTTCGAACTGTATATATGCACAATTTTGAATCAAATGAGCGTTTTTTTTTTTTTTTTTTTTTTTTCGAAATAACATATTTTTCAGATGCTCATATATATATATTATTTTGTGATGATTTCTATATTTATCCATGAATTAAAAATAAAATATAACTATATTTGAATATATAGCTGGCATGAAAGATGGCGTAACGTTTTGAAGCCATTTTAATGCAATATTCGAACCTTATAACAATAATAAATTATTATTGGGTTAAGGCAAAACATGACTTTGCATATTTTTAATGTGATTTGAATTAAATTAGACAAATCTTAGACAAAAATAAATAAGTCTTTTTTTAAAAAATTAATAGAAGCTCAAAATCCACCAATAGGTTCTAAAAATTTACGTCATCAGGGCTCGCAGCTTTCCTAAAATTTTACTTGTGTTTTATTGTATTCTCACCGCTATCGTCAAAAAGAATTTTTTCTTGGGTATTTTAATTCTAAAATATTATGCAAAGAATTAATATTTTTAAATAGTGGTGACGATATTATAAAAGAAACGTAAAGTTTTAGGAATGCTGCGAGGTCTGTGTCATCTAAAAGGAAAGCATAATTGGAAAAAGGAGTGTAAGAAAATGGTTCTCTAATTTCTATATTTCCCAAGTCGACATAGGCGTTTTTTATTTAGAAAAATCTCCAGGCTTCGATAGGAATCTCCACAATTTTATAATATACGATAATTCTCATCAATTAAAGTATCACATGTTGCGAATTATAGTAAATCGAAATCACCAAGTGTCATATCCATTTCATAAGCATAACGTCAACAAACGGCCAAGAAATAGAAATAACTTTATCGTGAACAGAGTAAAGTTTTACATTCTGTAATCTGCGTCAACACGTTGAATTCGATTTAACATGTTGATTTAATACGTTCTATCATTTACAACAAACTGAAAAAATGATACTCTAAAAAGTTAGAATAGAATTTATAAATTTACAGAAGAAGTTGTTGAGTTGACAGTTAGAAAAAGAAATTTTCATGGAATTTGAGAAGTGGTATTTCTGTCAAATTTTCAACACGTTCTCTTTTGATTTTCTTTTGATTTCTTTTTTTTTTTTTTTTTTTCACGTTTGGGAAACTAAATAATATCTCGGAATTTTTATTTTAAGAGCTTTTCTTTAATCCACTTCATATTTAACTAGCCCTTGATGACCTTCTTGACCCTTTCAATTACACATAGTTATCTATCTTTAATTTTTCTTTCGTACATGTCAGACTCTGAAGGAAGTGTATTCAAGTTTTGAATATCAGAAAGAGACAGGCAGAACGAAATAATGATAAATTACTGAAAATTAAAGATTTTTTTTTCTCTCCGAGTGCATGAGTGTGTGTGAAACGGAAAATGGTATGAAGTTTCTAATTTCTTTGTTTTCTTTTCATTCTCTACATTTTTCCTGGGAAAATCTGTTAGAATGAACGATCTGGCTCTCACTAATTATACATAGACGAAAAAGGAAAAGTAAAAATGACGCCATAACAAATAAGAAATCCTATATCCCCTTCCAATGAAGTACACTGAAGTTTATATTATTAACTGAATGAATAATTTTTTAAATATTTTTTACGCGTTAAATACCAATTAACTTAATATTTTACAAATCTGCATATACTCTATTAACAATTTCATTATTTGAACGATAATATTAGATCGGTAACAATAAGTCCAACATATTAATTTTCTAATCAAATATAATGTATGTGTATTCTTTATGAACTAAAGGCATAATATTTAACTATCATATATACGAAAAAGGTATATTTAAAAAAATAATAATAATAACAAAATAAATAAATAAATTACTGTATTGTTGTATTTTCTCTTGTCTGTACTGTATCGTATTTATCGAATTTTTACTTCACACTGAATCCAAAATGTTATTTATGAACTGGTATCATGAAAAACGGCAGTTTTTCTAGTGACGCAAGCGCAAAAACAAACGAACGCCACGACACTCAGCGGAAACGGAAAAACGAACGAAACTGCGACACTTATATATACAGGAATTTTAAGATCAAACAAACCGCTGAAAGCCGACACTTAATATCTCAGGAAATATAGGAGGTTATGTTCTGATATTTTCAAAATAGACTTTCACCTTCTGTCTGATCCTACCCTGAAATCTCTACATTTCTGCGTGCAATATATTTCGAGATATGAATTGGCTCATTTAAGTTATAAATGGACGGACTAATGTGTAAGAATTTTTTCTCGAATATGGCTCGAGCGAATTTAGTTTAATTTATATATGATATTAATCGCTTTTATCTGATGTGCCTGACATCTCCCTTTTCCCTAGGAAAACTCTTGTTTTTTTTATAACTCAGTTTAAAAATCGAACTATTTTTTACTCCGAAAATACCGTGATGCGGCAGTTTCGCGGACGAATTTCTTCTCTTCCATCTGAAATACTGAATATCAAATAATCGTTTTGGCTCCATCTATCGGAAAGCGTCAAAAATAAACACAAAAAATAAAAAATAAAAAATATTTTTCTTTTTTTAATATATATATTAAATGAGTTATTTATTTAGGTACTTGTATTTTATATGACATTTGTTTATCAAAAATATTCTTTGTATTTACATTGTTTTCATGCTGATACGTTGTTAACTTTCAAAATTGGTTCTATTTTAAAAGGTGATTGCAACAACAAAAAATTTTTCCTTTATTTTCATAAAAATGACAAATAATATGATAATCATATGCAAATATTTGTAATTTTTTCAAAATTAGGTGATAAATCACTTAAACTACGGATTGAAAATATTCTTAAAACAGAATTTGAAAATAATTAATTTGCTCATTAAGTTTCTAGTATATATAATATATAAATTACAAAATGTTAAGCTATAATAAAATTTTGAATAGATTAAGATTTTTTTTTTAATTAAATTCATAACAAACTATACTACTTAAATATTTACCAGTATAAAATTTTCACCTTTTAAAGATTTTTCTATTATTATTTATTTTTCTCTTTTAAATTAAATCTATACCTAAAAAATTTTAATAAGAAATAAATATAAATAAGAAATTTTTGTCATTTTTAAAATGTACTATATTATGCCTTTGTAATGTTGCATGTGTCCATCTTTTTTATCACTTTTTATAAAATTTTAAAATTTTATTTAGTTTGTTATTTTGTTCGAGTATGACCTATAAAACAACACTTTTAATACAGTGTTATAACTCATTACCATGCTCCTTTAATTTTACGTTTTGATCATTAACCCCTAAAAAGTAATGATATCAATACAAAAAACCCTTAACGGGTTAAAAGTTTGTGACGCAGCACTGTACTTTATGGCTATAAGAATTAGAAATACGGGTCTTAAAAATAATGATATCAAATTTTCAGTGACGCTTTGATATTAATTAAATTATACATAGATTTTCTTATTTGAATTTGCATTTTCCTTTTATTTATATTTACAGTGTAAACGTTATTTTCAACATAAAATAATATATAGCATTTACTCATTGATACCTTTCCATTCACATCTCTTATACTATGAAAGCATGTGTTTTAAAAGAAATTATATGAAATTCCAGTAACGCAGTGGTGTTACATTAAGTGATTTGTTTTTAAATTTCTCTGCAATTATTTTGTTTTGCATATTAAAGTATATGTGCACATTGAAATATTGCTTTTAATTTTCAAATACGCTGTCAAATATATCACTTTCATTAAGCTTATATTATGTACTGAAATATATTTATTTCAATGAATTATTCTATCTTTTGCGTCACGCCATCCAAAACTGAAAAAAATTTCACAGTTTTTTTCTTTGCATCACGATATCTATTTGCATGCATTTTCAATTTATTTGGATGAAATGGCACAAAGTAAACATTTCCATATATTTTACTTACAGTTTTGGATGGCGTGACGCAAAAGATAGAATAATTCATTGAAATAAATATATTTCAGTACATAATATAAGCTTAATGAAAGTGATATATTTGACAGCGTATTTGAAAATTAAAAGCAATATTTCAATGTGCACATATACTTTAATATGCAAAACAAAATAATTGCAGAGAAATTTAAAAACAAATCACTTAATATAACACCACTGCGTTACTGGAATTTCATATAATTTCTTTTAAAACACATGCTTTCATAGTATAAGAGATGTGAATGGAAAGGTATCAATGAGTAAATGCTATATATTATTTTATGTTGAAAATAACGTTTACACTGTAAATATAAATAAAAGGAAAATGCAAATTCAAATAAGAAAATCTATGTATAATTTAATTAATATCAAAGCGTCACTGAAAATTTGATATCATTATTTTTAAGACCCGTATTTCTAATTCTTATAGCCATAAAGTACAGTGCTGCGTCACAAACTTTTAACCCGTTAAGGGTTTTTTGTATTGATATGGAAATACTAAAATGTTTAATAAAATGCTATCATGTGCATCTACAATTTCTTGTTTGGGTATTAGTTGCTGTGGAAAATATTTTATGCATTTAAGCAGATAAGAGGACGATCAAATATTACAAAATTCTCATAACACAAACTTCTAATTATTATATTTATAAAAGAATTTTTCAGTTCTTATTACTAGGAATGCATGATCTTTAAGATTAATAGGCGCCATCTAAAAATGATTATATATACAGACAGTGTTCGGCACGTATAGGAGATTAATTATTACACAAAATACAATATTATGCTTTTTTTTTTTTTTTTTTTTTTTTTGAGGTTAAAAAAAAAAAAAAAAAAAAAAAAAACTTGGAGCTGAAAAGGTAGACTTAAAAGACAAGTATCATTTCTTTGGTTGTTGGGACGCGCCGTTACCGATATCTAAGTCCTCATGAGGGTCGCCCGCTCCCGGTCATTCCTCTGCAAATTTCTGAGAAAACTGTCGGTTGTCAGCGATGATGTGGCAATCGTGTTCAACGAGAAACGATAATGTTGGCACTGAGACATTATTAGGGCATTCGAATTCATCCTTTTTGTTCAAGCTGCTATCGAAGATGGCCGTGGAAATTCCACTAGGATAAGCGGTAGGAAGCTGCAGGTAGACCATATCACAGTCCGATGTCTAGTTCATGAAGACCAGAACTGAGCCTCTCTTGAATAAACTAAAACATCGAGAGCATTCGGATGAGACAAACTTTCTCTGTAATCAGCAGGTTAATGGCAAAATTAATAGGTGGCTGAATAAAATCTGCGATGAGTCTACTGACCATAATACACACCGCATTCACCGTTTTGAGTGTCGTGAACAGTGAAAGTGACATGATGCTCCGCATTTCTTTTATGAAAGTGCAAGAGTTAACTAACGTCTTGCATACATTAATTTCAATACGCGCAGTTGCCCTGAGTTACTGCTTTAGTATGTATCTGACAGTATTTTTGAGAAGGATTTAACCCAAACCCATACAGTCCATTCAATTCAAAAATGAATGACTGTCAATTTTCATGGCTATATCACTCCAAACATGTAGCTAACAGCTCCCATGATGAAAGCAGTAGTAGGTAACGGTAAACTTTTGAAATATTACCGCTGGAACATGGTTATGAAAGACACTAATAATCATCATATCTCTCATGTCTGTTTCTTCTTCTTCCGGATGTTATTTTGTTCTCAAATGCCTTCCGCATCATTATATGTGCATAAACGGTACTTTATTTCATTTAGCTTCCACAATTTTGACGTAATCGTCCTTATGAGGCTTACAGATTTTCTTCCATTGTCTTAATTTATTTGCAATGAACTGAATCTCTGCTCTAATAGAAGACCAGAGTCATAAAGTTCTGCATAATAAACCAATAATAATAATAAAAAAAAAAAAAAAAAAAAAAAAAAAATGGAATTACCAATGAAAAATACGTTTGCGTTGATTTTTGATTTTAATTAGCTGGAAAATAGATCACTGGGCTGACAGTTTAAATGTGATTAATATTTAAGTTTATTTATGCGTACTACTACAAGTAATAAATTCATTAAGGTGTTATATGAGTTTCGAATGCTAAAAAAAGCACATTTTCTCTCTCCTTTTTTATAAATAAAAAAAAATTATTTAAAATTTTTAGCACATAGAAGAGTAACAGTTAAACAATATTTTACAAAATTTTCATTAAAAATAAATTGAAAAATACAACAGATGTGACCTGGTTTCCAGATACCCTTAAGAAAAGCGATGGACACAATTTCTCAAAAACTAATGCACCGATCTTATTGAAATTTTGCACGCTTCTTGAAAACAGAATTGCTTGAATGAAATATTTTTTAAAAAGCTGAAATGTGAATTTAAGACAGATTTTTATGCAAAAACAGTACAATTTTCGGTAGGTTTTACCCATATATACACCGAGAAAAAAAATATGCCGCCTTCATCTAGAATGAATGAGTAGCCATTTTCTAAATTCCTTAACTAGAAATATAGATTTCCGATATAAGGCACGCCAATAAACTGAATACGCGAAATGATCGAGAATTTCTAGTCTACACATTTCTAGATGGTGAAACAATATTCTAAATATTCTGAATCTTTTATATTGCGAGAAATTCTCGCTTGATTTTCTAGAATTGGGTAATAAACCAAGATTATAGTTGCTGAAACCCGCCTCTTGTATTCTCATTTATTTGTAGAGATTTTTAAATAACTTTCCCTTCGATAATATAGGCAAACGCTCTATAATTCTAATAGGGGTTTCTAGAACTCGCTTTCGAAGGGGATTAGAATTTATAAGGATGACATGGAACTATTTTTTCTAAAGCCACAATTTAGATTCTAGATGTCAGTTACAGAATTTTTTCTCAGTGTAGCCAAATCAGTTGTAATCGAAAAAAAGGAAACTCCTTCATCCAAGCACTAGTCAATTCTATTTTAAAGACATTCTCCAAAGTTCAGTAAGATCGGTGCATAAAGTTTTGGGAAATGGTGTCCACCTCTTTTCTTTAGGTACTCCAGAAACCAGGATCCACTGACTGAATTTTCTAAAATTTTAAATGAAAATTTTATAAAATAGTGTTTAAATGTCGTTATTTTATATGCTCAAAATATTGAATGAAAGAGCTTATTTATTATATAAAATAAAATAAGGTAGGTGAGTTAAAGGTGGCCAGTGTTCATAAGGTAGCCCACATTCCTGAAAGAGAGTTAATTTAAATTTTAATCGCAAAATGGTGCTACTGCATTGTAAATCACGTATCTCCAGGGTATGTGACTGAATTTAAAGAGATTATCCATAGTATACAGTAATTTCCCTTTAGAGGAGCAGTCGTTCTAATTTCTAGATAAAAAGATATTTTAATTTACATGTGTTTAAAGTTCTTCGAAGTTTGAGCTGTGATAAATCTTAGTATAGAAGTCCTGAACTACTTTGCACAAAAAGTGTTTGTAAGTCTTTTTGTGTCAAAAGGTAAGATGAAAAAGAAAAAAAATCCGAAAAATAACAAAAGAGCGTCTTAAGCACACTTTAAAATTGCATTCAATATATAGGCGACCTTTGGAACACTATGCACCAAAGGTGGCTCACAAGCTACAGTTTTCAAATTGTATTATAATAATATCTAAATTACATTTTACAAAGAAAATTATACTTGATATGTGTAAGAGATAAGTGTAGCATTTTACAAAGAAAAATGCAGCTGCATGCACCCAACCAAAAAGTTATAAAAAATTCTTAAAGCTTAACAATGGCCACCTTTAGCTCACCTACCTTAGAGAAAATATGCTTTTTTCTTAGCCATCAAAATCCATGTAACCCCATGATATGACCATACTATCTACTGACTAAAAATAATAATAAAATAAAGTATGAAGTTAAAATATGGCAAAATAATTTAGGAATCGGACAGGTTATTTGTAGAAATATCTTATAAAATGATAGAAAATGTGTTAAACAAAGGAAATATCATATCATTGATATTGAAATTATTAATATTTTCTTAGTATTTGATCGGCATCTTGTATTATACATCAAAATATTCTGCATTTCTTTTAGTTTACCATTAGAGAACTTATTCCGATGTATCAAAAAAAGAAGAAAAAAAAAAAAAAAAAAGATATTACTTATTAAGAAAGTCTTTAAACAGCGAAAGCTCGTAAAATTCTGAGCTTTTATAACTAAGAAAATTGCACGAAAATGCACTAACAAAAGTTTTATGACGAGTTTGAATGTACTCTGAATAGCAGTAAGAATGATAACAATAATAAAATGAAAGTTTATGAGCGGAAATTCTTATAATAGTACCGTTAAAGGAATATATCCTTTTGTTGAAACTAACGAGTATTTGAATTCCCGTGGTGAATTAATTTGAAAGCAGTATACCTAGAGAATAAGACAAAAAACATGTACTTGAATTTTACTTATAAGAAAAATATGCATAAACAGATCATTTCTCAGTTTTACTTTTTTATTTATTGCATAAAAAAAAGAAGAAAGTATGAGATTCGCAAAAATTTTAGACTGCGGACTTTTGATGAATTTACATGTCGGGGTGTCTTGGACATGATTAAACCACTTTAAAAAAAATATTTGTCTGTGTATCTCTCTGTATGCGTGTTAGCAAAATTTTGTAGTGCTGTGTCTCACGAACCAATAAACAAAATTCAATATAAGTTTATATTTGGTTGAATTTTGACTTAAGTTTATGCTAATAACCTTTTGATATACTGGATGATTAAAAATAAATGTTACAGTGACTCTTAAACAAACAGTCATAGAAGCATACTTCCAATTACAAAAATGGTGCAGATCAAGAGTATATTTCAGATATAGCATTTTTTGTACAAGGGGCTGTATACATATTAAAATACGAAATTTGATTTTTATACGATCTTTCCTATCATATGACTTATATTTAGAAAAATATTCCCCTCGGTGTAAGAAGGGAGAAAAAACCTTCTTTCTAAGTGAAAATTTCGCTGAGTTATTTCAATTTGAAAATAATGACTTGTGCCACTTTACCTGAAATTTTATCACCGAGTTTTCGACGTCAAAGTGCTTACTTTTGGGGAGTTATCCATGAAATGATAAAAAATTAAATGAAGATTCTTTTTTTTTTTTTTTTCTTTTCAAGTATTTAAAACCATTTAAACACATAAATCAACAGTTTTAAGTACTCAATGAAAATTGATGTTATACTGTAGTGTTAAAATTTTTAATTCATAGTTGACGCTCTTAGGGGTCATCTAGAAACTGAAATACTTTAAGAGAGGAAAATAAATTAAATTATATAAAAGGACAGATAAAAGAGTAGTTTAAAATAGCAATTAAAATCATTCAAACACACGAACTAAACAGTTTTAAAAACTTAATGCAAATTAATGTTATTCTGTATTGTTAAAAAATTAAATAGTCGAATTTCTTAGAAGGTCACCGGCAAATTGAATTCTTTAAGATAGGAAGGCATATTGAAAGGTATTAAAAGGTAGAAAAAAGAGTTGTTTAGCACGGTTCCGAAACAAATATACAATATTTAACTTATAAGGTTCAATACAGGCAAAAAATGGGGTTCTTTTGTTGCCCCCACAAACTTCAAATTCATTAATGCAGCCTTTTTTAAAGATTTATAAAAATGATCTTTTTATAAAAATTTTCCGTGCTTCTAGAATTAATTTTAATGATTAGCTATAACTTGGTTCAATGAAACATTATTAACTTAATAATAAACATTTATATAGAACGACTGATAAAATGGAAGGTGTTGCATGATTTTTTTTTTTTTTTTTTTTTTTTTTACAAAAATAAAAATTTCACAAAAATATTTTGTTTTTCACAAAAATGAGCCTTATAAATTAAAACCTGTATTGACTCACAGGAATGGAACACGGGCGCAGAACTCATATCACTATCAATGTAACAAAATTTTCTACTTCTTAAATCAACGATATCACAGGTATAGAAATTTCTCAAACAAATACCGGTATGAATTCAGCAGTCATGTTCCATCCCTGGACTCCTGACACGTGTGAAATACAGGCATTGATAACTTTGTTTTAAATTCCTTTATTAAATAAGTTTTCGAATATGAATAAAAAATGTCAGTATCAATATTAACAAAAAATTAAAAAAAAAAAAAAAAATTGCATACTTTTTTACTTCATCCTCATCATCTTCTTCTTCGAGGATTAGGCTGGGAGCCTGTTCCAGTTTCTTGGTCTAACCACCATTTACTGGGTCTGCCGCAGTCTCGTTTGCCCCTTGGAATGTGGTAGAAGGCAGCTCTTGATAGCCTTTCGCGTGTCATACGTTGGACATGATTTTTCCAATTAGTGTGGTATTCATTGATCTTGTTTAAGAGGCTAAAACTTTTAATTCTCTTCGAATATCTTCATTTCTGATTTTGCCCATAATTGTGCAGCCCTTTAGAGATCGTAGGTACCGCATCTCTGCTGCCTGGATTCTGCTTCTATCTTGGGCACTTAGGGTTCATGTCTCTGAGTCATACAGCAAAGTGGGCACTGCCATAACCGTATAAAACTTCAGCTTTGTTTCTTTTCTCGTTTTCCTCTTTAGTGTTCTTATGAGAGTGCCACAAATGTGTTGGAATTTGTGTAGCTTTTTTGAGGAATTGTTATCATTGTCAAAGGTAATGCCACATCCCAGATAGATCATGGGTTGTATCTGTTCGATAATTTTATTATCAATAACGGTTTTCGTTATTACTGGTTCTTTGCCCATAAATGCCACTGTTTTTGTTTTTGAAATGGATATTTTCATATTTTAGTCTTGACATATTTTATGAAGTATATAGACAGATCTTTGAAGATCATCTTCATTTGATTGAATTATAATCTGGTCATCTGCAAACATTAGTGTATTTACACAATTTCAATGTAGTATTCTAGTATTCAAATGGATACCAGCCAGCATTTACTGATAATTTCCACATTCGTATAATGTCATGAATATAAATACTAAAGAGTGTTGGGGACAGATCAATTGATAGACGACATTGTCTAACTCCTTGGTTAGTTTCTACTAATAAAAAAAATAAAAGAAAATAAAGCATATTCATTGATTGAGGAATAGCATAAAAATTCATGAAATTTCTGTCATTTTTAACAAAAGATAGATAATTTTCCTTAAGATTTTTTCAATGGTAGAGAACGCTTAGTAAAATGGGTTTAGATTGTTTTTTATTGCATTTTATTACTTTTTTCCTACTGTATACATAAGGAAAAGTACTTGATGCATGACATTTTTTAAACTCCCTTTTCGACGGGTTTATGCATTTTGAGATGTCCTGCGATCATGAACATGGTTTGACCATTTTTAGAAATCGTTTGTCTGTGAGTGTGTGTATCTATATCTGTGAATATATTAGCAAGATTTTTGAACACTGTATCTCACGAACCAATGGGTGGAATTCCATAAAAGTTTATAATTTATATTTGGTTAGACCTTGCTTCACTTAAGTTCGAGTTGATTAGCTTTTGGGATATATAATCCAACAGGTGGTGCTGCTTTACCCCAATTTCTTCTTTTAAATGGAAAGCTATACCTCAGCTTTTATAGTGTATAAATGCACAAACTTGATATATATGAAAGCCATGATGAAATATTAAGTTGAATTTGGGTGCATACTGACCGAGAAGTCGTAATCGTTATACAACAATTTAACACCGTTTACAAGAAAGTAATATCTCAGCTTCTGTGACATATGTATGCACTGAACTTAATAGGTGATTTAGGCACTAAAAATTATGCTGGTTTAATTTTGGTGGTTAAAATTGCATGAATCTGCATAGGTAAATTTTTTGTGAGAAGTTATGTTGATTGGATATTTCTGGTTGTAACCGATAGTTGGCGATGTTATCTAGAATGATATAGAAGAAAATTTTGTGATGACCATAGCTTGGTAGTTTGTCGTAATATTTTCATTCAAAAATGCACGAAATGTAGATTTGCAAACACTTTGAAATAAAAATATGTTACAGATTTTTTTTTTTCAATGTGAATGAATTATAGAGAAATTCAGGAAACATTTTTTTATGCAATAAATAACTAATGTTCATCTGCATATGGAAATTTTAAGCTACAGGATGCACGAGCAATGCACGGCATAAAACGAATTCTGAAAAGCCTGCAATATAAAAACAACTTAAACTGAAACAGGTATGTAGTGCTTACCTTGAGCCGAAATCAAACGACGGAAACGTTATTTTATTTATTACTATTATTTTTTAAGAGTTTTTTGTCCATGTGAAATACGTTATGCAATATTTTGTTTGTTTTGAATATGATTATTTTGAAAATATGTTTTGAATGAATGAAGAATCTGTCATTTTGTTATGCGTTGCCAAAATTCTTATCGTTCATTTTTCAAAAATGCAGTAAATTCTCTTAAATTAATTAGATGGCATGCAAACCTGAAGCGATGTACAGTTAGCATAAATTCTTTTACACATTATTTAATATAATATAAAATCATCGTATGTCGCCTTCAAAATTATGCTGCTTTAGGATGAAATTTTCATATACACTGCTCTAATTTTATTTTACTTTTTTTCTATGTTTATAAGAAGAAAGTATTGCATTCGGGAAAGTTTTAACCTCTGGTTTTTGATGGATTAACACATTTTGAGATGTTTGTCAAAATTTCGTGGGCGTTATATCTCACGAAATAGAATTCTACAAAACTTTGATTGGACCTTAACATACATTGGCGTTGATTACGTTTTGGTTATAGTTTAACAGGTGCCGCTGCTGGGCTGCAATTTTTATCATTTCCAATAACGCTATATCTCAGCTTCTATAGTGTATAGGTACACAAACTATCATACGTGAGGGGACTATTAAATTAAATTATGCTGATGTAATTTGGTGCATATCGGCCAATAGTTAGCGCTGCTATGCTACAATTTCCTCCGTTTGCAGAAAAGCTACCTTCTATGTGCAGAAATGCATCAAACTTAATATATGAGATGTCCATAATAAAAAAATATGCTGATTTAATATGGGAGCGTAGCGCCAATAATCGTCTTTACTAATTAATTTATATTTTTTCTTATAATATTTATAAAAATAATCATTTAAAGGTATTAATGAAATATAAAAACTAATTTATTTAATACTATCAAACTGCATAAGAAGCGTAAATCATGAATTAGTTATAAATTACTAAGCACTTTCCTACATCGCGAGAAAAGTGCAATTGAAATTAATTTGTGTTTCGTTTGTGACAAACTATGACATTCATTTTTCTTGCATTTTATGTACAGCTGAACTATATGTATCTTTTATTTTCATTTAACATGCATTTTTACTGCATTTTATGTGCAGCTGAACTAAATTTATATGCTTTTTTCAATGACTTAAAACGTATTAAGAAGTTATTTTTTACTTTTTCTTATGAAATAAATGCATATGATTCGATTCTTACTATAAGTCTGTCTAATTTAAAGTACACTTAAAATTTTACAGTTAACAGGTGGCACTATCTTACTGTTTCTTTTCTTCTTTCCCTATTTCCAATGTGTTATACTATTATTATGTGATATTATGTTATTATATTGCCAGTTCGTCATGTGTTTTACAAATGCATGAATTTATCGAACGTTTATTATCATGCATCTAACAAGTGTTTACTGAGTCGGATCTGTCAGAAAAAGGTTTTTATGCAATACTTTTGAATGTATAAAGAATGTAAAGAATCATTTAATATTTGGTAATTGCAAATTCATTACTAACGATAACAAACGACAACTTTTCTCTATATTTTCATAACAAACTTCACGAGCATACGTAGTAGAATGTTAGTTAGCAAATTCCTTTAATTTCAGTTAACTACAATCTATCAACTATGCGTGTAAAACACATTGTATAAAATGTGTTATAATAGCATAAAAAAGGTCCCCCCCCCCCCCTAGAAACCAGAAATGTTTACACTATTTGAATATGATCTTGTTATTTTCTTCTGTTTCCTATAACTTAAAACTTCATCTTTAGAAACTATAAAATTAACCATAATTTTCTTAAAGGTTAACATTCCAAAAGACATTAATTAACGTATCCCGTAGCCATTTTACCAAGTTTTTATTAACTTCGATCCTTGTTTTTTGTTTGTTTGTTCGTTTGTTTGTTCGTCCAGTACAAATCTTGCAATCGATTTTTAACTAACTTCCCGACTAGCTAGACATTTGAAACTTTCAGGATAGCTCAGAACAAGGTGACAATAGATTTTTTTAATACTTTTAGTCAACTGTTTCAGGTCCCTACTGCTTTCGGCTGCGCTTATATGATTCAACAGAAAATTTATTTAACTAACTTCCCGACTAGCTAGACATTTGAAACTTTCAGAATAGTTCATAACACGGTGAAAATGCATTTTTTAAATACTTTTAACCAACTGTTTCGAGTCACTGCTGCCTTCGGCAGCGTTACCAGTACAAAGCTAGCAATCGATTTTTAACTAACTTTCCGGCTAGCTAGCCATTTAAAACTTTTATAATAGCTCAAAACACGATAACAATGAATATTTTAATACTTTTAGCCAATTGTTCCGGGTTCCCGCTGCCTTCGGTAGTGTTCATATGATTCAACAGAAAATTTAAAAACATGGTATATAAAAAGTTCTTTTTATCTTGTAATTATTTTAATTAATCCCGGAAAATTTATTTTTTTAAGACAGATAAAAAGTTTCCGGTATGTTCTATAATTGTGAGGTAAATCGAGAATAAAACCTTTGTGAAAAGACACTGTAAAAATGAGCTTATAACAAATTCATAATTAATGTTAACACTAATATAATATGGTTACCAGAAAACTTTCTTCTATATTTTCCTATACGAATTCACGCAGTACAAATTATTTATTGAAATTAGTTTCCATGATGAATGCAGACGATTTCCATCTCAGCGAAGTATGACACTGACTGTCTAAACACAGTCGATTGTGTGCGTTACAGACGACATATTAGAAAATGCATGCTTTCAGGATTTTTTTTTTTTTTTTAATAATAATAATTAATAAAAAAGAAGAAGAAGAAGTTGTAAGTATTAGCGAGTTCATCTGAAAAATACTCCTATTGAAAATTTACACACCCTGGCGAATACTTCTCCTTTAGGAAGAGGGGGGAGGGGTGCGATGCTCCTACATATTCATTTTTTTTTTTCCTGATTGGCAATTACTTTTATAAATAAATATATACATATAGTGTTTAATTTTTAACTAATTGAATTATTTTTACTTTTTCTTTATAAAAAACTTATGGAATAAATCAAATAATATAACACATTATGTATAAAAAAAAAATTACTTATCATTAATTAAAAAGAAAATTTACCCGTGTCATATCCGTCACGCTATTAAATAATTCTTCATCGATTCGTTTATTTAAATGTTAGATTTTTTTTTTTTTTTTTTAATTATATATCATATTAATGTACAGTTTGCGTACCTAAAAATTTCTGAACTGTGTCCCAATTATGTATCTCAAAATGTGTCCCAAACAAATGTGTCTCATTTAGAACAACTGATTGATAAAAATGAGTCACTGAAGTCATGTCTGCCACACTATCTTTTTTACCTGATTAAATGTAAATTATTTTTCTGATGTTAAAAGTTTTGTGTCTACAAAATATGTAGATATATCACCACATATTTTCATTCAGTTAATTTAATATTTAGTATTTAAAAGTGTGCGAAAAATAGATGTCTGATATAATGTGTGTTACGCAAAGGTCCATTTAATATCAAATTTGATTACATTCCGTTCGTTGGTTTGTGAGATATGGCGTCCACAATATTTTAGTAACACACAGACAGACGGACAAATATTTTAAAAACATGATCAAATCGTGTTCAGGACATCTCGAAACGTGTAAATACATCAAAAATCGTATGTCGGAAATTTTCATGAAATCAATGCTTTCTTCTTATGCGTATATAGAAGAAACTATTCCCAGCAAGCACACAACTATCGTATTGGTACGAAAAAGATGCCTTTCATCAGATAGCAGCGGTATCAACTTCGATGCCAGTAAATTGTGACGTTTCTGTGAACAAAAGTGTTCGAAAAAACGGTACCTTTAATTATACGCAAATGGGTTATGGATATGGTACCAGAAATCCGACACAGAAATGAACTTCGCCGATAGAACTTATACGTATATGATACAAATATAGACGAATTATGATACTTTTGGAACGAAAAAAAAAAAAAAAAAACACGAATTTGTTCGGACGATTATCATTTTGAGTATTATTTTCGATGCATATAAGATAATTATCGAAACTCTACTATCTACCAAAATTTACCCGCAAGGTGAAAATACTGCGCCCCAATTCTTAATTTCGACGGCCGTTCAATAAAAAAGGTGGCGTTCAACTTTCCTGGTGATAATTGGCCGTATGCGAAATTGAGCGATTTTGTACGATTGTAAACTAACTTCTCAGAACTTAACGGCCCTCTTCACTCACCGTCGCCGGAAGCCCGAGCCAATGTTATTCTATGGGGAAATTTTCTTTACAAATAACTTATTAACTGATACATATTTTTAAATTCTGTTTTCCCATTCAGAAAATTTCCAACTGTTAAATTGACGGACCTTTTTTAAAAATGTATTTTTCTAATTTTAAATATTTTATTTTGAAATTGCAAAATGAAAAAAATTCACATATTGAAAATTCGTATTTTGCAGCTTCAAAATAAAATATAAAAAATTTAAAAAATAATTTTTTAGAAAAGGTGCGTCAATTTAACAGCTGGGAATTTTCAGAATGTGAAAACAGAATTTAACAGAATTATGTATTAGTTAATAAGTTATTTGCAAAGAAAAATCTCCCATAGAATAACATTAGGTTCGGCTTCCGGCGGCGGTGAGTGAAGAGGGCCCTTAAGCAAGTTTATTTATAAATATTTAGTGGTGGTAGTGAATAAAGCTAAGCAAGAATAACGAAACAATATCGTTAACATTTTGATTCTTTAAATCTAATGTTAAAAATTTATCATTTTTCTGATATCAGATAAATATCTGGCATTCGATTCATTAGTGTCACTTCGTAAAACTATGAGTCTTTGGATACCTGTCTGATAAAAAATATTTGATACATCTGTACATCGCATAGAAATATTATAATTTTGGTAACGTACAGATACCGCGTATGTGATATAAGTTTATTTTTCATGAAAAAAAGATATCTAAATGTTGCAGGAAAACTGACATATCTGACAAATCGGATTCATCGGATACCAGAACATAATGTTTCTGATACTTACGTGTTTGCGGGGTAAAAAAAAAAAAAAAAAAATTAAGCAAACATGACTTTTATTTATTTATTTTTATTTATTTATTTATTTGCCACTGTACAAGATTACATTGAATTCTCGCCAACGTTTTTACTCTATTAAAAAACATTAATACAGTTTTTTTTTTTTTTTTTTTAATAACAATTTATGAACTCCTCGCCGCCGGTACTTATTACATTCATGAACAAAGTTATTTAAATTAATATTTTTTGACAGATCTCTCATCATTAATATCAATCGATCAATCTTCCGACCGATCTCATTGTTTTAAGCGTGAAATAATAATCTACTTAATGATCAAAGAAATTCTCCCGCTATTAACTAACCCTCGTACTTAAAAAAAAAAAAAAAAAAATCGAAAAAGTAGCTATCAAAAATTTTCTGACTATCATTAAATTTGCATTGAGATTATACCCCTAAACGAAATATAATAAAATAATGAAAGTGTTAAGGACCTGCAACGCATAACTTGACCTTTAACACTTTCTTCTGGATCACCTATATCACGATGAGCGTGCATCAGTTACGCTGATGTACTAAAACAATGGTGAAAAATCGTGCCTGAATTCTCCAGAGAACTAAGCGGCCAGTTGACGGGCGTGATTCAAATATCTCAAGAACTGGGGCATGACAGAATGTAAACACGGGGTATTCTTAATTGTACATTAAGGGAAATAAACGCTGAAGCTTTGCGAATTAACGAGATTCAGGTGTGGTTCATTTTGAAGATAATTCTTTCGCAATTTCGTATGCAAATGAATGGAATTATGGTATATTTAGGTGGTGAAATATTTCGAGAAAAATTATTCTTGTTTATAATTTAATAAAGTTTTGTTGAATATGCATAATTTGTGAATTTGCAAAGGAATAGATTGAGCATTCGCTAGATTTGTTTATTCTTTGTTTTGTCTATTTTTTTTCCATTGTGCATTATATTCTAATTATTTTATGTTACTGAATTTGGAAAGAGTTGAATTGTTTACAGTTTTTGGAGCATTATACTTTATTTTCTACAAGAATTTAAACGTTAATTTTTTTATTTAATATATTAATCTGATGTGGCACTCACGCTTTCTCTTCATTTCAAAACTATGAAGACAGATTGCAGATTTAGGGGCAAGAAAACAAGTACTGTATACAATGAAATTCGCTAATCCAGATTATTTGATCTATTTAGTAAATAAAAAAATAGCGTGTTGTCATGTCATCACATTTTTTTTCCTATACAAATTCATGAGTGCATATTATTTATTGAAATTATTATTTATCAAAGTTATTTTTCATGGTGTATTTAGATAATTTTCATCACAAAAAAATGTAACTCTAAATATCTAAAGAAAATCAATTCTATGCTATGCATTAAATATGCATTAATAAATTAAGAAATGCGTTTTTTTTTTTTTTTTTTTTTTTTTCCCCTTTTCATTTTAAAAATAAATAAGTAAATCAATAATTTTCTTTCAAATTATCACACATCTGTGTTTCAACCATCCGTTTTAAAAGCATTGACGAGCTTTTTTGAAAGTCATCCATATTAAAAATTTTCATCACCCTTACATATCTAAAAAATATACCCTGGTTGGCTATCACTAATACTTTTTTTTTTTTTTTTTTTTTTTTTTTTATTCACATTGAAAAATTAAAACTAATTTTCATTATGTACATTTACACGAAATTTTGTCCTATATTGCAATAGTAAAAATTATGAAAAAAATTGGATTACAAACTATCTGCTGAGCGATTGATTCCCAAACGTAATTAACACCAATTTAAGTTAAGGCTCAACCAAATATCAAGTTTGGTTAAGTTTGGTTCATTGGTTCGTGCGATACAATGTCCTTAAAATTTTGGGTACACAGACAGACATTTTTTAAAATGGTCAAATCGTGTTTAGGACATCTCAAAACGTGTAATTACATCGAAAAACAGCAGTCTAAAAATTTCACGAATCTAATACTTTCTTCTTACGTCTGTAGAAGAAAGTTGAAAACGAACGTGCGACTTAACTGTAATCCTGAAACAACACAATAAAATTGTTTACGATAATGATGCTTTTTATGATATTCTGATAAGTACTTTTGACGTGGGACTGTCCTTATACTTAATTTTGAATTTCTCGATAGAAATTTACAGTACATGTTAGAGGCCTGTACTATTTCCGCCAGCGTTGTTTTATTTTGATATTAAGAACATTACAGATAGCAAACAGTTAAAAATTTGTGAAAAATAAAGAATTAGAATTTTTCATGCGTATAAATCGCTACGAAATATTTCGGTTTCTGAAAAAATATGCATTCACTGGTGATTCGCTTTTTTAGACTTAAAAGAGTGTTTTAGAAAAGAAATGGCTTTAACTTGGCTGCGTTTGGAGACTTTATTTGCAAGTGTCGACAAAATGTTCATCGTAATATGAAAAATTGTAGGCCTTTAGCACTAAATTAAAATACGTTAAGATTATTTGTAATTATTAATATATTATAACATTTTAAATGGTTTACTTGCATTTCATATAATTTTTCACTGCTTTATCTCGGTGAACACGTGAAATGAAAATTAATTCTTCTTCCTTTATTATTATTATAATCATCATCATCATCATTTACATGCTTAGCTCAAGTGTGCAATCATATTCTGCAAATTCTAATGACTTTATAAAATTTAGATTTACTTTTATTTTGAGATCATTCTTACCACCTAATGAACCTTGTAAATTATACTTTTATTTCACACTAATGAATTTTAAATTGACATTTAATACCCATGAGTTCCACCTTCATTCGTTTTTCTTTCTCACACATACAACATGCAACATATAAGAAATTAACAATATTACACACCTTTAAAAGAAAGAGAGAGTGTGTCAGAGAATAAAAAAAAGAACATTGTGTCAATAAAATCTAATTGCTTTAAACTTTTCTTCAACTTTAGTTATATTTATCTAAGAAGTAAATTCCAAGATTACTTATTCATTATTCGAGCTTACTGAGATATGTAAACTAACAAAATTGGCTTTTTGAGGATTTCCCGGTACATATTAAATGTGAATGATGTAGTAGTACTTGTTCCATTACTTATTTGCTGTATGATCTCAATTTTCAGAATTAATAATAAGACATGTTTGTCAAAATTTATTTACCAGAACTGCCAGATTGTTAATATAGTAACCTAAATTCTTGCAATTAATTGTCGCTTTCATACCCAGATCCGACATCCTGTAAAACTATTTTCGCAGCAATGACTGGAGCAACGCACCAAAACTTTGTTTCACGTGCCGTATCAATGTTGTAATAATGTACGTACGCCTTATTGAACGGTTTATTATTATTATTATTATTATTATTATTATTATTATTATTATTTTAAAAGTATTAATAAAATGTTTTCTGTTACATTTTTATTCAATTATTAATCCATTCCAAATTAACATGGTATGATTTGTAGATGTTAAATGACCTAAAAAAATTTTAATTAAATTTGATAATTTCGTTTAATATTTAAAATCACTTCAATACAGAGTCAGAGCTGCCGTTACCCGGAACGTTCTCTAATTCTATTCCTAAATAAGTTTTTTATTTTTTATTTATTCATTTATTTTTTAATATGTTTATAATATCTTTAGACGATTCAATAAAGTAAAGAAATTTTTACAAAAACAGTGGTGTGGAATATTACGGGCAACGGCAACTCTGTAAAGTGCATAAATTATTTTATTTCATTTTAATACACAATTTTCTTTAAATACTTTGTAAATGATGATCAAGGGGTTAAAAATAAAGCATAAAGATAAAAATAGAAATAGAAATCTTAACAATCTAATTAAGTAAATAAAAGTGAAAACATAAAGATCGAGATATTTTGGAATTCAAGTAGATTTCGAGAAAAAAAAGGAAGGTGCTCTTATAGTTAATAAAAACAAATAAGCTCTTATTAGTATATTTTATTTATTCCTTTTTGAGTTGACTTTGGGTACTCATATTAGTTAAAGTATCTTTAACATACCGTTAGAAACATTTTAATTAGTTTACGTAGTATTAGTTATCTAAGTAAATACGTAATAAACAACTATATCAAAAATTAATTGCTAGTGTATATTTCATTTATATTAAAAAACCTTTTAAATTTACTGCATAATATTACTTTTTATAGTATGAGTGCATAGTATATAACTTTAAAAAAATATATTTATTATTTTTTGAATATTTAATTGCCTATTCTATGAAAACTTGAGCGTTGAGCATGGTAAAAATAAGTGAGAAGAACGTGAAGAAAGTATAGCAAATAAGACTTACAAACAAATAAAAACGAGCAATTTTAATGTTATTGTTACTTTATAAGTTTTTCATTTCCTTCTCTTTCTTTCAAAGCAATAATTACAATTTGCACAAATTCTTTAAGTGTTCAATAATATCTTCATTTTTTTTTTTTTTTTTTTTTTTTTAACGGGGACAATAGAAAATTCAAACGAAACAAGTAATACTGCATATTTACGTATACTACTAACACTAATAATAATAATAATAGTAATAATAATGTATAATAATAATAATAATAATATATTATAATAATAATAGTAATAATAATATATAAATTACATCGAAAATTTTCAATGTGAAAAATAATATTAAGTATGTGGCTAACAACAAGAAACAAAACTTATATCAGCTTTAAGACGTAAATAAATATGATGTATGAAAATAAATAATAAATTAAAAATAAATTAAAAATATTTTATGAAAGAAAGCTAAAATTATACTTAGTAAATTTTTTTAATGTATTGAAACCATCCAAATTTTCAATAGATGTGTTAAGAAATATTCTGTTAAAAACGAAAGAAAGAAACAATATGAAAAGGCTGAAAAAGCATTTTTTTCAATTTACGCATTGATATTTGAGTAACGTCAATATCTATTATTATGAGAAACTAAGAAGGGAAAGTTATTTGTCGTACTTCCGGTATGCCATTATGACGTTGTGCCAAAGCGGTGATTTGAACACAGAAATCTTGAAAACGCACCAAACCTAATACATCATTGTGATACTTGTAAATAACTGTAATAATTTTATGAAAACAAATAACACTTTAAATTTTATAGTGCGCTTGTACGCTAAATAGTTATTAGACATGGCTACATTTAGTGAAATATCGAAAAATTTGGTGCAAAATTATAATTTTGTTTAAATTTATTTTAATCAGTTATTTCCAAAACTTCTTTCTTTGCTCTTTCATTAATTAGACAAGTTGGTGGCCAGGGTTGCCAAATTTGGCCTTTTTTTTATTCAATAGTCACCAATAATTTTTATTTGTAATGTTGGACTAATAACTTCGAAGATTAATAGTGTATTATGTATATCAAATGTCGCTTCTTAAAATTATTGGTGACTATTGAATAAAAAAAGGCCAAATTTGGCAACCCTGGTTGGTAGTTAGTGAGTAAGGTTAGAGGTTAGTGTTGTTGATAGCACCGTTCACAATTGACGCCGATCCCTTGCAAAAGAATTAGGTGGTCGAATATTAAATAAGAATTTTCATGATTCCGACAGACCAATTAAAATGATCAAAATATTAGTTTAAAGAAACGGGTTTTGTTAAAATAATAATCTTAATAACATATCGCACTCCAGCAAGAAAAGTGACACAAGTGAAAAAATAATGATTTTAAAGTTGTGCCATTGAAAAATGTGTATAAAGTGCTCTCGCAATTTATCCACTTGAGGACTGTTAACACTTTCGCGATCACTGGCGTAGATTCACATTATTTGAAAATCTGTAACTCCTCCAGTGGGCGTTTCTTTTGCGTTTTATATGTTACTTAATTTATTAAGAATATACCCAATATTCAAATTTGTACAGTCAAATATAATATGGATACAAATATTTTGATTAGAAAGAATATAATTATAACGTATATCCATTTGTATCAAAATCCATAAGAATCGTTGCCTGAATATATATTTTATTGAATAGATCTAATATACTTCAATTTATAAATGTTAAGTGAAAATATAAGCTTTTATATAAAACCTAAATGCTGTTGTCAAAGGTGTTGAGTTCCCTTAAGTAACATACTGTAATAAAATTAAAATAAATAAGTAAAATCTTGATAACATTGCAAAAAACGGTGTAATATTATTGCCTCTACCTTCTTTCGCAAAGTGAAAGAAAAAAAGAAAGAAAGAAATGGGGACATGTACGATTGTAATTCTATATTGTCTTTTTTTTTTTTTTTTTTTTAATAAATTTTAGATCATCCTGTTTATTGAAATTTCCTCTATACTATTTTTTTTTCTTTTTTAAATTTTGTTTAAATTTTAATTCTTCTATATTTGTTTTTCTTTACTTCTTCTTTAAACCAATACTCGAGAAACCGTGTGATAACAAAAGTGTCTAAAGTGAAAAAAAAAAAAAAAAAGTAAATAAACATATAAAGCGACCTTTAATATTTGAACTGCTAGAATGTCACAGAAGAAAAGGATGTTTAGACAACAAAATTCTTCAAAAACTTAAGAGGAAATGACGGCTAAACACTCTGTGAATCATGTGATTTTTTATTCTTTAGTAAACTTTCTTATCAATATCTCAGATATAACTTTGACACTTCATTTATCAGTTAAAGATGTGAAGTTTTCTCATTCACCCATCTTGAATAAATATTTTATGGTTATATGGCTAGAATGGATGTGATATTTTTATACCTGAAACAGGTGTTCGTGATTCGCATTTGGTAAACGGCACGAATTTGTCTGGTGAATTTGCGGTAACCAGTATTGATAAAACTCGGAACTTATGTTTGGTAGCATAAAATATTCATTAATGACTCAACAATAACAAAAGTACCAATGATCTCCGTATAACTTGACTTTAGAGAGCATTAAAGGTCCGTTTGTATTTAAGAGGACTTGGCACCTTTTTTGGCACCACGGAAGGTGTCATTTTAAAGCTTATATTTCCATTCGATATTTATAAATTGAGCTATATTTAGTTTGTTCAATAAAATATATATTCAGAAAACAATTCTTATGCTTTTTGATACATTTTTTTTACAGGTATAAAATCTTTAAATTTCAAAGTTTGCATTTTTTTCATGAGTTCTTCAAAATGCTAAAATTTCTACAGATATTTAAGAAAAGACTTAATATTTTTTGAAATGTTTAATAGAATGTACTTAAAAGAATTAGGAATGGGTTTTGTAATTGATTATTTAACTTTTGGTGAAAAAAATTAAAAAATATATGTCTATGTAAAAATTTGAAAAAAAAAAAAAAAAAAATATATATATATATATATATATATATAATCGTTAAATTTAATTGTGTGCATCTGGCTACTAGTGGCTTCCCTTGTTTAGTTTGAACAATCAATCCATTTTAATAACAAAAAAAAAAAAAAAAAATCACCTTTAAAATTATAACTTTAATTATTGATGACTGCCTTGTAATGCTTATCCTTACATGTGTGCTCTTTGGCATTATTGCTTGTGATTGAGTCTTTTTACAACTTAACATTTAATTCTTCTTAATACTTTGACTTTAAGTTTAATTAATTTTGGGTTAATAATATTAAGTTCAACTCTTAGCTTAATTATTGTAGGTTTAACTTTAACATGTTCCACTATTCATAACTCTTATTATTTGATTGGTGCTAAAAATTCTCTTAATCTTGCAGTTAATACTTCTTAAATACACTCCTTAACGCATTGGTTTTTTATCCTGAAATAATTTAACTGACTTATTGTTTATACATCTAACCGCTAGATGGCGCTTGCTCACTGCTGACTTATGCATTCTTTCTTTAATCCTTTCCTTAAACGATTTAATGATTCATGTTTTATGTACACTTTAATTTAACTCTACTAGTTTAAAATTTAATTAACTTTAAAATAAATTTTGACATTCTCAATTAATAATTACTCTGTGTATTTTATCGTTAATGAAAATGCTCTGAAGTTCATTCGATTAATCGATTTTTGTAAAGCTTTTATTTTTAATTTCATTTTTTGTTTGGCATCATCCTCTTCTCCAGTTTGCGTTAACTGTTTTACATGTGGCTACAATGCTTTCTCGTTTTCTCTCTGGTTTCCAGGAAGATTTTATTTAATCTTTGTTTTAATTTAATATTACTTAATTTCTCGTTCTATATGGTTTTGCTGCTTCGATCGGGGCTTGAAATGATATAAATTGCTATGATTAGCTATATTGTTTTACGAAATCGATGCAGCTTTCACAGCTTTATGAAGTACTCGCCCCCTGATGAGTATCTTACTTCTAATTTTAAGCATTTTTATCCAATTATTTCTGTGGTTAATTATTTGTTTTCTCTGTCATTAAGTTTAATGGTCCTTTTTCATTATCATTCATGTCGGCGTAAGTATTTTAAGTTATTATTGTATCTTATTGGTTCTTAATCTAAATCGCAACATTTTGTGTCAGTCTTTCCTCTAAGTTAAATTCAGTTCTATATTTTTGTGTGTTGTTATTGTTTTAGTTCTATTAATTACTAAATTTTAAGATTAAATTTTATTACGTTATCTATCATTTATATATATATATATATTATATTATATTTTTTTTCTTTTAACGGTATTGCAAAATCTATCCATCATTCTTTTAAGTAGGTTTTATTAAACATCCAGAAAAAAATATCTTTTTCTTAATTATCTGTTGAAGTTTTAGTATTTTGAAGATCATGACTTCATGAAAAAATACAAACTGAGCAAACGTAATTTAAAGTTTTAAAATTTGTAAAAAAGTATATCAGAAACAATTACAATTGTTGTCTGAATATATATATTCATTGAACAAGACTAATATAGTTCAATTTATAAATATTAAATGAAAATATAAGCTTGAATATGAAACCTTCAGTGGTGTCAAGTCAAAGATGCTAAGTCCCATAAGCACCTTAATGTGCAAAAGAATTGTGTAAACAATATGATGGAGCGTATTACATATTTGTAATAGTCAGTTACTTTTTGAAATTACTCATACAGGTTTTTACGTTTGTGATCTATTAACATACTTGCCAACTTTTACACATTTTGGATACCACTATTTTTGTAGAAAAATTTTTGCTTCTTTTAAAGGCTAAAATTCATCAATTAAACAAAACAAAGAAAAGTATTTAAAAATAATGCTATTAAAAAGGCATGAAACTTGGCAACCAGCGTTACCAAATTTAGAGATTTTTTTTTTAATTCAATATCTACCACTAAATTTTAATTGTAACGTTTCCTAATCCTTTCGAAGTTTAATCGTCTATAATGTATATCAAGTTATAGACCCCCAAAATAACTCCTTAAAATTATTGGGGATTTTGAATAAAAAAGTTCCTGAATTTGGCAGCATCGTTGGCAACTATGTATTAAAGTTTCTTTTGGGAATAAAGAAAAGGTGAGGAGAACCACTTTCAGATTTATCAATCAATCACAATAATATCTACAAGAGGTATAATTTTTGGAGACAATAAATGACTAAGCATAAATAACTAGTTTATAACAAGAATAATAAAGCCAGCTTTTCTGAACCTTTGTTAATCTACCATTTGAAATAATCAGTATTTATGTGCTTGTATTGTCACATGATATAAATATTTTATAATTGAGTTATCGCCATAGGTTGGAATAGAAATTAAATCTGGCAAAAACTCAGTAAAAAATTAATATGAATACACAGTAAAATACTGCCTAAACAACGCATCTACTAACTACTTAATTCAATCGTCAGTGACTATGTTAATACCATTAGAAGGTGAGCATGACATTATATTTGTTATTTTTTTAAATGTATATAAATGGTTTCACATTTTCAACTATGAGGTTCTGTCTTCAAAGCTGGTAGAATTAAAATGCCAGGTTCGATCCCTAATCGCACTCGTCGGCCTTGCCATTTTCCTGGTTTTCTCCAAAACTTGCATAAATACGGGGTAAGACTTCTTAGAAAGAGCCCCCCATGGTGGGCACTTCCCCTCAGGCCTAGGAATCTAGTATAGTCAGTCGACCTTAATCATAATACCATAACATATCATACCACATTAAAAAAAATTTCCAATGCAAAAAAGATTCTAATTTTCTAAATATAGTGATAAATATTAAATATTAATAAGAAAATATAATAAGGTTAAATATTAATAAGAAAAAAAAAATGTTGCGTTAAGTATGGAATACTCTACCTATCTGACAAGTTTACATTTATTGATACGACAGAACTATTGTTTTCAGACAACGATTTTAACAGTGTGGAATTTGCTGTAACCCACCTTAATTCAAGGAGTTTGTCAGGTTTCATTCGCGATACAAAGCCACATCGTTCAACCGATCACTACGAAAATTGTTACATTTATTAATCTGGTCAAAATATAACTATTGCCGTATCAATCGGATAACTGGTTCAAAAGGTATTCTATAAAAACCTGACATAAAAGGAAATATATATTTTTATATGTCGAGGGAAAAAAAATGATTTGTTTCTTTTTTATTATTTAAACAACAATTTTCTTTTAAATGCCATAATCATTTTGAAATTTTTTTAATTTAATTTGGAAAGTATTAAAAACACATAACGCGACAGAAAATACATTTCGAAAAATTTCCTGTTATATCCCCTAATGCACATGAATGTTTTTGTTTGGTACTGTATGTTCATTATTAATGCTAATTTTACCATAATCTGTTGAAAAAATGCTTTAGTGTGTTAAAATAATATATGTTAATTAAATTATGTTTTGCCCACTACAGAAAAAAAAAAGTGCTTTTTAGAAATGTCTTTCTTAGAGCATAATTGTTTCATAGAACATAATGATCTTTTAAATACTTTTGTATGTCCCTGTACACAAACTCAGGGTACCATTTTTACCATTTTCAATAGGAGTATGCCATAATAAAGCTGAATAACGTATAACCGCTCCATGGCATTGAAACATTATTTCGAGAATTTAGAAGACGGAAAGACAGAAAAACCGAAGCCATAAATACTTTTCAACTTTAATAGTAAAAAAGCACAACAGTACTGGCATTTATAAGTGATAAATAAAATAAATACTTTGAATGAACACTATAAAATGCAAGAACTCGCAAAAATGGTTTCGGGTCGAAGGAAAACACAACCTTTCGTCAGGCGAACGGTCAAATAATGTGGTGTAACCAGTGTTGGGCATAATTGATTAAAAAATAATTGAATTACAATTAAATTATAATTACAATTATTTTACAGTCAATCAATTAACAAGTAATTGATTACAAATAAATTGAATTACTTATTCAATTTATTTGTAATAATTTATTTGCAATCAATTACTTGTTAATCGATTGACAGTAAAATGTCTATAATTGTAATTTAATTGTAATTCAATTACTTTTTAATCATTTATGCCCAACACTGGTGGTAACGCTTTGTGTTTTCTTTCGACCAGAAACAATTGTTGCGAGTTCTTGTATTATATAGTGTTTATTCAGAGTTTTTTACTTATTACTTTTCAACTTTGTTAGAAAGTGTTAAAAAGTAAACAATAAAATTAGATTTGATGCCCTTTGAAATAAAGAATGAAAAAAAAAAAAATATTCGACATAAATAAATAATTAAATAAATAAATATGAACGACAGAGCTGTTTAATGATTTTTCTGCCTTAAGTATGGCAATTGGTAGCTATTACTGGCATTATAGTATAATTTATTTGTTAAAGTGCTTGCTTTAATTTTCGCCTTATTATAGTTAATTTTACAGTCCAGTAGTAGTCGATTATTTAACAAAAATGTGTAATCGTTATAATAATAAATATACAGATTAATTAATGGGAAAATTCTGTATGATTTTTCTTTAATGTTATTAATCTTATAATTGTGCAAATTTATTGTCTGCTAATATATGAATTAAGTGTGTTTTTGCTAACAAAAGTTTGCCATTATTATTATTATTTATTTATTTATTTATTTATTTATTTTTTAAGTATCATATATGTACAACATGACACACGTAAGACGGCGCTGCATTCAAAAGTCTTTATTTTCTTCTTCTTATGGTATTAAACATTTTGTCAATGTTCATACGCTTTATATTTTCAGATGTCTAGCAATCTCCAGTAATAAGGAAAAAGTCATTCCCCTTTTTATTATTACTTTTATCATCATATTCATCATAATTTACCTTTACTGTACTAAGAGGAAAATCATACTTTATGCAGTGCTATTCTTTTCACAAAGAAGCAACACTAAAACTGGTTCCAAATTCAGATAAAGGACGTCATTAATTTAATTTTTTGATGACTTAATAATATTTTATATTGTCATAGAAGACTTAGCATTACTGATAGCCGCTTAAAATATTCCGATTTCTCTATAAAATCTTTCTATTCACAGTATTGTTTTTCTCTGCCAAATCTAATGTTACACTGATCTCATTAATTGGACTTTATCTCAAGATTAATTGTAACAAATATTGCTATATTTCAATTTTGGTATCAGTTTAATCGAAAAATGTATTTGTTTATTAAATATTGTAAAATTCAATGTAAAAGCAATTCCGTGTATGCGTAGAGGAGAAGGACTATATTAATTCCTATATCATAGCTAAACTATAGTTGTTTTAAGTTTTAGAGGTATTCAGGTGGTTGCCACGGGCTGCAGATTTTCCCTGACTCTTTAAACAGTTTTTTTTTTTTTTTTTTTTTTTCCCCTGTAATCTTCAGTAACATGTTTTCCGGATAAACTAAGGTGAAAAATACTGTATGAATGTTCTGATGATTTATAGAATCCAGTAAACTCCCTGGTAATAACAGTAATTCACCTGTAATACATAGAAATATACATAACAAATAAAACACACATCCGTAATTTATATAATTTAATTCGCAGTTTAATGGTTAGGATTTATGCACAATATATGTACATATTGAATATTTATATAAATAATTATAAGATAAAAACTTTTTATATACCGTGTTTTTAAATTTTTTGTTGAATCATAGCTATCGAACTACATTAGTACTTTTTCGATGCGTATAAAATTTTTAAAGTGATAATGACATCAATTTTTGTGAGATGCATAATTTAACTTTTTATAATTTTTTATCGTTCACGTTTAATTAAGTGTATTTATTTTTCTGTCGAAAGGAAATGAACTCGTAATTATTATTATTTTTATGGGAACAATTAAATTATAGCTAATATTTTAATGACTATTTTTAAAGCTATTAGGAGGTTATTATTTTCATATTTTAATTAATTAAAAGAATCTAAAATACTAATCAAAAATTCAAAAATCGGGCTTTGAAGTATTGCGTTGTCATCGGGTTCTGAGCTATTCTGAAAGTTTCAAATGTAGCTAGTCGGGAAGTTAGTTAAAAATCGATTGCAAGATTTGTACCGGACAAACAAACAAACAAGCAAGAATCAAAGTTAATAAAAACATGATAAAATACATAAAATGGCTTCATTTATGAAGCTTTTTTTACTTCCATTACCTGACTACCGTAAGTAATGGAAGTATTGCATTCGATCAAAAATTTCGGCATCGAATTTTCACCTAATTTAAACGTTTTAAGGTCTCCTGAGCCCCAAAAAAAAAGAAAAGAAAAAAAAAAAGAAAAGAAAAAAAAAAAGAAGAAAAAAAAAAAGAAGTAAAAGGAAGAAAAAAAAGTGTTACACTCATCAAAATTTATACAAATCGTGCGACAGTGACAGTAGCATACCTATCAACTTTTTAGCTCAATCAAATTAGGTGTTTAGACGCTATCGTAATTTAAATAATCTGAGAACATAGGTTATAATAATAAAGAATTTTGTTGTTTCCCTGTAAAATAACTATAAGTGCTAGACTCATCAAAATTCTTGGATTATACCTACCAACATTCATGTCATAATATACATATAGGTATAATATACCTACCAACTTTCATGTCAGTGGATCAAAGCGTTTAGATGTTATCGTGTTTACTCACACACACACACACACATCACCGTAACAATAGCAAAAAATAAACTTAGGATACCTTGAAATGTATAGATAAACCAAAATTTCATACTCGAATTGTTTCATGGATTACAATACTTTCTTTGCATAATGTATGTTAGGAAAGTAAAAATAAACATCTCGTTAAAAATTAAATTCTGTTTAGGACATAATTTTAGTTTATGAATTGCGCAAGAAGAGAAAGTTTGAAATCGTATGGCTCTCAGATAACGTTATTTATTGATTAATTTCATTTAATTATTTAAAAATAAATAAATAAGAAAAGAAAGAAAGAAAGAAAAAAACAGCTTTTTCTCTTTTAAAATTCTATTCGATAGACATTCCTTGAAAAATAGCATTTGAAAATATAATTATTTCGCTGATTATTTATTTTATATTTAAGACACGATAAGGGCACGTAAGGTTTATAAATATTTCCATAAACTACAATATAAAATAATTTCATTCTAAAAGTAGATCTCTGAAGATAACATAACTAAATGAGATTCTTCTGTATAATTATTTTCAGCTAAATGAGCATGACGTGACGTTTTTGAAAATTCTTTAAAGAATGAAGTATGCTTACTAATGATTATTGATTAATTTAGTTCTATTTTTGTGTTTTGCTCCGTATTCGATTTACTTTAAAAATTAACTCCTATAAACGATGATGAATTTATTTATATTTTGTCTGTTTATTACATAATTTTAGGATTAAAATTTAAAATTTAAATTAGAAATCTTGTTACTCCATAGAACAAATTAAAAAATATTTGAATGTCCCAGAATTTTTAATTATCGTTTTCTGGATTCTGCATTTGGTTCAGTATTAAAGCCTGACATTTTAGCTTTCTAAATCAGTTTGAATTTTGTTTCTATCTTGCTTATAGAACTTGAGTTACAGGCATTTTAGTCACTCGCAAGCTTTTGAAACCGGAAGTGACCGGAAATGTTTGTTTACATAAATGTTTTACTCATTATAAACATCAAAATTTGTTACTAAATAAAAAATGAATTAAAAAATAAAAATAAAAATAAAAACTTTGAAATAAATCAGGAAACTTATTAAAATTCTATTTTATTTAATAGGTAAAATCTGGTTTTTAATCACGTTTCCCGCTTTTCTCAGAATGAGATTTTTAACATTTTGCTTTAACGCAAAACATCATAGCTCCAAAAGTTATGATTGAAACTTGAAACCTTATGAATCTTTGACAAAATACTCTAGAGGAGTGTTTTAGGGATTGAACTACGACAATGAATCTAGCTAAATTATTTTTTGTTTTCTTGTGGATAGAAGTCATGATCTGTCATGATTTTTTCAGAATGTAAAATGTTATCTTCTCTAAAATATTAAATAACATGGTTATAGTTTTGAGAATACTTCACTCCCTTAAGGACCTTTCAATAATCGAAATAAAATTTACAGAATAAAAATGCCTTTATTTAAATTTGACTTATGATGTTTTGAAAAAGTGCTTATTTATTTATTTATATTTATTTATTTATTTATTTTGCAAATTTTGAACCTAAATATCAAAGTATTTTAAAATTTGCATATTTTTCATGTTATTCACTGTTTTTAACTATATTCTATTATGCAATATAGTAGGCAATTTTTCAATTATTAAAAAAAATCACCTCCTACAGTAGGCGGCCCTCTTCAGATACCGTCGCCGGAAGCCCGAGCCAATGTTATTCTATGGGAAATTTTCTTTACTTATAACTTATTAACTAATATATATTTTTAAATTCTGTTTTCACATTCAAAAAATTCCCAATTTTTAAATTGACGCACTTTTTTTAAAAAGGTATTTTTTTTATTTTTACTACTTTATTTTGAAATATCAAAATGGAAAATTTCACATATTGAAAATTCGTATTTTACAGCTTCAAAATAAAATAGTACAAATTAAAAATATACATTTTTTAAAAAGATGCGTCAATTTAATAGTTGAGAATTTTCTGAATGTGAAAACAGAATTAAAAAATATTTATTGCTTAATGAGTTATAAATAAAGAAAATTTCCCATAGAATAACATTAGCTTCGTCTTCTGGCAACAGTGAATGAAGCGGGCCCTTAAGACGAATGGCTCAACCATTACCATAGATCTGTGATAGTTTTAAACAAATTTAATGATTTTTTTTTCCTTCTAAAAATGTTTACAAGGAAAAAAAAAAGAAACTTTTTCTTTTGTTTTTACTATGTAAAATGCAATGTCGACTCCTTTGGTTTTAATTACGTAATTGTTAGTAAGTAAAAAAAGTATTAGGGGGGAAAAAATGTGATGGCCATATCATATTACTTTATTATTATTCTTTTTTTTAGCGCACGTGCCATCAGTTAGATGTGAAATCTGAAAGGTTGATAATCTTTTCATATGTCATCGATATGTTACAGATTTTTTCTCTACAAAATACGCAGCCTATAATTAGAAAATCTTTCAACTGTCAGATACTAAATTTGATGATAACATTATTCACTTTATAAAATAGTTTTGATTATGGGCCAAAAATAAAAATTGTTTGACTGCATTAAAATTTTTACTTGATTTTTTTTTTTTTTTTAACTCTTCTGAAGCCAGAAAAGGAATTTTTATTCCACTGTGCATTTCTGTATGAAAAATAAATAAGCAAATACGTTACATTTTCCGTTTTCATTCATGAGATATTTAACATGCATTGTGATAACAGAAAGAAGTAATACGCGTAATATCTTTAAGAATTTCATTAAACTCCTTTTTTCTTGGGTGGTTTTTAAGTTATACCGGTGTAAAATCGCTCTCTTCAGCAATTCTTTTCTCCGAAATCACGATCTGAATCACTCCAGGAACCACAGAAGAGGATGCTGCTGCTCCCCACTTTGACCAACATCCTACGCTTTCTAAAGTGCGAACATCCGTGTTTTATCTGTTTGAGTGAATGTCGATCGTGGTTACCATAGTAATAAGGGAGGGATTCTTTCCTTTTTTGTTTACTTTCTAATTTCAACGCAATCTGGTAGAATGCTATTCTGAATCAATTACTCAAAATATGTCACTCATAGGAATGAAGCTCTAGGTGTTTCATCATTTCCCCCGTAAATTATTTATATATATTTTCTCTGTTTATTCATTTTTTTTTCTTCTTCTTCTTCTTCTTTTATTGAGTAGGTAGACGATAAGATGGTTCCCATAGTTTTCTGTGAGCATTTCATCATTTTAGAATTTCGTTGCGGCCTACAAACAATTCTTAACAATGAGTAAAGAGAAATGGGGAGTTTTCAAAGTTATCGTTAACATATATGGGATATAAAGAATATAGATGAGACTTTTTGTAAAAGATATAAAGTATTAAAGTAGAAACTGTTGTAATTAACACAGTTCGAATACATAATATCGATTCGGGAATCGAATATAAATATAGTTCTTTTGTTTTATAGGTATTTTTATACGTCTGAAAAAAAGAAAAAAAAAAAAAAAAAAAAACGAAAAATTTAAGAACATGCAAATTTTGAAAGCAAAATTTATTTTGTTCGAACAAAGAAAAACAAAGGAAAAAGTGAGAGAAAATATTGTTATCGATATGTTAATACGCAAACACGAATGTTATTCTTTTTTGCCTATTTTTAATAAGATGAGGAAGGGCTTAAAAGTAGTATAATTCGAAATGTATGATTAATATGGGTTGCAGAAAAAACAGTTATTCTCATATGAAGCCAAGAGGGCACACAGAAATATCTTTATTTGCATTCACCTTTTCATTTTAAACACGTAATCTTTTTTCTTAAAAATTTCTATAGAAGAAAAAAAGTTAAATCTGCATGAGCAAATTTTTTAAAATGCATTACAGCAACTCGTGATACAGCTTATTTTCTGGATTTATTTCTCCCTATATATTTTTTATTTTATAAAAATGTGGTATTAAAATAACCGGAGTACTAACACTGGTACAGATTAAATTAAAATTTGGCAGCTCTGTATATTGACAGTGTTTTTTGCTACACGCAAGCGAAGTGATGACGTCACTGACCGTCTTTGGGGTCAAATCAAAGAAGTTCTATGTTAATCGTCCATTGAATTTTTTGTCCAATGTGGATTTGTTTGACCTAAGGCACCTATAATTATAGGGGCTCTAGTTTGACCCAAAGATGGTCAGTGACGTCACACTTCACTTGCGTATCGAAATGCCCAGCAAAAGAACTTTGATCTGTCTGATTGAGAGGCAAATAGGGATAAGCATCATCATGTAAATAAAAATGCAGATGGTGATTCTTTCTTTCTTTCTTTCTTTATTTATTTATTTTTTTTTTATTTTTTTTTTTTTTTTTTAAGGTTTTATGGATAGAGCAATTACTAAGAACATTGCTTATACGGAAATTTTGAATTTCTATATTTTTTTATGTAAATTCTTACTTTAAAAAAAAATTATGTTTCGACTAATGGATGATATTACTACATTTAAATTCCTGTAAGAGTAAAAACCAAGGAAGCAATGTAGAATAGAATATGAATTTGTGATAGTCATACAAAAGTTTCTACAACATCAAAATTTTAAATTATTGATTTATCCAAAAATATTTATAATTTAAAATTAATGTCAACTACAAAGCAATATACGATATTTTGCGGATTCTTTATTTTATTTTATTTATTTATTAAGAGAGAGGGGGGGGGGGAAGAAGAAAAGAAACATATGCCTTCATAATAAATAACAAATATAACAAAGTTTTCAACATATACATATATATATATATATATTAGTAATTTTTAAAACGTAGTAAAAGTCTGACAACAGAAGGTTTAAGGCCCCTAAAACCATATAGAGCAATAAGTATAAAGTTCCATCAAATTAAAATTACCTGTGAAGACTGATTGTTAATTACTGAAACAATTAAATTTACTTTTTGATTTTTTAAACAATAAATTTAAAATTGGCTCTAATATATCTGGAATATGAAAATTAGATGAGAGTGTTTCGTTTAAAAAATTTAGTCGAAATACTGAAAGCGGTCATAAATCTCGATTACAATCAGACACATATGGAGTTGTTTTATTGTATACAAAAAATTTCTAAGAACATACAAATTTCGTAAGCAAAAATTTATTTTTTCTCACAAAAGGGAAAAAAAGAAATGGAAGGAAAAAAATTATTATGCTACACTTAAATTCCTGTTTAAGAATAAAAGTAAGAGAAATAATGTTAAATAGAACATGAATTTATGGTATTCTTACGAATTTTGTAAACATTTAAATTAAATTGAATTGTTAAGTTACTAATTAAAAAATAAAACGAAATAAAAAGCTAGACACGCTTTTATGTACATGAAACCATCTCGCCCATGAATGATCAACATAGTGATAGCATGTCTTCGGACCACCTCTAGGGGTGAGTCTCAGAACTTCCCCAATTGCCCAAAGCACATATGCGACATAAACCTAATCAACCAACTGTAAGTAATAATAATGATAATAATGGATGCTATTTGTTTAAATGCTTCATAAAATAATTTTAAAAAGAAATGGGATGCTTATGAAATAAAACATTATAAATAACTTTCTTGTTTGTGCAGCAAATTTTATAGCAATATAGTTTCAATTACAGAAAACGAAAGCAACAATTTCAAATTTGAGTAGTACGTCTTGATTAAAAATACATTTAATCAAATGACTAAATTGATGAATTCTTTTCATTAATATTGAAAATGTTTTGGCATGATAATAATAATAATAATAATAATTTATGTTAATGTTTATAAAAAGATATTGATTTATTATATATTCCATTTGGTATTTACTTAACATTCTAATAAGTACTTTTTTCTGTCTATTTTAGGTAAGTGTTAGATACTCTTCATATTGTCTTTGGAATTATATATATGCATTTTGATAAGTCGAACGTTTGAAAATGTAAGTTGATACTTTTACTTATATTTGTTTTTAAAAGTATAGATATAAATACTTCATTACTTTTTATTTCAGAACTACGCATTATATATCACACTAATATTACAATGTAAGAGAAAAATTACATATACAAGTACATAAGTTAAGTTGAAGCAGAAGTAGTGTTCTATAATTTCTTATTATTGTTTTAAAATAATAATAATAATAATTCATAAGACCTTTGTAAAACATTTCGAATGCATACTATACATATTT